>SNQJ01S0002056.1:87414-107398 GCA_010110895.2 Picea sitchensis
CATGTTGGCTCACTATCTCGATGGGAGGCAGTGAGGCCAATGGGTCACCTTAAGAAGGTGCCCTGGTGAAAATTGTTGAGGATGAATTGGTGCAATGTCACCAATTACCAATTTTAATTTTTTTAGATAATTACTGATAATTCTACTCTCATGTTATCAAATATCAATGTCTCTTTGCCTAAGTAAATCTAGAGTATGTTCATGTATTTTATGATTCATTAATTCTATCCAAAATTGTCATGACGATCCATGACAAGATAAAATATTCTTACTTCCAAACTCAAGAATGATTTTGAAAATTAGTTTGATCTTTATCATTAACCAAACTCCTTGTAAAAACATGTATTATTCCTCTTCTCCTTGTCTGTTATGTTTTTGACTTAATAAAAAATTTCCTTGCATTCTAACTTATAACCATTTATGATGCTTGTAGAGGTGAAGCTCTCTTATAAGAACTAGGCATAATTGTGCAACATATTAAGGAACTCGCTTCTTATTTTATATATATATATATATATATATATATATATATGATTCAATTCTTAATCTTAGTTTACCATAGTGTTACCATACTCACTATTAGATACAACATTAGGTTATTATTTCTCACCCATTTGTAATCAATCATTTTTATAAAGAAACGCTATCATTCAAATGTATAACCCTTGTTATAGTCTCCATAGAGGAATACTCTATGAGTGTTCTATGTAAACAAACATATTCTCGTTTGGCGTTCCACTTAGGGACATACTAAATCATATAAGCTACAACTATATACCATGCACAAATCGTCGTTATTAATTTCTTCAACTCTATACTGTGCTCCCTTTACCTAGAGAACTCAACTTTTCAGTTGAGTGGCGGCTTGGGTTAGAAAAGGTAATATAAGTGACATCATTTTCCAAACTCGAGATGAGTCATGTTATCTACCACTACTGTCAACATTTAATACTAGTGTATTGTCAGGATTCATGGAGGTTCCTCGATATCCAAAACTCATTGAAGGTGAGGTTTTTCTTGCTTATGCCATACAAGGGTTTCGACCTTAAACATCCAATGTTATTACTGTAACATTCAGGTAGAATTTTCCTTCTAGAGCTCACGATGCCTTTCATAATGCATATTTACTCTTGGAAAAACCCTTTGGTTATTTAGCTTTTATTTACCCTGCAAATATTTACTATACTTAGACTACATAGTCTTCTATAAGATAAGAAAAATTTATTGGTTAAACATAAGGCTTAAATGAACACCACACTCGTTTCAGATTATTGTGTATCATGAAATCTTTACTTCATGTAAATGCAAGGGTAATGTTATACTTATTGTTTATCTTTACTTCATGTAAATGCAAGGGTAATGTTATACTTATTGTTTACTTTTTTGTTTTCTAAATAAATTATTTTATCTGCAAGATCACCATGGTATAATAGTGGCTAGCATATGCTCTATGCATATAGTATTTTATGTTCTTTATTTGTATTGAGAAAGAGATTTTTTTATCTTTCTTTCTTCTTGTCAACCCTCATAAACCAAATATTTCATTACCATATCATGATATATTTTAAACTATTTCTCTAATTATATTGTTTTATATTTGAAATAAAAGTATACCATGATTGTATACATTTTTTTTTTGGTATTTAAATTTATACTAGGAATCTTGCATGAATATATCTATTTGCTTTGATCTCAAATGCTTTAGTGGTTTTTTTTTTCTGCAATAAAATTACTAATAAAAAATATACAGGTATGCCTTTTCCAGGTATAAGCAAATATGATTTGACCTCTCTTATTACAATAAAATTATTAATGAAAGAACACAGGAATATATATACTTGAATCTTTAACCAGTTCTCCAATGAATAGTAAATATTTTATAATATTGTTATCTTGATTTTACTATCTAATGAGAATAAGCAAGAATAAGATATGATTCCAGTTTTGCAATATATAGTAAATATTTTTTAATACAATTATCCTTCTTTACTATCTGATGAAAATAAGCAAGAATAGCATATTTTTATTTGCTTCCAAAAATTTTAGGAACAAACTGAGTAGAAAATCAAGTTCTTCCCAACCATTCACTAGAATAGCCAAGTTACTTGCTCATGTCACCCTCGAGCCTAATTCATTATTCCATAGGGACTGAAAATTTCAATAACATTTTCTAGATAAATCAAAGCTTGACTCTTTCACACAACCATCAAGCTCAAAATCCTCATCACAAGTACTCAACAGCGCCATGCCTCCTCTATACGTGTCTTTCCTTGTTTCACCAAGGAGAATAACAGCTTGCCTAGGTATCTTTTCCAAGTTAGCCTCATCGCTAACCCTAGGGAATCTTCTTGGCCTAACTTTGTGTTGGTGTGTTCCCTCACCTCCAACATATTTGGGGGTATGTTTACACTTGTCCTCGTGGACAATATTTACTCTGGTGGTTTTTATCCCTTTTCACTCTCCCATGGAATAATGAATTCCTCTTTTGTAACAGGATTCTCTAATAAGTTTGTCTCTAGTAAAATAAAATAAATTAAAAATCATAATTACAAAAATATTTCTCATCACCAATGTTTAAGGTGATATAATTTTAACATAAGTTTTTTTCTCAAAAACTCTCATAACATAATTAACCAAAATTAACATATTCAAATATTCACAAATGGAGGGATATTACAATTGGGTGACTTGATAGAATGGGGGAAATGAAGAGTTGTGTATGTGACGGGATTTCAAACATAAACAAATGTTTGAATGTGAAGATGTGAGTTCTTGAGATAGAGGCACAATGATTGGAATATCTACCCAATCAATCAAAGTCACGAGGGGATCCAACACACTGAATCATGGGAAAACAAACCGAAGTATGGAAGAAACAGTAAGTCAAAGAGTAGAAACACTTTGTAGACTCATGTAACTTCATAATGGGAGTTTTTATTGATGATAACAATTGAGGAGACAACAGTCATTGAGCAGTGACGAGATTCAAATATGGGGAAGAGACATCATAGAGATTGACGAATGTTGTTAGGGACGGTAACAACTTGGAGTGGGGGAGGATGTAAGGTCTCCCACAATACCCACCAAGAGCATGTGCTCCTTTCGTAGATTCGGTGATGAAACATATGAAGAGCACAAGGAAGAAGATATTGGATGGGTGAAGGAAGAAGTATGGGTGTGAATAGGGGAACCTTGGGTGCATGATGGTGATGTTCGACACCAAGGGGGCACAGAATTTACTTTCATTAGAAAATATGATGGAGACTTGGGTTGTGTTTGGGCAAGGGAGGGGTAACTTGGGAGCATTCCTAAGTAGTGAACCCATCTACCCTTGGTAACATGGGTGCATAAAAGAGGTTGATGACCCCATCGGTACACCCACAAGAAGTCATGACAATCAGCATGAGAGAACACATAGGGAAAGGGGTGCATGCCCAAGGATGGGGTGCATCGATCCAGGAGACAAATGATTGATGGGAACACGAGATTGGATGCGCACACTGGGTCCATGGAAAGGCACAACAAGTCGTTTGAGTGTGGGTTTGTGAAGGGGCATGACGCCCCCAAGAGACACGACGTTTCACACAAGTGACCCTTGGGGTTCCTATAAGAGCAAGGGTTCACAACCAAAGGAGAGCATGATAAAAGCATTTGGACAAGAGATTTGGAGAAAAATTCTTAGGCAACGAACTGAGGCAGTGTTTCCAAGATGTAATATAGGTATCCAAGAGTAGGATGCTTTGGGAGGTTTTGGGGAAGTATGAAAACATAGGTTTGTTGGAGGCATTTGTGAGGAATAATTGAAATCTATGTTAGCTTAGTGAAAGTTTGCGATAACAAAGGGACAACAAGTCTACGATTGTGGGTACGTCTGAGGTGCACTGTAAGAGGTTTTAGAGATGATTGCAACATAGATTCTTGGTGTGAAAAAACTATTTATGAGTGTCTTGGTAAGGTGAGGCAAGTAGTGTGACTCTGCCAAATTTGTAAATCGAGCAGGTAGTGATCATACTGTAATTGTTTCACAATAACAAAGAATTACTCGGGTGTTAGGCATGGTTTGTGCCACCGAAACTATATCTATATTTGTATTCATTTGTTCTACAATTTTACTCTTGGTTTCTCATGTTCATGGATGTATGATTATATATGACTAAGTGTTAAAAAAAATTAACAATTGTCTAAGTATACAAGAATTGCACTAGAGTATGAGTGTGACTCGTTGGAGTCTAGAACGGAGTATGGGTATGCTCTAGATCAAGAAGTGTAGTCCAGGCGAAGTATTCTTGGTGTGACAAGAAACCAAGTAAGAACCATCATGGTGTCACACGCCCTCAGGAGGTGAACGATTGGAAGATCTGAACATGTGTCATATGGGGTCGTGTCATTTTCTAAAACAAGGAAAAAATGAAGGGTTGGAATATGTGGCCCATTTTTAAATATATCGACTTAAGACATGGGGATACGAAAGTGGTGAAGAAACCCAAACCTAAATTTCCCCACCCATTTAAACCTAAAAATAGATGTCATGGAACCCCGTACAGAAGAATCTTACAAATTCTAAATAAGCGGAAGAAAAAAATTCGAACTCCTTTATACAAAACAAAAATCTATCAATTTCCACCACCATTCACTCCTCACAATACAACTTGCTTCCCCACAAGAAATACACCTAAAAATCATGTGGAAAATTATGATCGAGATGACTTTATACTCCATGAGATTGAACAACGCAATTCCACATTGAAATGGAAGATCTATGCAATGCAGAAATGACTTGAAGACCTACTCCAACATTTAAATCAAGTAGAACATCGACATAATTACTATTCTTTAGTGATTGAAGGGTCACAATAGGATGTTTGTTTGGAGGAGAGTATTGGAGATGTAGATGGTTGAGATTCAGTTGGTTATGAACATTCTCAACCCATTTGACAAGCGTCACCTACACAAAATTGACAAGTCAAATTATTTTGATCTCTTATATTTGTATTGAATACATACTTTTGTCTTATGAGTACAAAATTATATGTTTGATTTGATTAATACACTAGTATTGACTTTATAGGTTTAATGCTTTGTATAAAAAAATTATATTACATGATCGGAAAAAAAATATTCTTTGTAATAAGAGTGTAGGTTTACTGTATAAATGGGAGAATGTAGTTTGAAATTTTAAGTAAAAAATAAAAACACTTTAGTCATAAATGTCTACAAAAGTTGTTATATATTATTGTTGGATAAAGTTGTTATATATTATTGTTGGATGTATAATATCATTAGAAGATTCATGTTTTACTTTAGATTGCAAACATAGATATTAAAGAACAAATAAATGGAGTGAAATGCATTAGATATTACACATGAAAAGAGGGGGCAATGATATCCTTTATTTCTCAGTAAATAAAGGAGAAATGAATTTACAAGTCACATGTAGCATTTCATGGACTTCATTATTTAAACATGAAATATCTCAAGCATTTCCAAGAATATGGAAATCCAAATGCTTGAGAAATCTCCATCCAAACTAATTTAACTGCAAGGATTGTATTCTCACCACCCAAAAATATCTACCTTGACAGTAATTTTTCTGATACCTTTCCCAACGAATTAATCATCACCTTTCTTGGAAGCCAAGAGAAGCCAAACACCTAGCAATACTAGTTGCATGAACATTGTAACAACCCTAATTAACTATGTAATTATCATGAATAATTAATATTAATTTAATTAATTATTAAAATGACTTTATGGAGACTTTATTATAATATTATTAACATTGGTAGATGAAGTAATTAATGGGAGAGATAAGGTGGTTGAGGAGTTAATGGGGGTAAGGCGGTTGGAGAAATGGATTTGAGGGAGGAAGATACGGGAGAGGGAAGAACTTGAGGAGATGCATCTTGGGTTTTGGGATATTTTTGTTTTATGGGAAGGTACGAAAATTTGCAGAGGAAGAAGGAGGAGGGCAGGAAACAACAATTTTGGGCTGGAACAGTTTTGCTTGAGGACTCTCACAGGGGCACGGTTGTTGTTGGGAATTTTGGCCTCGAAGGCCAAGAAACCGTAAGGATTCCTGGAGCTAGGGAGTCGAAGAGGTTGTTCCTAGTTGGTTGGGAGGTTAATACTCAGTTTGGGCAGGTTCAGCACCATCAGCTTCAGGTTGAGAATTAGGTTGAGGTAAATACCTTATGCATTTTCTTATTGTTGTTATCATTATACGGTTGTTATCATTATATTGTTGTTAATTATTGTATTGTTGTAGTATGTTGTTTTTTCTTTTTTTTTTGTACTAGGGGAATCGGTAACAATGGCAGTATCGTACTCGCGTGACACGGGGTCAAATCATGTCGGCTACCTTATAACCCCTAGGGAGAACGCACAACCCGCAAGCACACCCTCCAAGTAAATCGGGGTGAGAATCGACCTTGAGACCTCTTTTTACATATTTCCTTCCATTTACGCGACACTTGCCAATCGATCTACACCCCTGCGGGTTGTTGTAGTATGTTGTTAGTATGTTGTTAAACTGTCAATTATTATGCTAAACTGCCAATTATATTGTTGGAACAACAATTAAAGAAGTAGGTTAGAAATGATTTATGTATTTCTATTTATTTTTTTGAGGCTCTATATGCACAGGCCTTACAAATGGTATCAGAGCCCAGTTTCAAAACTGAAACCTAGGGCTTACCCATCCTCATCACTGAAAGATTATGTTATATGTTCTATAAACAACCCAAAAATAAAACATGAATATGCAGCCCTGAAACCCTTTAATCTCAACTAGTAAATAACCAGAAATAACATGAAATGTTTATGAACATTTCATGAACTTGTTCACATGTACAGGTGAAATCCTTGAAAGGAGTTATATAAACAGAAATAATTCGACATATATAGATAATCTATATATGGAAAATATATAGGATGTAAATATATATATATATATATGGGCCCTAGGGCCAAGCTCCAGCTCCACCCAACTTGCAAGCCAAGCACAAAAACAATAAATTTTAACACTTGTTATAAATAAACATATATATATATATTAAAAAAAATTATGGTCTTTGTATCCAAATCCCAAGTCTTAAAACAAATCTCTAAGTCAAAAACATACCAAAGCACTCGACACACATGCGCCCAAAGACCAAGCAATCGAGTCTCATGCCAAGCCACCAAGAGAGGATCCCACAAGGGCAGAGAGTGCACTACATGTCAAATTCATTACTGAAAATAGATCACATATGCACCCTAGTCCAAGAAACAGTGTCGAGGTAAGTATCGAGCTCTTTCCACAGTTCGAGGGTTATATGATTCAAACCCCAAACTGCAACCCAATATCCAAGGCCACGTGGAAGGAGGAACCATGAGAGATGTAAGTGCCATGCACTACCCAATCTCCAAGCCATGGCCAAGGGAGAAACCACGAGAGCCCACAAGAAATCTCATGGCCAAGGGAGAAACCACGAGAGCCCACAAGAAATCCAACGGCCAAGGGAGAAACCACGAGAAACCACAAGAAAATAGTTGAAACCGAGTGATAGCCATAAAGCACCGAGCCAAGCACCTACAACACAACACAAAACAGTCAAAATCGAGGTAATCGGCTCCACCAAGAATGGATCAAGTTGTTGTTGCCTTAGAACCCCTGGCTCGACTTGAACCTGAGCCCTATATCGTTGAGCCAACACATTTTCCCTGCGCGACTACCAAATTTTTCTTGTTTTAAAATTGCAAACCCCCTACACCTATGAAAGGATGCAACAACCCTACGGGACTACAACAGTTTGGTCGTTTTCATCCCACATTTCACTTGTGTGTTAAATGCCTCTGTACCGTAGCACGCAGACGGGTAACCAGGTGCTCTACGCGTCCTAAAATCGAACTCGAAACTCGCTCTATACTCTTCAACATTCATCTATTTCCACAGTCTCCCTTGACAATGCAAATATTTCAGAGGACCAAATATCACATGCAGCCAACTCCGTAGCTTACAAATATAGACTGTAACTTGCAGCAAATTCTCAAGCTTAAAAAAAAAATGAACCTTAAAATTTTATGCACAATGCATCCCTCTGTGCATAACACACCATACTACACTAGATCAAGTGCCTGAGTCTCATGCCAAAACACCAAGGGAGGAACCCACGGGGGGAGCGCGGGCGGCCACAACCAGGAAGAAAAAACTTATGTCCAAAAAAAACGAGCCCACTAGATCGAAAACGCAGAAATCGGGATGGACGAGTGAGAGTTTAGGGTTTAGGTATGAGAGCGGGGGGCACGGGGCACATGGGCCTCATGCGAGAACCCACTTTTCCCACCCTAAACTTCATATTTAGGGTTATTTTATTTTTATTTTTATTTTTATTTTTATTTAACTTATTTTATTTCTTTTTTTTTTAATAAGATTTAATTATTTATTGATTTGTTTTATTGATAGATGATAAGTTAACCCAATAATTAAATTAATTGATTATATGGATTAATTAGTATAATGGATTAATTAAATTAATTGATTATAGTAATTAATTGATTTATTTATTTAAATGATTTATTAGTTAATCTAATAATTAAATTAACATTATAAAGTTATAATGTTAATAATGGGTTTGTAACTAATGATGGATTAATTAACTAATATTATACAATGGTATTAATTAATAATATAGATTATATATATGATTAATGAATGTAATGGTGTTATATTATAATTAATATTATAAAGATTAAAGGTCCTTGTAAAGTGGGGGGAGTTTGACGCATGTTATGGTGAATAGTTAGAAGGTATAATAGAAGGCATTACATAGGGGATTTGATGCACTTTAGCAAGTGTGTTATAGGGTTGGCATAGCTAGCAAGGCGAGAGAGTCAGTAGTTTACTTATGCGAAAACATCGAGCTTAGATGCTTTAACCTTGACCTAGCCACTTACCCTAAAGAGAGTAACATTTGTTTACAGACAAGTAAAAAAAAACTTACGCCTAACCCTATGTTTACAAGTATAAGTTGAGAGAATGTGAACTGCCTTAGACTCTTCCCTAACAAGCATTTGGTTTGATGCAGATTCAATTATTCAAGATCGTTAGGACTCGGGTAAATCGAGGTCAAGGGGCATCATCGCAAGGACCACCAACGTCGGCGCTGCCACCACCATCACCTGAATTAGCTCTCATTTTACGCTCTTTGGAGGCTATTAATGAGACTTTAAAGGGGCGTCATCCAATAGATGTCGAAGTGGAACCCCCACCATCTGGAGTGGGTAACCCTAAAGCGTCGAGGGATTAAGAGGGAGGGCCTCCACACGAGGACATCACTAGAGAACTACAAAAGATCAAATTCCCAAAGTTTGTCGGGGGTCATGCAAGTGAACGTGTGGAGGCATGGTTGGAAGGAAAGACACGATGTTTCGCCTTAAGAGACTATGCTTCCACATCAAAGGTGAAAATAGCAATCTTTCAGCTGAGGGAAATTGCCTTAAACCCGTGGGGTAACCTGGAGAGGCAGTTGCACCTTACCCTAGACACTGTTTCATGGGAAATTTTTGAGGAAAGGTTCTGGAGGAAATATTTGTCGGCTTACTACAAGGAACAACATGTGGGAGCATTTCATGCTCTAGTTTAGGGAAACAGGACCGTGGAAGAGTACGAGATTAGGTTCATGAAGTTGGTAAAATATGTCTCGTACATGGACACTAATCAACGACAGGAAGAACATTTTGTGAATGGGTTAAACCCTAAGATAAGGGCCATGGTACGGATGTGGAAACCGTCATCAATAGCGGAAGCAGTTGAAAATGCACGCTATGGAGAGGAGCATATGAGCTTAAACAGAGGTATGAGATCGACCTTTCCACAGCATCCTGGATTCGTGGGGAAGGCCCCTAGGACCTTCTCCAGGGGAGGGATCTCTAGGCCGCCTCCTTATGGTAATAGAGTCGCACCTAGGACAGTTTCTACATGTATTTCAATGGCAAATAGTGCAGCATCCCACTCATCACCAAACGCAGGCATGTCCACGACCTTCTTAGGCAGCAGCAAGTAGGGGCAGAGTCTCTAGGGAAAGGAACTCATTTCAGAGACCATCACAGGGCAGTGTGTAGGTTCCATCTCGTGTTACGTGTTGGAGGTCTGGAGGACCCCATTACCAGCGTGACTGACTAGAGTTGCAAGCAGGATTTGTGCATAGAGAAGGAAAGGCCCTAATGGGAAGAGCGAGTAGTAGCCACCATATTTATGCAGTGGTTAATAATTGCTAGGAAGAACATCAATCCATGGTGGTGGAGTCGCCAGGTACGCTAAATCATGTCAATGTTGAAATTTTATTTGATTCTAGTGCTACAGATAGTTTCATTTCACCATCTGCATTAGAAAAGTGTGGGTTGGCAGCCTACGAGCACGATGACTTCAAACAAGTCGATATGGCTTTGGGGGGAAAACAAGTGGCAGGACCTAACATTGATAATTGTTTAGTAGACCTGGGAGTGTGTACTACTAGGTTGAAGGTATACGTCACTGCTTTGGGGACGGATGACCTAATCATTGGAATGGATTGGTTAGAAGCCCATCGAGCTATGGTAGATTTTTTCACGAAAAGGGTGCTTTGGGTTGACGATGAAGGAAGGTCAGTAGAGATCCACGATGTATAGAGGAAAGTGTCTCTATGATTTATCTCCACCATGAAGGTTAAATGTTGCATGAGGCAAGGTTGTCGATTATATGTAGTGGAAGCAGACAATGAAAGGAAAGGACCCTCCTTGGATCAGTACCCAGTATTGTCGGAGTTTAAGGATGTTTTTCTGAAAGAGTTGTCAGAGTTACCTCCTGAGAGGGAGCTTGATTTTACCATTGAGCTAAAACTTGGTGCAGAGCCAATTTCCAAGACTCTGTATAGGATGATAGTGCCAGAACTTTGTGAGTTGCAGATGCAGTTGAAAGAACGACTCGACTTAGGGCTAATAAGGCCTATTGTCTCACCTTGGGGTGCACCAGTCATTTTTGTGAAGAATAAGGATGGTTCCTTATGACTATGTATAGATTACAGGGACTTGAACCGTGCTACAGTGAAAAATAGGTACCCAATGCCATGGATAGATGATCTCTTTGATCAAATGAAAGGAGCAGCGGTGTTCTCAAAAATTGATTTGTGATCAGGGTATCACCAGTTAAGCATTAAGGAAGGCGATGTTACTAAAATTGCATTTCGAACTCGGTTTGGGCATTACGAGTTCATTGTAGTACCTTTTGGTTTGACCACTGCTACAACAGTATTCATGAGCCTCGTGAATGGTGTATTCTGAAAGTACTTAGATCAATTTGTACATGTCTTTCTAGATGATATCCTCATCTATTCTAAGAACGAAACAGAACACGAGGAACACTTGCGAGTGGTGTTGTCATGCCTTAAAGAGAACAAGTTGTATGGCAAGTTGTCAAAGTGTTCTTTCTTCCAGAAAGAAATTCACTATTTAGGTCATATCATTTCCAGTGAAGGAATCTATGTGGACCCATAAAAGGTAAAGGCCATTATGGAATGGCCAGTGCCAAAAAATGATCATGAGGTAAGAAGCTTCATGGGGCTAGCAAGTTATTACCGTAGATTTGTGGAAGGTTTCTCTAAAATAGTGAAAGCCGTCACCACTCTGCAGTGCAAGGGGGTCAGGGTATGAATGGACAGAAGAATGCGATAGTGCATTCATCAATCTTAAGACGTTACTAACCAGTGCACTAATTCTACGAGTGTCGGATATGGAAAAAGACTTCACAGTCTGCACGGATGCCTCGAAGCAAGGGTTGGGAGCCATGCTAATGCAGGATGGAGGAGTGATAGCATATGCGTCAAGGAAGTTTATGCAGCATGAGGAGATTTACGCTACTCATGATTTAGATTTGGTAGTTGTAATGCTAGCTCTGAAACTTTGGAGGCACTATCTAGTGGGGCGAAATTTTGAGCTCAAAACAAACCATGAAAGATTAAAACATCTCTTCACTCAAAGGGATCTCAATGCCAAGCAGAGGCAATGGAGTGATTTTATGAGTGAATACGAATTTGGAATTTTGTACATCAAAGGAAAGGAGAATGTGGTCGTGGATGCCTTGAGTAGGAGACCATGTGTCTTCTCTTTGGTACCCTTAAAAGTTAATCTGAGGGAGCATGTGTCGATGAAACTCCTTGGAGATAGTTGGTATTTAAAGGTTACTTCNACGAGTGTCGGATATGGAAAAAGACTTCACAGTCTGCACGGATGCCTCGAAGCAAGGGTTGGGAGCCATGCTAATGCAGGATGGAGGAGTGATAGCATATGCGTCAAGGAAGTTTATGCAGCATGAGGAGATTTACGCTACTCATGATTTAGATTTGGTAGTTGTAATGCTAGCTCTGAAACTTTGGAGGCACTATCTAGTGGGGCGAAATTTTGAGCTCAAAACAAACCATGAAAGATTAAAACATCTCTTCACTCAAAGGGATCTCAATGCCAAGCAGAGGCAATGGAGTGATTTTATGAGTGAATACGAATTTGGAATTTTGTACATCAAAGGAAAGGAGAATGTGGTCGTGGATGCCTTGAGTAGGAGACCATGTGTCTTCTCTTTGGTACCCTTAAAAGTTAATCTGAGGGAGCATGTGTCGATGAAACTCCTTGGAGATAGTTGGTATTTAAAGGTTACTTCNATTAAATCCAAAGTATGAATGATATATCCTGGAAGCATATGGACTATTAAGATATCAAGGAAGGATGTACATCCCCGAAGGTGGGGATATTCGATTGAAGGAAGCTCGTAGAGCACTTTATTGTGCGCATCCGGGTGTGAAGAAAATGTACGCAGACATGAAGAAGATTTTCTTTAGGGTAGGCATGAAGCGCGATGTAGTCCATTTCGTTTCCAAGTGCCTAGAGTGTCAACAAGTGAATGTCGCTTACCACCACCCCACAAGTCTCCTACAACCACATGATGTCCCTATGTCCAAGTGGGAAGTCATTTATATGGATTTTGTTGTGGGATTGTCACTCACATCGCATAGACACAATGCCATTCTTGTGATAGTTGATAAGTTGACCAAGAGTGCTCATTTTATTCTGGTTAGAGACACCTACGATGTCACTGATGTGGCATGTGTGTTTGTAAGTGAGGTCTTCTGTTTGCACGGGATACCCAAGAAGATCATTTCAGATAGGGAATCCAGATTCACTTCGAGGTTTTGGACAAGTTTGCAGTCAGTGTTGGGGACTCAGTTGAACGTAAGCACAACTTATCATCCTGAAACATATGGGAAAACTGAGAGAGTAAATCGGTTTATGGAGGACATGCTTAGGATGTATGTTATGGATAATCAAACCCATTGCAAGAAGTACCTACCTTTGGTAGAGTTCGCCTACAATAATAGTTTTCATAGCTCCATTGGAATGCCACCCTACGAAGCTCTGTATGGAAGTCCGTGTAGAACACCGTTGAGTTGGGAAAGGTTAGAAGACCGAGTGACAGTTGGGCCAGAATTGATTCAAGAGATGGAGGAACAAATGATCAGATTAGGAAGAGACTAAAGGAAGCACAGGATAGACAGAAAATTTATGTTGATGCACATAGGACTGACCGAAGTTACAAATGGGAGATCAAGTTTTCATTCGTATCAGGCCTAATAAGAGTACCATTCAGTTCGGGAAGGGGACAAAGTTGTCACCTCGATTTATAGGACCGTTCAAAATCCAAGAGAGAATTGGACCCGTTTCCTATCATCTCGTACTTCCACCCCACTTGCTTAAAACTCATAATGTTTTTCATGTATCTATTCCACGTCATTATGTTGCTGACGAATCTCATAAACTGAATTAGAAGGAATTGCAGGTATCGAACACAGGAACCCTCACGGTAGAACCGTTATGCATATTGGACCGTAGGGTCCGACAGCTCAGGAACCGTCTGGTAGACCAAATTAAGGTCCAGTAGGACAAGTATAGCCCAACATATGCTACTTGGGAGGATGCCGAGACATTACGACGAGATCACCCCACTTTTTTGACCACCTCGAGAATATGTTTCTCAAAGGTTGGGTGTATGTAATGCCACCTTTTGACTTAGACAACTAGAATTACCTAAAGCCTAATCACCTTTATTTTCTATTCATTGTGAAACTATTAATGATACACTTGAACTTTTAAGACATATGAATCTATGTGAATGTCGATTCTATGAATGATTAACGTTATTTGAATAATGATGGATATGATGCAATTGATTATGTGAATGACAATTCTATGAATGTTTAACGTTATTTTAATGATGATGGATATGATGCAATCTATTATGTGAATGTCAATTCTATGAATGGTTGACGTTGATTGAATTATGGGGATATTATGCGATCTATTTCTAACTTGAAAATGTTGACATTTAAAGTTGTGGGCACATGGATACCAAATTGAAATTATGGTTGAATGCATTTACATGATGATAATGCATAGATATGTATGAGTTTTTGTAATAGACTAATCTGCAGGTCAATGGGCTATGAAATAGCTAAAGGATAATGATAATAAAAGTTGATGTCGTGAACACCGACGGAGAAACAATATGGTATGAATATTTGTATGTGAAATTATGTTGGTTCGAATGATTTGCTATTATATATGGACCAGTGCAGGTTTTCAAGTGGGGAGACTGCCTAAAACTGAATATATGATGACAAAATTCCCAACAACACAGTGCCACTGTATATTCCATGGTAGGGTGTGGACCCTAGTCCTATTAGGAGGGGTGGAGGCATTTCCCACCGTGTATCCTTTGAAACCTGGAGTAATGGGAGGACGGTGTTAGCTCACGCTCCCCTAGACGTGTGATGATGATTGTTAGTTGTCTGTTGGGGAAGCTTGGTCAAGAGAGTGGGCCCTTTAATTCCCTGTAATGGGGTCGTCAACCTGCCATGGTGACACCATGACTATTACAAATGTGTAGCAGAGGATTTTTGTTAAAATACATTTTATCGACAATATCTATAAATTTTATATGAATATTAGTACAAGTGCAAGATTAAATATGGAATATATATAATAATAATAAAATGGTGATAGAGGAGACATCACAAACAGTATCAGAGCATGGTTCAAACACTATGGCCTTATGGGCTCAAAACAAAAAGAAATATTGTGCTTACAAATATACTAGTATATACAACTATAAAACGTATTAAAGAGAAGATATTGATGACAATTATGTTTTGCACATATCATAAAAAAAATGGGTATTATGGCTGAAGAACCTGGTAAAACAACACCGAGTGGACCCCAGATGTATGTGGAACTTAATAGTGAACAACCTCAAGATAACTCTTTAGGAATGTTGGAAGCCATGCATAGCATAAAGGTAGAATTACAAAGCATCAAAGCATATAATGAAAAATTACTCAAGGCTAGTAAAGAATAGGAAGAGTTAAATGGAATCCTACTTAAGAATGTAACTAAATTGAAAC
This sequence comes from Picea sitchensis, assembly GCA_010110895.2. Lineage (NCBI taxonomy): Eukaryota > Viridiplantae > Streptophyta > Pinopsida > Pinales > Pinaceae > Picea > Picea sitchensis. The sequence goes on from SNQJ01S0002056.1 coordinate 102,879, forward strand.
AGAACAAGAATTTAGGACATACTTCTGATAACGCTAAAAAGGAATTGTCCAATGATGAATCACACAAACATAAAGTTCAACCAATGTTTATTGACAAAGTAGAGTTGTTGACTGAAGAAAGTAGTGGGGATAGCTCCAAAAATAGTACTTTACAGAAGATGGCACTCAAAATCAAGAAAAGGAAGTGGTGTGATAATGAATTGTTTGGAGAGTTACAAAATATTAGACCACCCAGTTTTGACAGTCAGTCTGAAGAGGGAGCAGAGGCTTGGCTTCTAAACATGGGAAAACATTTTTAGATCTACAATTATCCAGGGAATTTGAGGGCTAGGATGGTTGTGTACCAACTGAATGGTAAAGCTTCCATTTGGTGGCAAGATACTAAAATAGTGAACAAGATTAGCAGAAATGAACTAAAGTGGAAAGTATTCAAAAAGTACTTTACACAAAAATATTAACAGAAATATACTATGACGAAAAAGCCAAGGAATTTCATGATCTCAAACTAGGACATATGACTATTGAGTATTTCGTTACTAAGTTTGTAAATTTAATGAGATGTGTGCCTTACCTTAGAGAGGAAAAGGCAAAGGTTCAATGGTTTATGAGTTGTCTTCCTCAAGCATACAAGGATACAATTGATTTCCTTAATCCTAAGACAGTGGATGAAATAACAAGAAACACTAAGTTATGTTACACTCAATTTTTATTTTTTTTAACTAAAACGAGTATGGATTTTTATTAATAGGGAACTCCACCTAGCCGCAGCCTTACAACCTTCTGAACAAGACTTCTACCTTTTTCTATTACAAGTTGTTGTCCTTTTCATGGGATACAAATTTTTACTGGATCTCCATCATTTATGTTGAGGTCTCCTTGGGCCAAGAGACAGCCTTTGTTGGCAAGTTTGTCTACTTCTTTGTTTGATTCTCTAAGAATATGATAGCATTTGAAGGAGATGAATTCTTGTAGAGTGTATCTCCGCCTTTGCAGATTCTTGTTTAGGCCCGCGTCATTAAACTGAATTTTCGAATGTATCATTTTGATCAGGATTTCAGAATCACCAAATGCTTGCAGCTCCCGATGTCCTCTTTCTTTGGCTATTTGGCAGACTTTTATCAAACTCAAGATTTCTTCTTGATTGTTGGTTCGTTGTCCTAGTCCCCAGCTGAAAGGTTCTTGTATTCTCCCGTCAGTGGAGTATATAAGCCCTCCAGCTCCCGCTATCCCAGGGTTTCCTTTGAAGGCACCATCGAAAAAAGCTATAGTTATTCCTTGCTTCCTCCACCAACTCTGAAATATTTCATCCTTGTCTCTTAGCCTCCACTCAGGATTGAGATGGGGTTTTTCAATGCTGTGGATCTGTTGGGTAAACACAAAGGTACCGAGCCAATTCTTTTCCTCCTGCTGCAATGAAGAATCAACTTTGAGGTTTTGAGAATTCAAAGTTTCTAGGAGAAGGCCTTTTGCTTTTGCTGCTACCATGTTTGGGGTCCAGGTTGTATTGTTGAATGTTTGCTCGTTTCTCCAAAGCTTCCAACACAAAAATTTGGGGATGGTGATCCAGACTCTGGCCCATAAGGAGTTCCATGAGAGTGATGGGTAACGGACCTTCCATGTAGTGAATAGTTCTACTACTGTAGTTTTAGAGGGGGAAGCAGCCTTGAGACCATGGAGTATGAGATTCCAGACTTTATTTGCAAATAAACAGTCTACAAACAGGTGATCCATGGTTTTCATGGCTTCTTTACATAATGAGCATCTGTGCGGACCAACGATATTCCTTTTCATTAAGTTTTCGCCAGTCAAGATCTTTTTATGCATTTATGTCCAGAAGAAGAAATCTACTTTGGGTAGCGCCATTGTATCCCATACCTCCATCCAAAATCTTGCAGGGAGGGTTTTGTCTCTCTGTGGTTGTAGTAGTTCATAGCCTTTGGCTGAGTAGTACGATCTTGAAGGTCCCCAGCCCCATTTATCAACTTTTGTCTTGTGCACCAGAGTTGCATCGCGTAGCTCTTCTTCAAGCATTGTTGTTTGCTAAAGGAGGTGATCTAGGACATTGCCGAAATTCCACTCTATCCATAAGCCATTATCATCCCATTTCAATATGTCATAAATGCTCTTTTGTCCATTGTATTCTAGAAATTCACGGATTTCGGCTAGGCTGGCGTTTGAAGCTAAGGGCGGATGCCCCATTATTCGGTCTGTCCACAAATTTACCCGCTTGCCATTTCCTGGGATGCGGTACGGATTTAGCATGAAGAATCAAGTTCCTTTGAAACAGAGTTGCCATCGCAACGTGCTCTTCCTACTGTTGGCGTTCTGCAAGTTTCTGAGTTTTGCATTCGGTATATATTTGTGCTTCAACGTTTTGTTGATGGGATGATGGGGGTCGCTATAAAGCTTCCACAATATTTTACAGCCCAATGTCGTGTTGACGAGATATGGATCTCATATTTGAAGGTTGCCTTCTCTCAGGGTTTGCTTTGCTGTCTCCCATTTGATCAGATGAAATTTGCGTTGATTCCCTTTCCCACCATGCCACAAAAAGTCTCTCATAAGTTTGTTGATTTGCCCTGAAATTGACTTTGGTGCCATGAGGTAGGACGCTTGGTAGATCGGAAATGATGAAAGAACAGTTTTTATCAGGATTAATTTGCCTCCGCGAGTTAGCCATTGACCTCCCCATGCAACGATTTTTCCTTTGACTTTTGTCATCACTCCTTCCCACAGTTTGACTTTGTTTGTGCCCAGTGTTAATGGCAGCCCGAGGTAATTAATCTTATCCCATTTTGAATGTCCAATGAACCCTAGACTGCGTGCTATTTTTTGTGTTTCATCCTCTTCTGCATTCCAACTGTAGACAGTGTTTTTCCTTTCACTTATTAGTTCTCCAGAAGCTTTGCAATATGCTTGAAGAGTGTCCTTAAATGCAGAGGATACTATGTTCGAAGCTCCTCCCAGCATAAGGGAATCATCCGCGAACAGGGCATGATTTAATGGTTTTAGTTCCTTCGTTATTCTCAATCCTGGGGCAGCTCCTGCTATCCTGTCCTGCTCCAGCTTTCTGTTGAGCGTATCTGCCATTAAAATGTATAGAAAAGGAGAGAGGGGGCATCCTTGCCTCAGCCCCCTCGAGGTTTTGAAAAAGTATGTTGGCCTCCCATTTACCAAAGGGGCTATCCAAGGGCTGTTGGTGCAGGATTTAATCAAATTTACAAACTCTTGCTCAAATCCAAAGGAGAGGAGAACTTGATATAGGAAGGACAACTTTACTCTGTTGAAGGCGTTGGCCATGTCCAACTTGATCAGCATGCCTTTCTCTTTTCTGAGGTTACTGGAATGCATGGCTTCCTGAACTTGACTTACATTGTCAAGATGTGTCTCCCTTTGACGAAGCCTCCTTGCGAGTCTGAGATGAGTTTGCCCAACAAAGGCTTAATTCTGTTTGTCACGAGTTTTGCAATTATCTTATAAGAGGTGTTGCATAAAGAGATTGGCCTGAACCTATCAAAGGAGACGGGATTTGTTTCTTTCAGGATTAATGCAAGGAAATTTGATTTGGTGCTGCCACCCAGTTTTGCTTTCCGTATGAATCCTTTTATCATTCTGATAAGGTCTGGTTTAATTATATTCCAGCATATCCTATAAAAATGAATGGTAAACCCATCTGGCCCTGGGGCTTTGTCAAGGTCCATGGACCATATGATTTTGTTGATTTCTTCTTCATTGGTTGGCTTCAATAATGTTATGTTGTCTTCTTTAGTGACTAGAGTCGGAATGTTCTTGAGGAGTTCTTTATTGCCTTCTTCACTGTCATTGTTCTCTTTGTTGTAAAGTTGGTGGAAATTTGACACAACAGTAGCTTTTATTTGATCAATTCCTATGCAGAGCCTCCCATCGTTGGTTGTGATCTCTGTGATATGGTTCCTGGAGAGACGAGCTCTACACTGTCGATGGAAGTAGGTTGTATTTCTATCTCCAGCTTCTAGCCAAAGACTGCGGGACTTTAATCTCCAATATTCTTCTTCATTTATGAAGGAGCGGTAAGTTTTACATTGGGCTGCTTGCTCCTTTTCCAATTATGTTTTAGTAACATCTATTGTTCCATTTCACTCTACATCTTTTCCAGTTGCTGCACTGACTCCTTTCTTTGGTTGTTGGGAGTGCTTGCTGGGAGTTTGCTCCATTCCTTGAGGGCCTTTTTTGTTATTTTTAATTTTTGTTCCCATACATAGTTGGGAGAGCCAGTGACTGAGGTGGACCATGCCAGTCGGACCGTCTCTACAAAACCACTCTTTCCTTTCCACAGTGGATTGAATCTAAATGGGATTGGCCTCAATTTCTCTTCCTCCTCTAGCAAAAGCAGGATGGGTTTGTGGTCCGAGGTAAGATTTGGAAGTATGGCTGAGGAGATAAGCTTCCTTTCTGACAACATAGTGCTTTGGACTAAGAATCTGTCCAATCTGGCGGATATGTGGTCCTCCCCTGTCCTATTATTGGTCTAGGTGTAAAGC
>SNQJ01S0002056.1:130675-156466 GCA_010110895.2 Picea sitchensis
TAACCATATTATGTCTAGCTTCGCGAAGTTAACTATATCTCATTATCTTCAACAGGAACAATAACAATGCATAACAATATAACAGATAGAAAATAACACAGCGTCAACCACAAGAACAACAAGATTTACGTGGTTCACCCTCTCCCTAGGGATACGCCCACAGAACTGTGTTTATTGATATAATAGATAAACATACAATTCTATCTACGCACTTAGCTGCAGATCCTCCTCTCTCTCTTTCTCTTTATTTCCTCTCCTTTCACACCTAGAAGCAGAGTAGATCTTCACACCCAGCTGAAGATATCAAAATACAAACATACACTTTTATAGTTCGATCTCTCTAGATCCACACCAACGATAACCAACCACTCTCCACTCTCTTAAACCTCTATCTATCCTTCTATGACTCTTAGAAACCCTAGGTACCAAAACCCTAGGCCCACATAGCCCGCATTTTGAGGACTCTGCCGCCATGTCCTTCCTTCTTCTCCGCAAGGTGCTCCAAAGCACCTATTAGTGTCTTCTTTCGCTTGTTGACCTGTCCGCGATTCATCTTCCTTGTTGCTTTCTTTTCCTTGATCTACTCCTTTAACGACTCGCTTTTCCTTTACCTCGCTCCTTCTTTTCTGCTTCTTTAACCACTTCGCCCCCTCTTCGGTTTGTGTGCCTTCCGTGCTCTTCATACCTTGTCTTTCTTCTTCTTTAATCTTTGCTTTCTTCCTTAATACATGACCAAGGGCCAATAATGCCCCTGGAGGTAATTGAAGCACTTGGCATGAGATGCACCAAATATTATGAAACAGGTGAAAGTATTTATGCAATTGATTCCATAAAGGTACCAGTGTATGGAGAGATCAAGGAATTTTATGCTCGGATTATTGTTTCCCCCCATATTATCATTGTTTTCACTATCATAGTGGTTGATCTCCCTCCAAAATATGGAGTAGTCCTTGGAAGAGACTAGTCCTCAATGATTCGTGATTACATAATGAATGATGGTATTTGCATGATGTTGCCAAACAAAGATGGCACAATGTTGAAAGTTCCTTGTGATCCCATAAAACCATTTTCATTTGAAAAGAAAGAGAATGAAATGATGCAAGATTATGTAGACGCATGTATTGGTAATTATGTTATAATTGATTTGGAGCAGTTAGAAAATTTCAAACAAGAATATAATTCCTTCACTGGGTATTTTAGAATGTCATTTGATGGAGCTTTCTCAAACTCAAGAAACAGTGCCAGAATCGTACTCAAAGCCCTGATAAAGTCATATATCCACATGCTATCCTACTGGAATTTCCATGCACGAATAATGATGTGGAGTATGAAGCTTTAATTCAAGGGATGATCCTATCATTGCATATGAACATTGAACACTTAATTATAACTTGTGACTCTAAGTTGATTATAAATCAATTCACTCAAAAATATAAGAATAAGAAAGAAAAACTCAAGTTGTATGTCAAAAGAGTAAATGAACTAATGGAGGATTTTAGTTCATTCAACATATCATTCATCCCCATAGAGAAAAATCAAAAGGCAGACTATTCGGCACTTGTTGCTTCATTATCTAATCTCGATGATCTTCAAAACAAAAGTTCATTTCAAGTAAAAATAATATTTAGACCTTCAGTGCCTGACAATCAAGAATACCTTCAGGTATTTGAAAATGATGAAGAATTGAATGATTTATTGACTAGTCAAAATGATCTCAAGGAGAATGACAACAGTGTCTCCCCTGCTCGAAAAGATTGTGTAAAATCATAATCTCTTTTTACAAGATATGACCAAGCGAAGACTCTCAAAGAAGAAGTGTCCATCTGAAAGGTGCAAGAAACAAAAAGGATTAATATTGGAACTGATAATTCCGCAAAGTATGCGAATCTCGGGATTGATTGTACATTTGAGGAAGTTGCTCAATATATCACCATGTTCAAATAATATTATGATGTATTTGAATGGAGTTATGAAGATCTTAAGGCATATGACAAGTCAATGTTCCAACATATCATACCATTGAGAGAAGGGACAAAGCCTTTTAAGAGGAAAATCGAAATGATGAATCCCAAACTAAAGCCATTGGTAAAAGTAGATTTGGAGAAACTAAAAAGTGTCGGAATTATATATCCCATTAGACATTCAGATTGGATCTCAAATCCAATGGTGGTGAGAAAAAAGACTGGAAAAATTCAAATGTATGTCGATTTCAGAGATTTAAGTAAAGCGAGCATCAAATATATTTATCCTCTACCTAACATGGAATCCTTACTTCAACAACTTATTGGATCGGCTTGTATGTTCTTCTTAGATGGTTTCTTAGGATATAATCAAGTGTTGGTTGCAGAGGAAGATAGGCTCAAGACTACCTTTATAACATCGTGGGAGACATATGATTATGCTCACATGCATTTTGGTTTAAAAAATGCTAGAGCCACTTTCCAAAGGGCCATGGATCATGCATTCAAAGATTTGATAGGGAAATTTATGGTTTACTATCAAGATCATCTTACTGTCCATTCAAAGACAAGAGAAGAACATGTACATAATTTGAGGAAAGGTTTTGAAAGATGTAGATTATATGGGGTCTCTATTAATCAAAAAAAGTTTTTGTTTGCTTTATCTAAAGGAAAATCGTTGGGGCATATAGTCAATAAAGAATCAATCTAGATTGATCCTAAAAGAATCAAGGCCATTAACGAACTCAATTTTCCATCTTCAAAGATAGGGGTGCAACAGTTTTTTGGAAAGATAAACTTTGTGAGAAGATTTGTACCTGATTATGCAAGTATCATTAAACCAATCAATCTATTGTTGAAAAAGGATCAAAAAGAGTTGAATGGACCCCAAATACTTAGAATGATTTAATAATATCAAACAAGGAATCATCGTCGCGCTTGTGCTCATCGACCCATATTTTAAAAGAGATTTTATTGTATATTATTTTGGTATAGAAGGGATCGCAGCTTCATTCCTTACATAAAGAAATTATAAAGGGGAAGAATTATCGATAAGCATCATGAGTAAAACCCTTCACGATAATTATGAGCTAAAATATTTAGAATTGGAGAAGAAGGCATTGTCTCTTGTTAAGGAAGTTCCATACACAGTGGAATATAAATATATAGAAAACACAGAGAGCACTTATCTTTGATTAAACCATCAACAACTGGTTGCAAACCAAGGATGTTCCTCCCAACCATAGACATTGTTGTTCCAATTCTCAACAATAGGTCACCCACGATCCAGGGCTATGAATCCACAAGGATGGGTCCTAGATCAAATCTAAAGTACACAATAGTTGGCTAATTAGCTCTTGGGTTTTCCCAACCACACAACAATCCTAATTTCCATCTCTCCTTGCTCTTCATCTTGCACAACCCAAAGAAACGAACCCCTTTCTCTTCCATGTAGTCCCTCGGGCTATTCCATTTCTCTCCAGGGATCTAGTGCTACTGGTCAGGAAATCTCCATGTTGAAGCTCTAATCATTCTCAGTTGTGATAATTCTTGCATAACTATTATAAATCTCATGCCCATAGGCATCAATTCCAACCTAGAATGATCAATAATTCCTCACAGCCATCTCATAATGGCTCTCCTCCTCCTGCCATCTGTTTCCATGTGTTGTAACTTGCACTACATCCCCTCCATTTTACCTCCTATTTGGATACTTTCCTAAAATGGAGCCTCCTTATTTTTTAAACCAAAATAAAAATCTCATAATCCCCCTTGGTCAATCAAAGGATTCTCCTGGTAACTCGTGGTTCGCTTGAAAAAATGATAAATTATTCAAAGTTCAAGTTTAATTTTATTTTTTGGCAAAGTTAATTTTAACTCCTCTGATCTGGTTGGAGGAGTTACCTTCAACTCTTCCAAGATGCTCGAAGAAGTTACCTTCAACTCTTCCAAGCAGCTTGGAGGAGTTACCTTCAACTCTTTCGAGAAGATCGGAGGGGTTCTTTCCAACTGTTCCAATAAAGCAAAGCCTATCACAAAAATTAGTATTGTCTCCTCTGAGTAGTTCGATGAAGTCATGTTAAAATCCTCTGAGCAGATTCGACAAAGTTGTTTTAAAAGGCTACGAGAAAAATCGATGAAATCGTTTTTAAAGTCTCTAACCTAACCTACCTCATTAAATGACATTAATTGATCTAACGTTGTATAAAGTAAAATGAAGTTTAGGCTATTATCATTGTACCACTTGTTCACGACTCGACACCGGAGAGCTAGACTTAACATTGTTTGAGAAAAACCATGTTCTGTTTCCCAACACGTGGAAACATTTAACCAATAAGTCCATCCCTCTATATCATGTTCTTTAAATTTAGGGTTTGGTTTTACTTTTTTTCCTAGAACATAAAATGGCACCTATTGGTATTCACCGCCAAACCCTAAGCAGTTGTCACTAACCTTATGCTAATCCTCAACGCGCTCATGGCTGTAAAATAGGATTATTTTTGGAACCCTATTCTCGTTATTAACCATTTTTTTCTCCTCTATCTAAACTCATCTCGACCTACGTAGACCCTAAGCACACGTCATGTTCCTCTAAGTTGGTCAAAGAGTTCCTCTCCATGCATCATGTTCGCAAAACTAAGTCCCAAAACTTGTTTTAGTAAATCCTCCAAGCATATCGAAGAAGTTACTACTAAATTCTCTGATATGCTCGAGAGACTTATTATTAACTCCTCTGATATACTTGGAGGAGTTACTAACAACTCCTTCTAGCATATCAAAGGAGTTCTTTGTGAAACATCCGAGCACCCCAAGACTAGCTGAGACTCTTTCGAATGTTGCTCGGAGGAGTTGATATTAACTCCTTCGAACTGCTTAGAGGAGTTATTATTAAATCCTTTGAATTGCTCGAAGGAGTTACTATTAACTCCGGTGAACTACTCAAAGGAGTTACTCTTTTTCCCTCTGATTTGCATTTAAAATTGTTTTGTTTTATCAAATTAATGCTCAAGTCTTTCACACTCATAGTCTCAGTAGGAAATTGATTGTTATTTGACATATACGAGGAACAACATGTCTTGAATAGTTTTCATTAATTCTTTTTAAATAAATAACATGCTCCAAATTTATCTTGTATGCATATTCAGACATGTCACCACGAAAGAAAACAACAATGAAGCCAACAGGGGTTGAACCATCTGGTAGCTCTCGGTAGATAGAAGATACAGAAAGTGTTAGGACCGTATACGATGATCCATCAGGAATTCTAGACAAAGAAGGAGAGACTTTGAAATCGGGGGAATTCTATTACATGTTCAAGAAATCAAACTTCTCTACAAAAGCAGAGGACCCAGTTGAATTCCGGACATTTAAGAACATCAGACAATCGGGAATTTCCAGGGTGGTGGCACATCCAATAGTATTCCCTTATGTAGATGTTACCTCTTGGATTTTGAAGAACATAGACATAGATAGTGGGTATATATTCAATGCAAGGAATGAGTCGATAGCTTCAATCATGTCTGATGATTTAGCCAAGTGTTATCACCTTGAGGACAGAAACAAAAAGCTAGATGGTTAGCTCCTTAGCGAGTTGGAGCTCACACCAAAGGATTTGTTCCCCACCTGGTATAAAGCAGATGAGCAGTTCAAATATCGGCTCAAGAGTTGATATCCAACAACTAATCTAAGAAGACCCTACCAATATATGGTATTCATGTTTTGCAGATTGTATGGGGAACCCTACGCAACAAACTTTGCTTTGTCATATATGCCATTAATTTATTTATGTGCAGATGTAGGCACCTCATTCAACTAGGCAGAAATGTTGTCCGAGAGTCTTAAAAATGCGATTTCAGTTGTTACACAAGCACAAACGGGTAGCTTCCCCAGCTTCCATATGGCTTCATATATTTTAGAAATAATGTGCATCTCTCACAAATACCTGAACATATGATGGAATTGGTTACCTACTGATGCCACTATCCATATTTACTGCAAATTTCTTTGGGAGCACAAATATCGAACAAATTGTCAAAGGATCTGTGAGCACTTATTTTCTCTGATGTATGAGTTCATTTTTTTCACCTCACCACCTTGTATGACCGACAAGTCCATAGCAATTATAAGGAGGATTGGGGATTGGTATCTAATGGAACATGGTACATATATCATGATATATTGTGCAATGAAACCACCTCACCTACATCCTAAGTTTGTACCACATAAGCTTGTGCTCCATGAAGTAGCATATCAAAGCATCATACATGGGGTCGGAGGAATGTTATATAGATCGAAGAAATTCATATGGCCTCCATTGCCTCTTTACATTGGGAACTACTTCTTTGAAAACACCAAACAAGCCCAGACAAAAGTAGACATCTTGCTCTCCTACCATTTTGGAGAGGAAAGATTCAGGAGAAACGACCCCAAGAACATCGTCAAAGAGCATCTTCATAGAATGAGACTCCCTTACAAATACACCACCGAGTTCTAGGAAGAAGAAGGAGTACATTAAAAATCCAGAACCTACGATGAGTTTATTTTCAATATGCAGGGTCAACTAAGAGGTAGGATCACGGACGAAGAAGCTGCAAGAGAGGTGGCCAGAAAAGATGCTAAGAGAGATGAAGATGAGAGATCTTCCCCCATCTCCCTCTTGACCCATTCAAGTTCTAGAGAAGAATATGAAGCAGCACCAACCGATAAAAAGAGGAGAGACAAAGAGAAAGTGTTGAAGAAGAGAAATGATGCTAAAAAGAAACAAAAGCTAGAAGATGACAAAGCAAAGGCCAGGGAAGAAAAGGAAGCAATAGATAAAGATGTTGAAGAAGAAAGGAAGAAGAAATATGCAGATGATAGAGAGGGTGACACACACCCAATGGACTTGGATGTCCCTAGAACATCCACCGCAGGTGCAGGAACATAAACAAGAAGTAGCGGTTTGGGTCTTGGGCCTTGGGAACCCTTTCGGTTAACTAAAAAATTGGACATTCGTAGTTTCATGTACGATAGAAAATTTGGTCTGATCATACAAGAAAGGGTTAGAAAGGTTCCAGTGGCAAAGGGAGATGCTTTGTCAGTAGTAACTCGGGTTCCCGTCACAAGATATGTCAGGGAAGACCCTGTGGCAACAACTAGGGTCGGATTTGCATTCATGGATGCAACTGTGGATAATATAAAAAGCTTGTGCCAAAAGAATGAGGATCAAAGAGTTAGAAGAGAAGCTCCAACAAGTTAGGATAGATGAGATAATTCTTCTCAATTTTAAATACAGCGCAAAAAAAGTGAGAAATGAGCTGGAAGGTGCCATCATCGATATGTATGCCAACCTGCTTCCCTTCCAAAATGTGGTTGCAACATTTATTTAAAAAAACGACCAGATACAGATGCAACTGACTCAATACAACACTATCTGGGAAGGTATAGTGGACATTGATACTTAGATAGTAGAAAATCCTGATGCACCTCTGGAGTTATATATACCCTTGAAATCAACAAGGAAGACATATATGTATGTGATAGACCATTGCCAACATGTAGGGAAACGAGCAAACAAAGAAGTGACAAAAGCAATGGGGATCTGCTCAAGAACTCACAAAGTTGCTCAAGAGTTGATAAGGCATGGTCGACTCCCAATGTTAGATGAAATTGGAAAGAATTTAGTCATGGAAGAATTAGTGAATGCAGTTCAGGAAAGTACAAGTAGAAGGAGACAAATAGTTGAAACATCAACTTTTGTCTCAAACTATCTTATTGATCATCATTTACTACAGCCAACGAAGCTCCATACTATGATACAAGCTTACATGACAAAATTGGAGAAGGATACAAGCGCCTTAGATGATAGCATTGCCATGATCGAAGCAATGCTGGAGCAGCTATCTTGCAGGAGGATTGAGTCACTATTTAACCGGTTGGAAGTTTGGACGACTTATCTCCAGAGAAAAATATCATTGGAAAAGGAAAAACCATTGTTTTCCCTTTCATATTTTTCCTAACTACCTCAAGTTTCGTCCTTTTGTGCCACTTGTCATGGGAGAAGGGAATGTGAACAGTTTTGTAACTGCCTCTTCAAGAAGAAGGAGAAACTACAAATAGGAGTTACTATTACTTGTATAAAAGAGACTAGAGACTCTCTGAACAATGACTTTTTTTTGGCTTTTCGAGCATTGTATAGACCCAAGAAATGTTTCAAGAACTTATACAGTGTTAATGAATATTGAGAATCCCTCATGGCCAATATTTTATAGAAGGAATTCTGTGTAGAAACTGATCAAATCTTTGAACTACTTCAAGTGAAGATATTTGTTGTTTCTATGGACTGTAAGAATGTTTTGTTTGTTGTAGACTAATTCTTATGGAATCTTAATAATTTTTACAGTGATTGGTATTTATTTGAATATTTCCATGCCTTGAGTTTCATGACTTGTTACAGTATATGTCATTGTAATCTGGACTAATCTGATTATATACTTATATATGATATTGCTTCCAATCTTTCTGTTTTTATACAACTAATTGTATTAAATTTGTTTTAAGTTTTGGTTGCATTATAACTCATCGATTACTTTAGCTTTGCTCCTAGCTAGGATAGGTTAACATAGATTAGTGATAGATTAGTTGTATTTGCATACATGGTATTCATCTACATCTCTGCATTACACCCATCACCGCATCGGTACATCAGACCTTAACCAATAACAAAATAAAAAGTTATCAATAATGGCAATCGTGCCAAATTCCGGATGGGACTCCTAATCCAAACAGTGTGTAGACTAATTGGGATTGTATACTGGGGAGGACCCCTTGTTATTGTCGGGAGAATTTGGACCCCTTAATATAATTGGCGCTAGAAGGAGGGCCATCTTTTATGTCTTACATACATGAAATAAACAATAACCGAAATGAGTCTTCAACGAGTAATCACGACTCATAACCTACCTTGTTTTCTCGAGTTGAATCTGAAAAAGAAGTTATTTATGAAGACTCAAAGGATAATTTCGGAAGTGCTACTGGGAGTCCTGAAATACATTATGAAACCCGGTTTCACATACCTCAAGAAGAACTTCACAAAACCCATAAAATCACTCGTGCTTACGCGAAATTGCTTGGAAAATTACCTACAGCTTATGAACTCCCAAGGAGAAAATCTACCTGTGTAGAACGTCCTAACATAGATCCTAATTTTTACATCGAATCTTTACACGATCTTATTGAAACTGTTTTACAAGAGGTCCATTTACCCTTAGGCAGAGGTCCATGTACCCTTAAGAAGAGTTGCATGCTTCTTCGTCAAACCTGAAGAAGAAGAATTTGAAGGTGAACAACCAGAAATCGCCATAGAACAAATAATGGAAGAAAATAGAAACCGCAGAGAAGTCATACCACTATGGAGAGCCCAAGGATCTCTAAAACTGGCTGGAGAAGTTCATGAAATGCCAAGAAAACGTGATAGACTCTTATCAAAATTTGATCCAAATAAACCTAGGTCCCCGGAAGATCATATAAATAATTTATTTTTGGCCATACATATTCTAGGTTTCAACATGATGACGTAGTATGTAGGTTATTTCTTTATACTTTTTATGGGAAATCCTCTACTTGGTATTAAAGCTTACCTGCCAGATCGATTATAAACTTCGATAGTTTCGAAAGGATCTTTATGAGGAAGTTTGGAGAAAGAAAAACAATTGAATCCCTACATAATGAACTAGGATCCATCAGAATGGACAAAATGGAAAGGGTAAAAGAATTTAACCAAAGATTTCTAAATGTATTGATTAAGTTTCCCCACGAGGTAGCTCCCACTCAATCCTTAGCCATTGAATATTATACAACTACCTTAACCCCATCCATTGGGATGTTTGTAAAACAATATAAAAGAAACACATTGGCACTAAACTTTGATGAAGATGAAATTGTGGAAAGAGAATTTTTAGCATATGACCAACATACTCATTATGAGGAAACTAAATTAGTTGGGAAGAATCCATTGTTATTAACCAAACCACCTGAAAAGGAATCCAAGGATATTGATAATGTGGTTAAAATGGTTAAGAAATTATTGAATGGAGTAGTGGACTTAAAAAATAATGTTGGTGAAGGATCATCCAAACCCAAAAATTTCCACCCATTTTTCAATAAACCAGACAATCCACCACAACCACCAGAACCCCAACACGTGGCTTTCAATCTAGATAGTTTCAGTAACAATAATTTTTTATCTTATCATGAACGAACATGTCCTCAGTGGATCAACTCTATGATATTGGTAATAAATCATTTACTAGATCAATAGAGTTTAGATGATTAAATTCACACAGAAGCTACTTCTGATACTACTAACGAAACAACACCTGAATCAGCCATGCCTTTCTAGGACTAGTGTGTAGAATCCGATGATGAAAAAATTGAAAAAATCCTTGCCGGAGATACCCAAGGTTAAAAAGTTGTTGCCCCGAAAGGCTATAACTTGCGCAGCAAAGGTCCACCATCTAACACTTTGTCCTCATAAGAATAAAATATTCCCCTTAGAAAAATAATTCTTCCCCCTATTATCCCAAAACAAAACAACACAATTCTAGAAAAAACTAATAATAAGACTGGCAAGACTACTGTAACAAATAAGGGTAAACCAAGCACATCTAGTGCTGTTGAAAATAATGAAAATGTGACTCAGGGGAAATTTGCGCAAGTTAAGAATGATTTGAATTCACACACCCTAGATTATAATGTGATCGAAGACATGAAGAAAATTAAAGCTAATATTTCCATGTTTGATATTTGCTCTCTACCACAACAACGTGAACTTCTACACAATGCTTTCAAAACCCATGAGACTCAAACAAAAATGTGGCTTTTGAAAGCTTAGCCTCTGGAATCGATACACCAGAAATCCACAAGGTAGAAATAACATCACCTATAAACGTAGCAAGCATAGGTGCTTTTTCAAAATCACAAGTACCACCTTTTCTGCTTACTTACGAAATTTTTAATTTCAATGTACATAATTGTTTGACGGATTTTGGTGCCTCTTCCAACATCATGCCTTTTTATATCTTTCAAAAGATAAATGTCATTCCACAAATAACAAAAACCAGGATTATGCAATTAGACAGAACATATGTTAAAGTGAAATAGGAACTAGACGATGTGTTAATTAGACTATCATCTGATCCAAGGGTTCATTAGACTATAGATATAGTTGTAGTAGACATTCCAGAAAGTTATGGGTTTCTCTTGAGCATAGATTGGTCAGATAAACTTCAAGGTTATTTTTCTATTGACTGGTCTCATGTATGGCTTCCCTATAAGGGTAAAGCAAATCAAATCTGGGTCAATAATGAAGCACACAGTGACAAAATTAGAAGGTAAGAATGAGCCCATTACCTTTTCTCATTCCATCCTCGGAAATTATTTTTTCGAGACTAATTACGGTTGTTACGAAGCTTAGACTTCTAAAATACCATCTGAAATACAATCAGGCCTCCGCCCATGAATACATAATGGCACATGTCTTGTACTTACTAACTTAGGATTTAGTTTGACTAATAAAACTAACATCTCGGATATGTGGACCATGTTCTTTGACAGTTCTAAAACACAAGATGGAGTCGGCATAGGATGTGTATTGATTGACCCCAGTTAAAGAAAAATTTTCATATCATGTCGATTAGATTTCAAATGCACCAACAACATTGTTGAATATGAAGCCTTAGTGAAAGGCCTAAAAATGCCATTGACCTCAAGGTAAAACATCTAAAAGTGTTTGGTGACTCGGAGATCATTGTTCGACAGGTAAGAAATATTATTCATTGCCTATCTCTGTATCTGAAAGCCTATCAGCAAGAGGTATGGAATCTTCGTTATTCATTTGATGCATTTAATATTAATTATATACCTCGTGATCAAAATGTAGACGTTGATATTTTGCTCAATGAAACATCTAGGTTTATGCCTTCGGACGATGGTTTTTCGATTGAACTAATGTTTATGCCATCTATACCTAACAATGTAATGGGTTGGAGATTATTCAACTATGATTCTCAATTTGTCAACTTCCTTACTAGTTCCAAGACTTAGTGATCGATGATGAAATACATCAACAAGAGTTGCAAGTTTATTGAGAAGGAACTAGTAAGGTCAAAACAAATTGTGTTCCAAAGAATGTTTTGACTCTTGAAAAGTTATTTTATTTACAGTCTGAGTTCAGGAGGCTAGCTAATCCAAATACCAACAGCTCCATGATGATGCATTTCTTGGTCAACTTGGGAACATATGAACAACCTAAGTATGCCAATCTAAGCACATGTTGTTCAGAAAAAACATACGTTCACATAATTATTCAAGAAGTATCGAGATGTTTTTGCCTAGATATATGGTGACTTGAAGTCTTATGATACATGAATAATACAACATGTGATTCCCATCAAATAAGGGATCAAGTCATTTCAGCAGAAGCTCAGAGAGATACATCTTACTCTTGAACCTCTGATACAAAATGAACTCAAGAAGTTGTTAGATGCCCGAATAATTTTTAAAGTAAGACATTCGACTTGGGTATCTAACACGGTTCCCTTATGGAAAAAGTCGAGAGAAATAGGAATCTGCATAGATTTCAGAAATCTAAATCACACTTCCGACAAAGATAACTATCCAGTTCCCCCAATGGAACAAATTTTGCAACTCATCTCTGGGTCTCAACTATTCTCCCTAATAGACGGGTTTTCGGGATACAACCAGGTTATTGTGGTAGAACCAGACCGATTAAAGACCACTTTTTGAACTAAATGGGGAACTTATGCTTACAAAAGAATGCCTTTTGGTCTTATGAATGCAGGAACTACCTTTCAAAGGGAAATGGGCATTGCTTTCAAAGGATTAATCGGTCAAAGCGTGGTGGTTTACCTTGATGATGTTACAATTTATTCAAAAAAAAGAGAAGACCACCCAAAACATCTCAAGCATATTTTCGAACGTTGCAGAAAATACGGGATTTAGCTTAATCCCAAGAAAACTATATTCGTTGTTTCAAAAGAAGGAATTTAAGTGGATCCAGAGAGAACCAAAGCCATTTTTCAAATTTCTCCACTGCACAACAAGAAGTCCATGGAATTTTTTTTCGGCATATTTAATTTCGTCAAAAGATTCGTTCCAGCCTTTGTTGAAACTGTAAAACCTTTACAAAAGATGATTAAAAAGGATGTGCAATTCAAATGGATGCCTCAGGAAAAGGAAGCATTTGAAAATATTAAAACTACTATAGCCAATGCACCTTCAGTTCAGAGTCCTGATTTTTCAAAACATTTCCTGCTATATACATTTACATTTGAACATTCACTAGCAGCAGTACTCACACAAAAGGTGTTGAACCGAATTATCCTTCGATGGACAAGAAATCATTTGTCGTCCATAAAGAAATCAAGCAATTTAGACCGTATGTCCTAATAAATCGCACTAAAGTCATCGTCCCACACCCTGAAGTGAGATCTTTGTTCATTCAAAAGGAATTGGGTGAAAGACGAGGAAATTGGATGATGGATCTGCAAGAGTATGACCTCGAATTTAAACCATCCAATATTGTGAAAGGTCAAGGATTGTGTAAGTTGGTGACACAAGGAGTTGATGTTGAAGAACAAGAAGAAGATGGTTGGAAAGATGAACCGATAATGTATACTCAACAAGTTCCACATGTTCTAGTTATTGAAGGATCATGCTACAATGATCTTAAGTATTATCTACCGCATGGCACTACCCCGGACCATCTTAATGCTAAGCAAAAAAGAGCATTACGGTTGAAGTATTTGCAGTACCAATTATTACTTGGCATCTTGTTCAGAAAGAATTACGATGGAGTGTTACTCAGATGTATTGAAAAACAAGAATTTGATAAGGTTCTAAAAGATATGCACGATGGACCAACTGGTGGTCATTTCTCAGGAGACACAACATCTCACAAAATTCTAAGAGAAGGATACTACTAGCCCACCCTCTTCAAGGATGCCCAAACATACTCGAGAATTTGTGAAGCATGTAAAAAATTCATGGGGAGGGAACGTAATGCTTCTTTTCCTCTTCGACCTGTAGTAGTGGAGGAACACTTCGAGTAGTGGGGCCTAGATATCATTGGTGAGATAAACCTCCATTCATCCAAACAACACAGGTATATTTTGACTGCAACTTATTATTTCACACATTGGATTGAAGCAATCCATTTAATCAAAGTGAATGAGGAAGTACTGATAAATTTTCTTGAGCAACACATTATCACAAGGTTTGGTACTCCTAACTCTTTAGTATTTGATACTGCTGATTATTTTTTGTCTTTGAAATTATATGAGTATGTATTGGAAAATGAGATTATTTTAAAGTATTCGGCTAACTATTACACCCAAGGAAATGGCCTGGCAGAATCCACAAACAAAAACATTATCTGTATCCTAAAGAGAACCATGGTCGATCACCAGAGAAATTGGCACAATGCATTACAAAATGCTCTCTGGGAAGATCGTGTCACCCAAAAAACTTCCATCTTAACATCACCTTATTTTATTATGTATGGAAAAAAAATTGTGTTACCCTCGAACATTTACCTGCCTTCTCTCCAACTTACACGACAGTCGCGAGGAAGAGAATGCCCAGTCATCCAAAGTCCTATAAATACCTTGCTGAACCTTGAAGAAATATGTGACAAGACTAAAAGCAAGTTTGAAGCTCACCAACAAATAGTAAAGCATTGGTTTGATAAGAAATCTGCGAGTGAGAAAGAATTCCAAGTTGGGGATCTAGTCCTGAAATGGGATAAACCACACGAAGATAAAGAAAAACATTCGAAATTTCAACAAATTTGGCTTGGTCCCTACCTTATCAAAGAAACGATTAGCCAAGGCACTTTTTGATTACAAAACCTTCTAGGAGAAATCGAATCTCTCCCTGTAAATGGCCAAGTCCTAAAACATTATATCAGTTAGCCATTTCGGCTATGGATCACTTGTACATAAATAAAAATTGTTTCTAGTTTTGCTTTTGATTTTTGTTTCTTTAGTTAGTTTGTGTTTTCTCAATTGATTACTAGTTTTACCTTGTTCTTCTTGTTGGATTCCCTTGTGATTTTGGAATTCTCACAACCTGAAGAAAGTCACATGCTTAAAATGTATCACATTCGTTGTAGAGGGCCTAAAAATCTATGTAATAGGACGTCAATTCTAATCTTCTTCCCAGACATGCAAACCCTTTGTGCACTATCACAAGTTAAGATTTGGTGGAGGAACGTAGCTTGTCAATNTGTTACAAGAGATAAATGAAATGGTCTAGATGAGATGTTTGTAGTAGGTTAGGAATCGCAACTCGGGAAGTTTGCTAATCTATAATCAAGTTAGTAGATCTCATTGTCACAGGTGTCATCCCTGGTGCCTTTAAAGGTTAACTGGACTCCCCCCATCCACCTATATCACTAAATAAAAGAGAATCAAATATTATAGAAGGTAAAGGCTTCGGGAAAGGATTTCCAGATCACATGGGACATGCAAGTATCTTCGTCGGGGATGTGGATGCTCGCTGGCAACAGAGAAAGGATTGTGACACTGGGGTGACTCCTTCAAGGCTATGGACGCTCGCTGGCAGCGGAACAACACCATAGAAATGTATCACACTTGTATTCTCAACATTCTTGATGTTTCCTTTCTACTTTACTGCCTACATCTTTCCTTCAACCATTCACTATAAAGTTTGATATAAGTTTGAAAGAAATCTATTAAAATTGAATGGGTCTCAACCCTTTTTGAATCACCTCGGTCATTTAAATATGCAAGTCGTGAGACCTATCTTTTCTCCCTTATGATTTTTTTTGATGGATTTTCCTTCCTAATAAAATTATGAATGGATGTCATTGTGTAGAGATCCAAGACTTTGCCCAGTTTGTCGCCATTTGTTGTGACTAACACTACAACCCCTCCATTTTACCTCATATTTGGATACTTTCCTAAAATGTAGCCCCCTTATTTTTGAATCCAAAAGAAAAATCTCATAATCCCCCTTGGTCAATCAAAGGCTTCTCCTGGTAACTCGTGGTTCACTTGAAAAATTGAGAAATTATTCAAAGTTCAAGTTTAAAAAAATATATAGCAAAGTTAATTTTAACTCCTCTGAGCTGCTTGGAGGAGTTACTTTCAACTCTTCTGAGTTGCTCGAAGGAGTTACCTTCAAATCTTCTGAGTTGCTCGGAGGAGTTACCTTCAACTCTTCCTGACTGCTCGAAGCATTTACCTTCAACTCTTTTGAGTAGCTCAGAGGAGTTACCTTCAAATCTTTCGAGCAGCTCGGAGGAGTTCTTACCAACCATTTCGATAAAGCAAAACATATCGTAAGAGTTAATCTTATCTCCTCCTAGCACTTCGACAAAGTTGTGTTAAAAGCCTCCAAGCAGATTCGATGAATTTGTTTTAAAAGGCTCTGAGCAAAACTAGCGAAGTTGTTCTTAAAGTCTATGACCTAACCTACCTCATTAAACAACATTAATTGACCTAAGACTATATAAAGTAAAATGGATTTTAGGATATTATCATTATACCACTTTCTCGCGAATCGATACCAGAGAGCTCGGCTAAACACCGTTCGAGCAAAACCCTGTTCCATTCCCCAACACATGGCAACGTTTAACCGATAATTCCATCCCTCTCTATCATGTTCTTTAAATTCAGGGTTTGGTTTTACTTTTCTCCCTAGCACATAAGATGGCACCTGTCGGTATTCACCGCTTCACTAACACCAAGCCCTACGCAATTGTCACTACCCTTATGTTAATCCTCAACATGCTCATCGTTGCAGAATATGATTATTTATGGAACTCTATTCTCGTTGTTAACCATTTCTAACCCCACTCTCTAAGCTCATCTCGACCTAAGTAGATCCTAAGCACACATCATGTTCCTCTAAGTTGGTCGAAGAGTTCCTCTCCATGCTTTGTGTTCGTAAAACTAAGTCCCGAAAATTGTTTTAGTAACTCCTCTGAGCATATCAAAGAAGTTACTACTAACTTCTCCGAGCATATCGGAGAAGTTACTACTAACTTCTCCGAGCATATCGGAGAAGTTACTACTAACTTCTCCGATATGCTCTGGAGAGTTATTATTAACTCATTTGATCTGCTCAGAGGAGTTACTAACAAATCCTTTGAGTAGATCGGAGGAGTTCTTTGTAAAACATCCAAGTACCCCAAGACTAGTTGAGACTCTTTTGAATGTTGCTCGAAGTAGTTGATATTAAATCCTCCGAACTGCTCAGAGGAGTTATTATTAACTCCTTCGAACTGCTCGAAGGAGTTACTATAAATTCCTCTGAACTGCTAAGAGGAGTTACTCTTTTTCCCTCCGATTTGCATTTAAAATTGTTTTGTTTTATTAGATTAATGCTCAAGTATTTCACACTCATTGTCTCAGTAGGAAATTGATTGCTATTTGAAATATACGAGGAACAACATGTCTTCAAGAGTTTTCATTAATTCTTTTTATATAAATAACATGCTCCAAATGTATCTTGTATGTAGATTCAGACATGTAACCACGAAAAAAGACAACAATGAATCCAGTAGGGGTTGAACCATCTGGCAACTCTTAGAAGATAGCAGATACATAAAGTTTTAGGACCGTATATGACGATACATCACAAATTATGGACAAATAAGGAGAGACGTTGAAATAGGGGGAATTTTATTACATGTTCAAGAAATCAAACTTCTCTACAGAAGTAGAGGACCCAAGTGAACTCCAGGCATTTAAGAACATCAGAAAATCAAGAATTGTCAGGGTGGCGACACATCCAACAGTATTCCCTTGTGCAGTTTCTATCTCTTGGATTTTGAAGAATGTAGACATAGATAGTAGGTATATCTTCAATGCAAGGAAGCAGTCGATAACTTCATTTAGGCCTGATGATTTAGCCAAGTGTTATCACCTTGAGGCTGAAAACAAAAAGTTATATGGTCAGCTCCTTAGCAAGTTGGAGCTCACACCAAATGATTTGTTCCCCACCTGGTATAAAGCATATAAGCAGCTCCAATATTGTCTAAAGAGTCGATATCCCACAACTAATCTAAGAAGACCCTACCAGTATATGATAGCCATGTTGTGCAGGTTGTATGGGGAACCAGACACAACACACTTTCCTTTGTCATATATGCCATTAATTTATTTATGTGCAAATGTAGGCGCTTCATTCAACTGGGCAGACATATTGTCTGAGAATAATAAAAATGTGATTTTGTTCGTTACATAAGCACAATCGGGTAGCTTCCCCATCTTCCATATGGCTTCATATATTTTAGACATAATGCGCATCGCTCACAAATACCTGAACATGGGATGGATTCGGTTACCCGTTGATGTCGCTATCCATATTTAGTGCAAAGTTCTTTGGGAGCACAAATATCGAACAAATTATCAAAGGATCTGTGAACAATTCCTTGTCCCGTTGTATGAGTTCATTTTTTTCACCTCCCCACCTTGTATTGATTGACAAGGCCATAACAATTATAAGGAGGATTGGGGATTGGTATCTAATGGAACATGGTACATATATCATGATATATGGTGCAATGAAACTACCTCACCTAGTTCCTAAGTTTGTCCTAGATAAGCTTATGCTCCAGGAAGTAGCATATCATACCATCATACATGGGGTCTAAGGAATGTTATATAGATCAAAGAAAGTCATATGGCCTTAATTGCCTCTTTACATTAGGAACTACTTCTATGAAAACACCAAACAAGCCCAGAAAAAAGTAGACATCTTGCTCTCTTACCATTTTGGAGAGGAAATATTCAGGAGACATGACCCTAAGAACATCATCAAAGAGAATCTTCATATCATGAGACTCCCTTACGAATACACCATCGAGTTTTGGGAAGAATAAGGAGTACATAAAAATGCCATAACCTATGATGAGGTTATTTTCAATAGGAGGGGTCAACCAAGAGGTAGGATCGCAAATGAAGAAGCTTCAAGAGGGGCAACCATAAAATATGCAGAGAGAGATGAAGCTGAGAGATATTCCCCCATCTCTCTCTCGACCCATTCAAGTTCTAGAGAAGAATATGAAGAATCACCAATTGATAAAAAGAGGAGGGACAAAGAGAAAGTGTTGAAGAAGAGAAATGATGCTAAAAAGAAACAAAAGCTAGAAGATGAAAAAGAAAAGGCCAAGGCAGAAAAGGAAGCAGTAGATAAAGTTGTTGAAGAAGAAAGGTATAAGAAATATGTAGATGATAGAGAGGGTCACATGCACTCAATGGAATTGGATGTCTCTGGAACATCCACCGCATGCACAGAAACAGAAACAACAAGTAGCGGTTTGGGTCTCGGGCCTTGGCAACCCTTTCGGTCAACTGAATTATTGGACATCCATAGTTTCACTTACGATAGAAAAACTGGTCGGATCGTACAAGAAAGGGTTAAAAAGGTTCTAGCAGTAGAGGGAGATTATTTGTCATTAGTAACCCAGGTTCCCATCATAGAAGATGTCAGGGAAGACCCTGTGGAAACAACTAGGGAAGGATTTGCATTCATGGATGCAACTGTGGATAATATACAAAGGTTGTGCCAACAGAATGAGGAAAAGGAAACGAGGATCAAAGAGCTATAATAGAAGCTCCAGCAAGTTAGGATAGATGAGAGAAGTCTTCTCAATTTTAAAGCCAGCACAAAATATGTGAGAAATGAGTTGGAAGGTTCCATCATCAATATGCATGCCAACCTGCATCTCTTACAAAATGTGGATGCAACAGTTATTAAACAAAATGACTGGATATAGATGTAGTTGACTCAATACAACACTATCCAGGAAGGTATAGCAGACATTGATAATTGGATATTAGAAAATCCTAATGCGCCTTCCTAGTTATACAGACCCTCGAAATCAACAAGAAATATAGATATGTATGCGCTATACCATTTCCAACAGGTAGGGAAATGAGCAGACAAAGAAGTGACCAAAGAAATGGGGATCTTCTCAAGAACTCACAAAGCTTCTCAAGAGCGGATAAGGCATAGTTGGATCCCAATGTTAGACGAACTTGGGAAGAATTTATTCATGGAAGAATTTATTCATGGAAGAATTTATTCATGGAAGAATTAGTGAATGAAGTTCAGGAAAGTACAAGTAGAAGGACACAAATAGTTGAAACATCAAATTTTTGTCTCAATCAATCTTATTGATCATCCTTTACTACAACCAACGAAGCTCCATACTATGATCAGGCTTACATGAAAAAATTGGAGAAGGATATGAGCGCCTTGGATGATAGCATTTCCATGAACGAAGAAATACTAGAGAAGCTATCTTACAGGAGGATTGAGTCACTATATAGCCGGTTGGAAGTTTGGACGGCTTATCTCCAGAGCAAAAGATCATAGGAAAAGGACAAACCATTGTTTTCCCTTTCGTATTTTTCCTAACTACTATCAATTTCCATTTGAGCTTCTCTGGTTCTTTGGAAGGCTACTTCTTCTTCAAAGGCAACATCTCTTCTTATTTCAATTTGTCTCTGACTAGGAATGTAGATTCGATATGCTTTTGAGGATTCACTGTATCCTACAAATGTGCCCTTTCTCCCTGAAGGTTCTAGCTTGGATCTCTTCTCTTTGGGTACATGGAAATATACTGGACACCCAAATATTATGAAGTGTCTAATATCATACTTCACTCCAGTGAAGGCTTCTTTTGGAGTAATGTTCTTCGGGATCTGAAGAGAACTTTTGTTTTGAACATACAATGTTGTCATACATGCTTCTGCCCATAGAGTCATAGGTAGACTCTGATCATGTATCATTTTTTTGGTTACCTCAATGATAGTTTTGTTTTTCCTTTCAGCAACCCCCCCCCCCATTTTTTTTAGGGTTGTAAGGAACTGTGAACTCCCTCTTGATCCCTGCTTCAATACAAAAATTGTTGAAATCTTTTGAGGTGTATTCTCCTCCATTATCTTATCTTAGTACTTTGATTTTTCTTCTGGTCTCGTTCTCAACCTGAGCTTTGAATTCATGGAATTTTGCAAGGAGTCCATCCTTGTTCTTCAGAAAGTAAATGCAAGTTTTCCGGTAGTGATCGTCTATGAAGAGTACATAGTATAAGTATCCATTTAGATATGCAACAGTCACTGGCTCACACACATCTGAATGTATCAAGTCCAAGATTTCCTTGAATCTATTGTCAATGCTTGGGAAGGATCCTTTAACATTTTTTCCAAGAGCACAACCTTTGGAAACACCTTTATGTTGAATCTGTATTTCTGGTAGACATGTTACCATTTTCCCTAGAGTTGGGAGAGATCTATAATGAATGTGAGCAAGTCTTCTATGCCATAGCTCACTCAAGCTGATAGTGTCATGTAGGAGGGCCTGGACTGGTTTGATGGTTAATCTATACAAGTTGTTTTCTCGGACACTAATTACCTTGGCAGAATTTATATGAGAGTCTTTGTGCAATGCAAGGACTCTTCCTTCTGAGAAAGTAACCCTGTAGCCTTTGTTTTCCAAGGAAGAAATAGAGACAAGGTTCCTCTTCATTCCACGTACATAAATTACTTCTTTTAATTGAAGTTGCATATCTGAATCTAGTTGGTGTTAAGGTTTAAGCTATTTTTAGAGTTCTTTTCATTTCACTAGATAACAATAGCATAAGATAGGATCAATGAGAAATGCTCATCACAATAGACACATCATTTATCTTGGGAAACCCTCATGGGGGGGAAAACCCAACAAAACTCTCTCTCTCTCTCTCTCTCTCTCTCTCTCTCTCTCTCACACACACGTGTGGAGGTGTCTTTTCACTGAACTAGTGAGTGTGTGTCTAAGTGAGGTGCTAGACTCCTTATTTATACAACTCTGGCACGTGTGGAGGTGTCTTTTCACTGGCAGGGCCGACTTCTTAATCTGGGTGGTTATAGCCACCTTTAATATATTCCAGGGCCTCTTTAATATATTATGGGGCCGACTTCTTATTCTTCATATTACAATTATGTTTTGACCAATCCACAAAAGGGGATTTGGTCTTTTACAATAGCCGACATGATCAATCTGCAATAGGGGATTGATCTAATGAATAATACAACAATAATAATTAGAATACACTTTGCAGTTACAATATTTCAATAGTTGGAAGGTAGAATTTCCAACTCCTCTCACATTATATCTGGCATCATCTCCAAGGACAACATGTATATGTGTCTCTTTCTCAACAAAATGTGTTAGGTGATCTCTAAGATCAGTCATGTGCCTGGAGGCACCACTATCAATTAACCAAGTATTATCATTAGTAGGGACCATACCTGAGAGTGTTGAGATGTTGATGTCTTAATCTCCTTGAGGTTTTATCTTCCTGGAACCGAGTTTGCTTGAACCATCAAGCTTGCCTCCCATCATGATTTTGCTCATTTTAATTTTGGATTCTTCACAAACACTTGTCAACTAGGCTAGAAAACCTAACGGCTAGGCTAGGCTAGCACTTTTAGATTTTGTTGGACTTATGGCTGCCAATAATAAGCCTTTGAAGGATATGATAGCACTGGTAAGCTGAATAGCTCCTTCAAGGAGTTGCAGAAACCCAATTCTGAAATTTTCTGCAGAAATTAGCGAAACCCTAGACACCCTAGGGCAAAAAAGTCAAAATGTTCATAATTGCAGTTTGAGACTTGTTGGAGGTGCGTTGAAGGAGGTCGTACACACCTATGCTCTTTTTATCCCCAACGTCCAAGTTCCAAGTGTTGAAAACTCCCAGAAGGGTAGGCTATACGGATTTTCTGGGAACCCTAGGAGGGTCGTACGGTTTCTGCAGGAGAGAGAGGATTATTGAAAGTTGTTTGTGCAATGGGTTCTTCAAGACCTATGCTCTGATACCATGTTGATTTTTCAATAAGCAAGGTTTAAGCATGAAGTTCATTCCTTTTTAGCATTTAACTTAAACGATAAACAAATATGTTACAACAACCAAGATCACAAGAAGAAACACCATGCACAAGAACACAAGAAGTATCCTGGGAAACCCTTCTCAACAAGGGAATAAAACCCAGCCAAATCCTTTGTTATATTCTTCAAGAAAAAGACCTTCACCACCAGGAAAATCTAGCACACAAGAGGGTGCTTTCAAACCCTAGAATACTAGCGCCCAAGAGAGGTGTGCACTTTTCCCAAGAAGATGTACTTGCTGAAATTTCCAAACTCACACAAAATATATGATTCCTCAATGGGGAATCTCCTTTACTTATATTAGACTTGACTTGTCAACAAAAGTGTCTATTGGCACAACAAGGCCAACCTCTCTAACTCACAATATAATTAATAATAACCATATTAATTATCTTTTACACTAATTAACAATTACATTAAGGTGGGGTCGACCTGTACCCTTCACATTACAATTAGGGTTACAGGCATGTATGACTCTTGAACAATATAGCAAGGGATCTCATACACCCACTAGTGCTCAACCACTAGGGGCACATCCATAGGGATGTCCATATCTCTATCTCACAACGTCTCACAGGAGAACCACACTCACTAGTGCTCAACCACTAGGATTACGTTCACCTATGCTCATCCACAGGCACGTCCACTCAACAGATCTTCTTTACCAGTGCATTACACAGGAGAGTCATCTAGAGTTCATCATCTCAACTCTCTACTCAGATGAGCCTAATATATAATCTTCATCTCTATCTCGTGATGATGTACCCATCTCTATGGGAATTCACACGTTCACCTTTTGCTCAGCCACAGGCACGTCCAACTCAACAGATCTCCTTTCTCACTACGTTACATAGGAGAATCATCTAGAGTTCTCCTCAACTCTTTGTAAAGAGGAGGCCATCTCTATGTTCAATCTCTGTCTCAGATAGGAACCACACACCCTTATCATGGGCTCTCTCTCAGGTTTGTGTCCTAGAGAATGTCTCACGTAGCTGTAATCATCAACGGTTTATAGGGATCAAACCCGGGGTGTTACAGTATATGTGGAGGACATTTTGCACCAACAGCTACTGCGCACAAAATAATAAGCGATGGGTATTATTGGCCATCAATTTTTAAGGATTCATATGCAATGGTAAGGAAATGCCTTCCCTTTCAAAAAAAAATAGAGAAACTTAAGAGTTCTGCAATGCCTTTGCAACCTATATTGGTGGAGGAACCATTTTCACAATGGGGGAAAGATGTTATTGGGAAAATAAATATGAAATCGAGTAAAGGACATGTGTACGTTCTCACTACCACATATTATTTCAAAAAGTGGTAGGAATCAGTGGCACTGAAAAAGGTTGATTCTGAGGAGTTGATAAAATTTCTTGAAGATAACATTTTTCAAGGTTTGCGGTGCTGAAGAAATTCATCACCGATAACGGGTCAATATTTATTGGATCAAAGTTAACTGATTTTTGTGGGGAATATGGTATTATTATGGGGTAATCGTCAAATTATTATCCCCAAGGGAATGGACTTGTTGAATCTACAAACAAAACCTTGATCCAAATTTTGAATCATAATCATAAAAACTGGCATTTGAAATTGATAGATTTTTTTTGGGTGAGTAGGACGACACCAAAGGACAACACTGGAATGTCCCCTTATGCGTTGGTCTATAGAAAAGAAGCAAAAATGTTACTTAGTCTTGAATTGAATGCTTTGACTTGTGCAGTGAATATCAAGGACACATGAGATACTTCTCCTTTCCACAAGAGGTTGAATCAATTATAGAAATTGGAAGAAGAAAGAGATGAAGCTTTGAAGAAAATATGATAGAGGAAATAAAATGTCAAGAAATATTTTGATCAAAGCGCAACAATAAATAATTTTCAAAAAGGTGAACTGGTGTTGCTCTGGAATAAGGAAAAATAAAATCCCTCATTGCATGCAAAGTTTGAATCACTCTGGATCAGGCCCTATCTCATTGAAAATATTCTAAGTTTCAACTCATACATGCTCAAGGATATGAACAAAGACTATCTCCAGAAGAGAAACAAAAATGGGTGACCAAGATTTTGGGCTATGACTTTGAAATCATCTACATAAAAGGGAAGCAAAATGTTGTGGCAGATGCACTCTCAAGAAAGCATGAAGATGTTGAGGCATTTCTTTGTGTTATCTCTATAATGTAACCTAAGTGAATAACAAAAGCAGGGGATGAATGGAAGGATGACGAAGAAGTGTGAACTCTCATTCAAAGGTTGTAGTAGGATTCCAGTGCATCTGATACATTTACATGGAAAAATGATTCACTATGGTACAAATATCGCTTGTATTTATGTAAGAACTCCCAACTCAAACAAAAGGTACTTTTGGAATTGCACATCTCTCTGATAGGAGGGCACTTAGGATTTTTGAAAACCTATCACAGGGTCGAGAGGGAATTTTTTGGGGATGGCCTTAAAACTGATGTTCAAGATTTGTGGCTGAATGTTTCATTTGTCAACAAAATAAGGTGGAAACAATTAAGACCCCAGGTATTTTACAACCATTAGCCATTCCAAGTCAACGCTGGGAGGAGATTTCCATGGATTTCATCACAGGGTTACCGAAGTCTAAAGGAAAGAGTGGCATCATGGTGATTATTGTTATACTTACCAAGTACACAAACTTGTGTGCACTCTCTCATCCTTTCAAAGCCAGTACAGTTGCTACCGCATTCATGGAGACAGTTCAAAATCTACATGGAACCCCAAAGATTATTGTAAGTGACAGAGATCCCATCTTCACTGGACATTTTTGGACATAATTGTTTTCTTGTTTGGGTACTCAATTGGCTCATAGTTCATCTTATCATCCTCAATCTGATGGACAAACTGAGATA
>SNQJ01S0002057.1:7771-22437 GCA_010110895.2 Picea sitchensis
ATACTAATAATTTCATTTTATTTGAATAAAAAGTTTGAGATTTTTCATAATCTCATCTTTCCATAATCAATTAATATAAGATTAATGAAACTACCTTTAAACTAAAAAAAGATAGGTTCAATAATAATAATAATAATAATAATAATAATCTAATTTTAAGGTCATGTCCAAGCAAACACCAAATTAATGTATGAGACCCACAAACAATGGATTCTCTAGGTCCAACTATTTAATTGATAAAGTTTAAAGAGATATCTATACCCTAACACCCATTAAATTTGAACTTGTGATCTGTGAAGCAGCTTCATTCATAGATGAATGATGAAAAAATATATATATAAATTGATAAAATAGCTCTATATATATAACAAATATTTATGTAATCAATATATAAAAAATAAAAACACATTAATAAAACAAAGACATTAATGTATTCTATGTAATTTGATCCACTTATATCAAACACCCAAACATAAAAAAACAAAAACGTACTGCTGGTACACCATAAAAACACATTAATATAGCATGTACACCATAAAAACACATTAATGTGTCCATGCTACTTTAATATTGGAGTGTATTCAAGTTCAACATATAAAACCTGAGTGTTTTCATTACCTGTCAAGGCCTGTGCCAAGTACTAGATAAATTTCAATGGACAAAAACCAAGTCCTTGAATGTGTTATTGGTAGTGCAGCCATTGATTTTTTTGTGAACCATTTAACTACTTATCGCCCAACTAGCGTATCTAATTATAAGATAAATTCCATTTCACAGTGCTTTAATGGTTGGGAAGGGTTTTCTGCTATACAAACAATTAATTCAAGCTTCTTATCTATCCAAATTACTTTTGTTGGATCATCTAATAACACATTCACAAATCATATCTCAATTTTTTTTCTTATCCAGTTAGTTCGGTTGGATCATCCAATAACACATATCCACAAATAAAATTGGTTTAAATGTGTGTTGATTGCTAATAGATGTTCTTAAGAAAAAACAGTTGTTCAACCTAACCTTGGATTCTGTTATAAGAGGATCAGATTCTGTCTTTCTGTTTTCACAACCTGATTCATCATCTTTAACAGTTATCTTTTATATTCTTGGTTGACAGTTCCCGGCCTACGGAACCGCAATGACCAGGAGGAACAAGCGAAATAAGGTAACCCAAATTGTAATACTGAAGAAGATGATCAGGAGGTGGCATGGTATTACCAGTACCAGGAAGGCTGTGTCACTCAAACGATGGCGTTACATAAACTGCGGTTCCGAGCATGTATAATAAAAGCCCCATACTCCCACGTTCCTCAGGGGCCATCCTTGTGTCGATTATTGCTGCTCATAAAACCCACAACGTATCTCAACGACCCTCTATTCCAAGCGCTGCTCCTCAAAAGCCGAGGACTTTCGATTTGATAACCGGATGCATATTTTAGAGTATTTAAATTATTTCTTTCTATCTGCTTTCTGTAGAGTATTTAAATTATTTCTTTCTATCTATTTTCTGTCTTTTTCTTCCGTCAGACAAGGAAGTAAAATCAACTCTGCGCAACTTAGCTGTCATTTACCATGATGACTTTCTATCTACAAAATCAATGCGTACGTACTCTCTTTAGTTTAGTTTTTAGTTTAGTTTTAGCAAGATGTGATTTTGTAAATTAATTAAATTAAAACTAGCATAACTCTGAAGTAGGGGAAAGGGAATATTGAAGTGAATTTGGGTGATTATGTTGTTCAAATATCAAGGGATTTGTTTTTTTTTAAATGAATACTTCAAAAGGTCTTTTAATAAGGGTAAATGTGAATGCATGTACCATGAAAGAATGTGATGAAGGAAGTCTTGAGATGCTTGTTTATTGTTAAGTCATCCACAATTATTGATTCTAATGGAGCTTTCAAAAACAATACAATGGTAATATACAAAGAGAATCTTCAAAGAACTACTGTAGGAGAAAATAAAAAGTCCACCGATACAATTCAATTAGAGGTCCATAGTCCAAAGTGCATGATAGAGTGATCACATCAACAATTTCTCAAGAATCGAGTTCCATCCAAAGTGAGTACAAAATTCATTAAGGATGAGAAAAAAACTTTTCATTAAAATGACTATTAAAACACCAAACCCTCTGGCTATTCTTTATATAAATTTTCATTATAGTCACATGTCCACACAATTTCATTTAGAATATTGAATACATAAGCTATTATACAACAAACTACTAAAAGCCACCATATAAGTACTACATTGGTTGCTCTTATTGTCATTGTACTATGATTTTTTTATTTTTTCCTATATATGTTTATAGGTTTTATTTGTTTTTTCCTCTACATATTTTTGTAAATTGTTTCTCTACATCCCTATCATATACAATTTACTAAATATTTATCTATATTTTTAATATATATTGCATAAATTGAAATCGTATTTGTGGGTATATAAATAGATTTTTAAATGAGATTGAAAGTAAAAAATTTAGGGATTGGCAACTCTCTTTTAAATAGAAGGAAATATAAAAAAAGATAAAAAAAAAATTAAGAATTTATATTTATTTTAAAAGAAAAAAAATAGAATTTTGTTATTTTTTATTATTGTAAATAATAAAATATTGCATTGTATTTTTATAAAATATTTCAATTTTAAAAATAAAAAATTATATAATTTTAAAAATAATAATATTTTTAAAACAACATAAATTATTAATGATATTTTTTATATTTTTATAAAAATATTTAAATTTATAAAAAAATTACATAATTTAAATATTTATAAATAAAATTATATAATTTTAAAAAATCAAATTTTTTAAAGAACTAATTTTATTTTATACAAGTTATAAAAATCTATCTTTTTTAAAATGGAAATTGGAAAATAATGGGTTTCTTAGCAGAGCTTAGCAGATATGCATTGTTTCCTTATAGGGTTTTGTAGGAGTGGGTTCCATGTTGGGCAGATATGCATTGTTTCCTTATAGGGTTTTGTAGGAGTGGGTTCCATGTTGGACAACTGAGAGGGGGGGAATCAGTTGTTACCGTGCTTAAACAATTATGTTTATTTTAAATTCTTTACAGAGCACTCAATGACAATTACCATAATGCAGGGAAGTAAGCAATAGTTACCGTGCTTAAACAATTATGTTTATTTTAAATTCTTTACAGAGCACTCAATGACAATTACCATAATGCAGGGAAGTAAGCAATAGAACATTCAACATCATTCACACATAAGGAATACACAAAGACAGAAATTTCCTGAGGAAACCCATAAAGGGTAAAAACCTCTTCTTCTTTATATGATAAGTATTCTTTACATTTTGTACATTATCATACCTATGAGAACCAACTCATAATGAGGCTTCAACCTCTGTTTTCCAAGCTGCAACTTGCTGAGAGCACCATCTCTCTATTTTCTCTAGCACCTACTAGAAGGAAGCACCAACTCCCTGGTTTCTCTAGCACCCACTAGAATGAAGCACCAAGTCCCTAAGTGTTCCCGCACCAATTGGATGGAAGCACCAACTTCCAGTCACACAGGCACCAACCTGTGTAACAGAGAACAAAAGTTCTCACTTGCACCACCCTCCCACCCTGGTTTCTCTGGTTGCAGCCAAATGGAAGCTACAACTCCTTCTGTTCAAGCACCCACGTGAACCTCTGAGGACAATAGTCCTCCCTAGCACCTCCCTTCCACCCCAACATATAAAGTTTTCTATATATAAATTTATCACAGTGATACAATATTTATCATTGGCTTACCAAGCTTATCACTGTTTTGTTATGCTGCTCTGCTCTTCTGTATCAGTGTCTCTCTGTCTGCATCTTCTTGCGTTTTTTGATCTTTTGTTTTTCTCTACAAGAGCAACTCAGCCTCCCTTTACTGCCTCACTGTCTTGCTGCACACATCCCGTGTGCTTTATGTGCCTATGCCTTTTATGCTCTGTGTGCCATGTCCATTCAATGCACCATTCCTCTCCTCTGTATTTTCGTTGTTGCACACTCCTCCTTCTACACTCCTTGATCACTCTGAAAAACAACAACAACGCATCTCTTCTTTGTTCTGCATACTTATAGTCTCTGTGCATGCTATCTCGCCATGCCTCTACATGCTCTATCCATGTCGAGTGCTCTGTCGGATCATCATGGACACTCTTCAGCTTATTTGGTTGTTTAACCCATGTGTCCATCATCACTGGGAATTATACTGAGATTCCTTAGCCTGTCTCGCAATTGAGACTCTTCGTCTTCTCTATCAAAGTCAAGTTGATCCTCTCTATTGCAGTTACAGGCTTCAACACTCTTCCATCTGTTAATCACCTCTAAGAATAGTCTTCTTCCACTAGAATATGCCTCGAGCCTCTTCATCTTCTCTGGCCATCACACTGAGGCCTGTTTGATTCCTCTGGCAGAAGCCATCAGTCATTTCTAGCAATTACACTCTGAAGTGAAACAGTAGCTCTTCGATCATACTTAAATTCACCTGCACCATTGGATTGGATCTGTAGGATCTTGCGTTTATTTCGCATTTCAGAATTTCAGAATTTCAGTATTCTTGTGGTGAAGAGTCTCAATTCTCCATGTCCCAAACTCCAAAATGGAGCTTGTCTCTTCGAGCTCTTCTCTACAGCTCTTCCATGATGTGACCATCGACAGTGACCAAGGCCTACACCAAAAAGGTGTTTTGACATTTCTCATTTCAGAATTTCGCATTTCGGAATTTCGGGACTCCTTTGATGAAGAGTCTCAACTCTTGACTCTTCCAACTCCTGGTATCCGAACCTTCGAAATGGAGTCGGATCAATGGTCCACACTCTTGATGATTCGACGGTCTAGATCTCTTCGTGATTTTGGATATCACGATTTCAACATTCTTGATGTGAGAGTTCTTGACAACTCCAAGTCCCGGTATTTAAAACTCCGAAATGGAGTCAGATCAACGAAATTTTGGCGTTTCGCATTTCCCCGTTTCGGAACTCTTGTGGTGAAGAGTCTTGGTGCTTAACTTCTCCAACTCCCAGTATCCAAAGTTCCGAAGTGGATTCGGATCAAAGATTCGGTATTTCATTGTTTCGCATTTCGGCGATTCAGCATTTCGACACTCCTGTGGTGAGGTTCTTTGACACTTCAACTCCCGGTATCTGGGACTCCGAAATGGAGTTAAATCCTGGTCTGCAAAGCTCTTTGTTGGTGTGCCTATTTCGGCATTTCGACATTTCTGCACTCCTGTGATGAAGTGTTTCGACACTTCAACTCACGGTATCCGGGACTCCGAAATGGAGTTATTTCCCAGTCTGCGAAGCTCTTTGTTGGTGTGCCTATTTCGGGTTTCGGGTTTTTGGGGTTTCGCATTTCGCGATTTTGGGACTCCTGATGACGAAGAGTCTTGAATCTTCCAACTTTCGGTATCTGAAACTGTCCTCCTACCTTCGGGATTTCGTAACCCTGCTTCACCTTGCTCTTTAAAGAACATGCAGGTTCTCCTAGATCCAACTCCGGTCGGACCTCGGGCTCAGATCTGACGTTCATCGGGAATTATCAATGGGATCCAAAGATCATTGTTTGCTTCTCCTCCTGGGCTTTTGTTGTCTCTGTTTTGCCATTGTTGCATACTCAGATCTTGCCATCAATAACAATCACACCTATTGACGCAGATCCCCCCTGCCTCAATAGGTTATGCGCGACCTCCCGGTCTTAGGATCGTTCTGATTTCTCCTCGAGCTGAAGCGGCTGCTTTAGTTCTCTGCTAGAACCTTCAACGAATCAGATCCATAGGTCCTTTACAAAAACTCCATCGTCACAAGAAATGCACCAGGCGTGAGTCTTCACCTCCACATGACCACCTAGCATGAACACGACCCTTTCCGAAAAGGGATTTTGGGTTTCACAATTTCGGGAGTTCTGATGTCAAGTTTCTTGACCCTTCGATTCCCTGAACCTCGAAATGTCGAAATGCCAAAATAGACTTAATCGACAATCAACCCCTAGCCCACATATCGATCCATGTGATCATTTCCTCTGTGACCACAGCCTAACTCTGATGGTATGTCGCGTTTCTCGACTTTGGGACTTTCAATGTCAAGTGCCCGACTTATTCTCCCTGAGATTGCTGAAATGTCGAATCTCGAACTGCCGAAACGTGTGATCGCAGCCTCACTCCAACAATACATCGCTTTTGGGACTTTGGAGTTTCCAATGCCGAAGTGCCTGGTTTCTTATCCTCGAGATGGCATAAAAGTCGAATCCCGAAACTCCAAAATGTGTGACCATAGTCCAACTACAAATGCACGTCGAGATTCATGACTTCGGGGTTTCCAACAATCTATGCCCCGCTCCTTGTCTACTGGATTGTCAAAAAGTCGAATCCTGAAATGCTGAAATGTGTCCCTGTCCCGTGGCCTACTCTATTCCTCAGAAGGGTTTCAGGTTTTCTCATTTCAGGACTTCGCGATCCCAGCTGCAACAACTCCATGCCCCTTCGAGCTTCCGGTATCTGAAATACCAAAGTACCGATCCCCGAAACGTCGGTCTTCTGCTCCAAACTGGGATCAATGGCTCATAGCCTCTCCTGATCCGACGGCTTGTGTATTTTCGGGATTTCACAGGTCAAGGGTTCTGAACTCTTACCCTTTTCATTCCTGGTAGACAAAATGTTGAAATCCTCTTTTTGAGAATTTCCCCGAAACGTCGACCACTCACCACGTATCCTCTTGTTGGACAGACACGATCCTTTCGGGATTTTTTGGATCAAGAGTCCCGAATCTTGCCCTTTGTATCTCTCGGTAGCTGAAATGCCAAAATAGGCCTTTCGTCCCCTTCTTCACATATGAGTGTTAAACCTCGTGCAACTTCTCCTGGATCCGATGGCTATCGGTCTGTGTGCCCAGATATGACTACCCATATCTCTTTCTCATGCACACTCTCCCACTACTTTCCTGGATGTAGATTCAATGGTCTAGATTCTCGTCCTCTCCAGCTGATCTAATGGTAGTTGTGCTCCCTCCTGAGCTTGCATTTCTTCCCGAACTTGGAAGTCTTCAAACACTTCAAAGGTCTTTGCCTTTGTTCTTGTTGTGAAGCATGTATCCTCGGCTCCCACCTGCATTCTAAAGACTTTGTCCCTCCTGATATTTTCAAAATATTACTCACCAAAGGGTGTCTCGACCTCTGTAATTCCTTGCAGCTATGGCCCTGTGCGCAAAGGCATTGTTCCTCCTGAACTTCTGAACTTTAGACAAGTTCACTTCGAGCACACTTATTGTGATATTCCTTCTGAGCTTAATAACTTCAGACAAGTTCTTATTCGCACACTCCTTGTGCTACCAAGTTTTTCAGATAACTCAATTCGTAGTATTTCTTGCAAAGAAATGCTTCACACCCTCCTGGCGTTCTTCTGCTCGATGCACACCTTGCAGAGCCTCTGCACACAACTGTGTTATCTGTCCTGAGCTTATCCTTCTCAAACCTCTAAATGTCTCTACCCCTTTCTCTCCTTGAAAGGATATGAGTTCCCTCTGGCAACTTATGCTCAAGAACTCCTTGTTGGGCCTGCAAGGTGTTCAAAAACCCTATGAAGGTCTCCTCCTATGACACTTCTCTTATCTCTGAACTCATAATAGAGTTCCTTCTGTGCACTCGGTGTAATCACTTGATGCCCTCCCAACAAAACTCTACAAATCCTACAGTGGTTCTATCTTCTCAATGAACCCAAAATAGAGTTCTCTCTCCAATGCATCCAATGCATTCGCTCAATGCCCTCTTGGCAGAGCTTCCACAGAATTCTCAGTAATTTTTTCTTCTCTGTGCCTCCCTCTGCACAGTATTACCTCCAAGGTGTTCAAAAACCTTGAGGCTTCTCCTTGAGTCAATGACTTATGTTGGTGCGCCCACTGGCGTGTGTTTGTCTTAATCCGCAGAACTCAAAACTACATTCCTTGCACTTGCTCATAGAACCCACAATATTCTGTCATGCAACCTCTTGCATGAAGCCTCAAAGAGCCCAAACCTAGAATCAAAGAACTCACAGACAATAAATTATATCTATCCCTACAAATGCATACCTAACATACATCTACAACATATCATCAACACATAAAGAAATTCATTCATGAACTCACAAACACATGAACAACAACATGCAGGAAAAACTGCTTTGTTTGTATTAATTAAGAATGTCTGATTACAATGTGTTCGAGCTCGGACTGCAATAGAATCCCAACTCTCTTCTCTTTTTTTTCTAAAACGTACTACTAGATACAAAGAAGATCTTTTTTTACAAAGAGGGGATCCTCAAGCTCTTCCCTCCAAGCTACCTACTCTCATTAATTTACATTCAATTATATTGAATAGCTATCTAGTCCAAATCAGATATAGATCTCAACCTTACAACCTATTTATGGCAACCTTTACTAAAGCCTGAGCATATGCATGGCTTTTTGGCTCTACCATCCTTACAATCATTTAATACAATTTGAAAATTTGAAAATCAAGAAGGTTGTGCCTCTCTCTCCCATCTAATGCACGCTTTGGTGTGCTGGCTAGTTGGTGCGTAGCTGGCTTGGAGCGATGCTCCTGCATCATACTCCTTTGCTGTGAAAAAATCATGAGCTCCTGCTCATGAGCTTCCCAACATCGTTGTTGAAATCCAGCTGGATCCCAAACAATTCTTTGGAGATGTCCATCTACTCCACTGCTTTTCTGCTACTGCTGCTATAGCAGGTTCTCCTCTGTTCGGCTTCCCTTTGCTGACCGCTTCTGTTGATAGGATCATCAGCCTTCTGATCTCCTCAATTATCATGTCTAGCTACTCCAGTGGCTGGCTCTCCTTATACAATCTTCTCGACTGCACTTCCTCCTTATCGGTGGGTAGATCATCATGATCCCCCATGTTATTTTCTTCCTCTGTGGCCTCAACTTGCCACCCTGCTGCAAACTCCTCTTCTGCAGTTTCATCTCTGAGTTGCTGCTCAGCTTCCTCCTCTGACAGCTTGACTGTCAACTCCCCTACTGGCATATCTCCAGCTTCCTCCAGCTACTCCTCAAACTGGAATTCTCCTTCACCTGTTGTTGCATGCCTCGGCACTGCAGTCATCATCTGTTCAACTCCCTGGCTAAAATTTCTAAGCGATTCCTCAGAATGATTCTCTGCCAACATCTGCATGACTGTCTCCTCTCAGCAGTCATCTAATGGCTCTGGATTGTTTAGCCAATCCTCCATCATATCCAACTCCTTCTCCTAAGGAGTGCGCATCTTATCTGCATGCTCTTCTTCTTCCCTTGTGGTCAGCTTCAATGCTGTAGTTGTCTCCCCTTCATCTTCCTAGCTGAAAATTTTGAGCCATTCTTCTGAATGTTGCTTTTCCTTTTCTTGGGCAGTCAACAGTGGTTTCTCCATTTCTTCATCCACGACAATCTCTGCTGGCTGTCTTTTTGTTGCTGCACTCGCAACACCTTCTCTGGCCTCAACTTGGCTAAGTGGCAGGAATATCTCAATTTCTCCAATGATCAGAATGCTCTTCTGATCTTCCTTCTTTGTCAACTCTTCTCGCTAATATGAGCTCACCTTTGAGCTCATCTTCTCTCCCTTTCCCACCTGGAAGAATGGGATTTTTTTTCTTCCCACCTGGAAATCTATGAGATCAATTGATCCCATATCGTTGCCCACTTGGAAATCTGAACTTTCACCTCTGTCCACCTGGCAGTTTATGAGAACTTCAACTAATCTCATATTACAGCCCTCCTGACAATATGAAATTCCCCTGTTGTCCTCTTGACTGTCTATGAGCTCCTCCAATGATCCCATTTTTTTGCCCACCTGGTAATTGGGAAATTCATCTCTACCCTCCTGGCAGTTCACAAGATCTTCCAGTGATCTCCTCTCCTCATCATCACTAAGATTTCTTCTAGCTTTTGGCTCACACACATGAACCACTTCTTCTTCATCCCTGAGTCTTTCAACATACCTCATCCATTCCTTCAACAACTTCTACTGCCTCCTTGCCAACAATTCCTTGACTGACCACTTTTCTTTCGTTTTCATGGGCCATTCATATACCCATCGCGATTTTACATCATGTTGCACCCAAAATGCAAGCTCCTCCATCCTCGCTCTTATCTTAGGGAGTTCTTTGTCCATATCAACCTCACTCATCTATTGCTAATGGTTCTTCTTTCCACCACGTCCATGGCCTTCAATAGCCATCTTCTTGTTCCTGTCTGCCCTCCTGACAAACTTATTGTTGTCACTCTGTAACCGTGAGTGCTTCCATCTTTCCCTACAGTCCACCTGACTGTCTTTTGACTGTTGCACACCTGCAACAATCTCTACAAAGCTTCAAAACTCTGTCTCCCTCTACCCGCAGTATACAGACAGAGAATCAGGATCTAATACCAACTTGATGTGTATAAGACTACTCCTTTTCCTCTAGCTCCTTATGCTTGAAATATACAGACAAAATCAAGCTCTGATACCAACTTAATGTGTATCATACTACTCCTTTTCCTCTATCTCCTTCTACCTAAAATATACAGACAAAATAAAGCTCTGATACCAACTTGACGCAGACCCCCCCTGCCTCAATAGGTTCTGCGCGACCTCCCAGTCTTAGGATCGTTCTGATTTCTCCTCGAGCCCAAGTGGCTCCTTTAGTTCCTTGCTGGAACCTTCAATGAATCATATCCATGGGTCCTTTATGAAAACTCCATCGGCACAAGCAATGCACTAGGCGTGAGTCTTCATCTCCACGCGACCACTTCACATGACCAAGACTCTTTCCAAAAATGGATTTCGAGTTTCGTGATTTCAGGAGTTCTGATGTCAAGTTTCTTAACCCTTAGATTCCCCAAACCCTGAAATGTCGAAATGTCGAAATGGACTCAATTGACAATTAGCCCCTGGCCCACATCTCGGTCCATGTGACTATTTCCTCCATGACCGCAGCCTAACTCCGAAGGTATGTCGCGTTTCGCGACTTCGGGACTTTCAATGTCAATTTCTTGACTTCTTGTCCCCAAGATTGTCGAAATGAAGAATCCCAAACTGCTGAAACATGTGACAACAGCCTCACTCCAACAATACGTCGTCTTCGGGACTTTGGGGTTTCCAACGCCAAAGTGCCCGATTTCTTGTCCTCGAGATGGCCGAAAAGTCGAAGCCCTAAAGTCTGAAATGTGTGACCACAGCCCCACTACAAATGCACGTCGTGTTTCATGACTTCAAGGTTTCCAACATTGTATTCCACGCTCCTTGTCTACAGGATCGCTAAAAAGACGAATCTTAAAATGTCGAAATGTGTCCCTGTCCCATGGTCGACGCTATTCCTCAGAAATCTTTCAGGTTTTCGTGTTTCGGGACATCGCGATCTCGACTTCAACAACTCCCTTCCCCTTCGAGCTTCCGATATCCAAAATACCAAAGTACCGATCCCCAAAACACTAGTATTCTGCTCCAAACTGGGATCAACGGCTCATAGCCTCTCTTGATCCGACGTCTTGTGTCTTTTATGGATTTTGAGGGTCAAGGGTTCCAATCTCTTATGCTTTGCATTCTCGGTAGCCGAAATGCCAAAATTCTCCTTTCAGGAATTTCCCCAAAACCTCGATCGCTCGCCACGTATCCTCTTGTTGGACTGTCACGATCCTTTCGGGATTGCATGGGTCAAGAGTCCCGACTCTTTCCCTTTGTATCTCCTGGTAGGCAAAATTCCGAAATAGGCCTTTCATCCCCTTCTTCACATACGAGGCTATCGGTCCATGCCCCTAGATCTGATGGCCCAGATATCTTTCTCCTGTGCACTCTCCTCCTGCTTGCCTCAACGTAGATTCAATGGTCCAGATTCTCATCCTATCCAGTTGATCTAATGGCATTTGTGCTCTCTCCTGAGCTTGTGTTTCTTCCTGAACTTGGAAGACTTCAAACGCTTCGAAGGTCTCATCCTTTGTCCCTGCTGTGAAACCGGTATCCTCGGCTCCCACCTGCATTCTAAAAACGCTATCCCTCCTGATATTTTCAAAATCTTACTCACCAAAGGGTGTCTCGACTTCTGCAATTCCTTACAGCTATGGATCTGTGCGCAAAGGCATTGTTCCTCCTGAACTTCTGAACTTGAGACAAGTTCTCTCCAAGCGCACTTCTTTTGCTATTCCTTCTGATCTTAAGAACTTCAGACAAGTTCTTATTCAGACACTCCTTGTGCTGTCGAGTTTTTCGGATAACTCAATTCAAAGTATTTCTTGTAAACAAATGATTCACACCCTCCTGGCATTCTTCTGCTCGATGCACACCTTGCAGAGCCTCTGCACACAACTATGTTATCTGTCCTAAGATTATCCTACTCGAACCTCTAAATGTATCTTCCCCTTTCTCTCCTTGAAAGGATATGAGTTCCCTTAGGCAACTTATGCTCAAGCACTCTTTGTTGGGCCTGCAGGGTGCTCATAAACCCTGTGAAGGTCTCCTCCTATGACACTTCTCTTATCTCTAAACTCAGAATAGAGTTTCTTATGTGCACTCTGTGTACTCGCTCGAT
Organism: Picea sitchensis; assembly: GCA_010110895.2. Lineage (NCBI taxonomy): Eukaryota > Viridiplantae > Streptophyta > Pinopsida > Pinales > Pinaceae > Picea > Picea sitchensis. Next base: position 20,290 of record SNQJ01S0002057.1, read on the forward strand.
GCCCTCCCATCAGAGCTCTACAAAACCTATAGTGGTTTTGTCTTCTCAACGAACTTGAAATAGAGTTCTCTCTCTAGTGCATCCAATGCATTCGCTCAATTCCCTCTTGGCATAGCTTCCATAGAATTCTCAGTAATTATGTCTTCTCTGTTCCTCCCTCTGCACAGTCTTACCTCCAAGGTGTTCAACAACCTTGAGTCTTCTCCTTGAGTCAATGACTTCCGCTGGTGCACCCTCCTGGCACGTCTTTGTCTGAATATGTAGAATTCAGAAGTGCATTCCTTGCACTGGCTCACAGAACCTACAGTATTTTTTCATACAACCTCTTGCATGAAGCCTCAAAGAGCCTAAACCTGGAATCAAAGAACTTACAAATAGTAAATTCTATCTATCCTTGAAAATGCATACCTAACATACATCTACGGCATATCATCAACACATAAAGACATTCATTCATGAACTCACAAACACATGAACAACAACATGAAGGAAAAACTGCCCTGTTTGTATTAATCAAGAATGCATGATTACAATGTGTTCAAGATCGGACTGCAACATAAACATGACTATCTTCTCTTTCTCTTCTAAAACTTACTACTAGATACAAAGAAGATATTTTTTTACAAAGAGGGGCTCCTTGAGCTCTTCCCTCTAAGCTACCTACTCTCATTAATTTACATTCAATTATATTGAATAACTATCTAGTCCGAATCGGATCTAGATCTCATCCTTACAACCTATTTATGGCAACCTTTACTAAAGCTTGCGCATATGCATGGATTTTTGACTCTACCAGCCTTACAATCATTTAATACAATTTCAAAATTTGAAATTCGAGAAGGCTGCACCTCTCTCTCCCATCGAATGCACACTTTGGTGTGTTGGTTGGCTGGTGCGTAGCTGGCTTGGATCGATGCTCCTGCATCACTTTCCATCAATGATAATCACAACAATCTCCCCCTTGGACATTGATGGCAACCCTGAATGACTACACTAATCTATTTGGACCTCCAACTATAGCATGCAGTCTGGACCACTCATTTTCTCCCCCTTTGACATCAATGTCAAAGAAAACATGCTCCCCCTGAGTTGTTATAGTATTTTTAGGAGGTATCAGATATTCAATCAATGCAAAACTCCCCCTAACAGGATGGACTCTCTTAGGTGTGAGACGAGATGACACCTAGCTTCTGTCAGAGGTATTCATATGGTGTCTTGGCTAGGGGTTTAGTAAATATGTCTGCAATTTGTTCTGTGGTATGAATGTAATGGACCTAAACAATATGATGGGTAACCTGCTCTCTCAGAAAATGGTATTTTATGGGGATATGCTTTGTCTTGGAGTGGAATATGGGATTCTTGGACACACTGATGGCACTATTGTTATCGCAATGAAATGGGATCGGTGAAGCGTATTTTACCTCTAAGTCTGCAAGTGTCTGAATCATCCATAATACCTGAATGCAAGAGGTAGCAGAAACAATGTACTCTACCTCTATAGTTGATAAAGAAATGTAACTTTTCTTTTTACTAAGCCATGCTACTAATGAGTTACCCAGGAAGAATGCTCCTCCACTGGTGATTTTTCTCTCATCAACACAATTTACCCAATCTGTGAATAAGCAGTTAACTAAAAATTCTGATTTCTGGGATACCATAGACCATAAGTCATTGTTTCTTTCAGATACGTGAATATCCTTTTAACATCTAGCAAATGAATTTGTTTAGGTGCAGACTGATATCTTCCTACCATTCCAACAACATGCATTATGTCTAGGTGAGATGTTGTGATGTACAGCAGGTTGCCTATCATTGACCTATATGAACTTTGAACGACATTAGGTGAGTCATCATCCTTGCTTAATTTTCATCCAGTAACCATAGGTGTGCCCACCAGTTTAGAATCTTCCATTTGAAACCTTTTCAACTTTTCTCTTAGATATTTTTCTTGAGAAATGAACATCCCTTCAAACCTCTGAGTAATTTGCAGACCAAGAAAAAATGACAGTTCACCTATCATAGACATTTGAAACTCAGAATCCATGGCAGAAGCAAACCATTTTACCAATGAATCCTTATTACATCCGAAGATGATGTCATCTACATAGACCAACACAATGAGCAAATCATTACCCTCTGTTTTGATAT
>SNQJ01S0002057.1:36134-47061 GCA_010110895.2 Picea sitchensis
ATCCCGATCCAATGCATCTCGATCTTCAGCTTTCAGCAAGGTAACTCCATCTTCGACAATCTCTAAGCATTCATGACAGCTCAGAAAAACTTTCATCTTGGATACCCAAGTGCTATGATTCGACCCGTTCAAAATAGGTGCTTGCATGAGAGCCTGGTTGCTCATGCTGGTGCTGGCCATTTTCTGCTCAAAAAATTATATACCGGCGGCTAAAAAAACAAATTGCAAAGAAAAAAAACGGATTTGCAATTCTTACAGAGCTTGCTGAAAAACGTTTTGCAATTCGGCAAGTTGGACAGAGGCTGGATCTGCAACCTTCTCTGATACCATGAAAACAAATCTGCGGCAACAGAAAAACGGATTGATAGAACAGAGAAAACAGAAAACGATTTTAACAGAACCACAGAACAGAATAGCACAAAATACACTCAGATCTCATTATTTGAATTGATATATAAAAAGGATTACATGCCAGGAAATGCTTCGGAAACAACGAAGCGTCTAACAATTCACTCAGCGATGAAAACAAGAAACCAAACAATTGACAGTTAACTAAACTAATCAAAGGAGCGATTTGCTCAACTTATTCGTCTAACAGCAGGCACTCATGTATGGGAACGCTCGTATTTTCCTAGATCAACTTCGGCAGATGAGCACATACGTGGAAAGTTGTCTCCTGTCATATACTTCCACGGGGGAGTATGATGGGTTCACCAGCATGGTCTATTTAGCATGCGTTCATTTGCAGATTGGCTTCTGAGATAAAATCGATGATAATTTCAGTAGGCTACCGGCTCGCTCCAGAGAATCGCCTTCCTGTGGCTTACGACGATTGTTTCAGTGCCGTGGAGTGGGTCCGTCAACAAGCTGGCTGCGTCAGGCAAGTGCAAGCTCAAACCCTTAGTGAGCCGAGGGAATCGTGGTTGAGATACATGTTAATCATTAATAAATATTATATACGTAACAATAAAATTTCATAGGCTATGTAATAATGACAATGCATGCTCATACATGCAGTGATCCAGGTGTCAATTATATTCATGGAACTCGTACACTGATCCAGATGTTCAGCCAGCAGACAGCTTGAAGCTTATTCATTAGAATCGTTATCTCTAAAACCAAGCTATATATTTTAACCCACAAGCAAGCAAAGCCTTCACTGCATCCTAACTTGTTTTCTGTTCTGATGCCATGGATTTCTACTTTAGATATGAAGGAGCGAATGTCTAGGTTTGCTAGAACTGGCGGTTTCTATTTGTTCGCTTGCCTCGGAAGGATTTGATATGAAGCTTCTAGTCTTTTCATCTTTCGAATGGAGAATAGACAGTCTGGTATATGTCAAGAATTGTGTTGTTTAGACAGTCATTCAATGATTAGAAAACATTGTGACAGTGTTTGCTATGCTTGAATCTCTTCAAGATTGAGTTAAAACTACAGCTCACCTATGTCTTGTTTGAAAAAATTTCTTTAAAATGATCAACAATATAATATTGTGTGTCCTTCGTAGATTGACTGGATGCTTATGCATTGTTTGTAGTTCTTTTAATGTTTCTAATGCCATAAGTAATATATGTATAGGATTGTTAGGTTAATATGATTAAGTTCAAAATGTTTAGTAACTGTATAATCTGGAACGAAAGTCTATGCAAATATTTTCTGTTTGGAAGCTATTTTCTGCGTGTAAATAATGTTAAAGGTAAGCGTTAAAGCATAAGCAGGAAACCTAGTTTAATAAGTGAAGCAAGTGAAAGGATGGAAAGTCCATCCAAATACATGAGTATGAAAAGAGTTTTGAATGACTGTAGAGGTTTATTAGAAAATCAGCAACACCATTTCATCTCGTATACCAAATCGGTATGTGCTAAACCACTGTAATATACACCAAAATTTTAACCCAAAACTGTTTACATTCCATTAAATGGTCAGAAACTGGTTTTGAAATCCAAATTCTGTGGGAATCCTATTCTGGTCTTACAAAATAGCACAGAACTATTTTTATATGACAATGACCATCGTTTATACTAGGGATAAAATTCAAGAACGTGTACCATTTGAATCTTATTGGAAAAATTTTACCATTTGAACGTGTACGTGAGACTCCCTCTGATTAGTTCCCGCTACCGAGCAGTGGGTCTTCCGAGGATTTGTTCAAGCGGGCTGGCTACGGGCCTCCAGGGGGGTCATTCCCGTGACCTGGAAGCGAGCCCGTTCTGCATCGGGGGAAGGTCGTGAGAGCCTTTACCAAGGCTATGTTAGGATTCTGACAACTATTTGGGTAAGGCGGCCTTAAATGACCAAGATTTAAGGAATATTTATTGCCTCTTGTTGAAACCACTGACCAAGATTTACGGCATATTTATTGCCTCTGGTTGAAACCACTCAGTTGAGATCGGGGAAGCAATTAATTTGGTCAGTTTCATGTAATTCTGAGAGAATTGTATAAATGTGAATGCTTTAGAGGCATTCAATGAGCAGGGGCTTCAAGCCCTCACTTGGGCTGCCTATTTTCCTAGTTGTGATTGTAATCTTCCGGTTTCTTTGATAATTAAATGATTGTTATTGTCTTGTAGATGTTTCTTTCGCCCTGAAGGTTTTATCACGTAAATCATTGTGTCTTAATTTATGTGAATGCTATTGTGATTTATCTGGTTTCTTGTTTCTTTATTTATATCTGTTAATTGTTAATTGTTGTTTTCCGCATTGTCAATTATAACAAGTGGTATCAAAGCTTCGAGGTAAGAGATTTCCCTGTTGGAGGTGAGAGATTTCTCTGCGTGTGTGTGAAGTTGCACAACGAGATTTCTCTACTGTTGTTTCACAGAGGCGGATCTGGATCGGGAGATTTTCCTCGGCGTGTGGAGGACGTCAGGGTTCTTGTCTGGAATCGGCCGGTGCAGACTCTACGGTCAATTCTGAGTCGATTAGAACATGCATACTGTGGCACCATTGATTCATAATATATGCACATACCAGACCGCGATAAGTGTAATTGGCTGAAGGAAAAGATTGAGACAGTGGATCCACGCTCCCATAGAGCGTGGATGATTCATGGGATAATTTTGTTTTTTCACAATTTTTTGTTGGGCTGGCATTAATGTCCCCGGGCATCTCCGGGCAGACGATCCAGGAAGAAGGAACCGGGCGAGTGGCGGCCTGCCTCCCCATTGTGCCTGTCGAGAAGATTAAAAATGCAATCTACAGGGCCAGAACGACGGGGAGGAGAGGCTCAGATACCTGCGATTTTTCCAGGATGCCGCTGAGAAGGCCATGACGGGTTTATGCTATGGAGGGAGCTGTTAAGGTTCTTGTCACGCCCATCTACCAGAAGGTCGAGGGAAATAATAAATATTCAAGAGAGTTGCCCACAGTCAGCAATGGAAACTGGCTTTGAAATTCTGGCAGATTCAGAGCCAACTTTTTCGATCTCGCGCACTACATCCAGACCCTCAACGACTTGCCCGAAAACGGCCTGCTTGTCGTCCATCCACGAGGTCTGTGCAGTGCAAATAAAGAACTGGGAGCCGTTAGTGTTAGGACCAGCGTTGGCCATGGAAAGGATGTCGGGCCCCGTGTGCTTCTTTGCAAAGTTCTCGTCGACAAACTTCTCGTCGTAGATCGACTCCCCGCCGGTGCAGTTGCCCCGCGTGAAGTCACCGCCCTAGCACATGAACCCTAGGATCACGAGGTGGAATGTCAAGCCCTTAAAGTGCAGGGGCTTGCCAGGAAGGCCAGTGCCTCTCTCGTCGGTACACAGAGCACGGAGCGGGCCAATGTCATTTTTTTATTTTTTTTAATCCTGCGTGAAGAGCGGTGAAGGCGATGGGAGACGGATCTGAGATTCTAGTCATCAGCAGTAGCAACATTGGAAGAAGCTCGTGGAGAAGGAGCCCATAACAGAAAATAAACCCTCGGAGAAGGAGGTTGAAAAATCTCCTTTAGGGAAATCGAATCCAATATTTTCAATCTAGATGAACGAGCGTGTGGAAGCGGAGGAGGCTGAGCAGCACCTCGCTGCCATTGAGCCTGACAAAGTTGCAGTCATGAGGCCCATTGGCTCCAAATGGGAGGAACTCTAAGGGTGTGGAATCGTTGCCCTAGTGGATGAGGTTTCTATTAATGGCCATGGAGTAGTGCCTAGTCACATAGCCGAAAATGCTGCCGAAAATAGATTGGATAATAATGAGGTTGAGTGCGAGAATGCTAGGGTCCAGGATTTGGAAGACGAGCATGGCAATGGTGGTCGGAAGAGCGTATGTGCCTGTAAAGGATCTTATGGAGGGCCATGAGTTCAAGCAGTGGCTTGACCTTGTTAATAAAGGTTGACCTTGTTAATAAAGGAGGAGCAAGGGCATGGCATCTCCAAAGGAAAAACAATGGGAAGGTGCAGAGAGGACGAGAAAGGTGCTAGTAAATGGAAGCAACTGTAATGGTAGTTGTCATGTGAACATTTATTTTTATGGAGTTGTAAAAATTTTGATTTTTAATGTAGTTGGGCATATGGTTGTAAGACATTGTTAGGCATGCGTAACCCTATTATTCAATTGGTTAAGTCTAGAAGTAAACTTAGGTGGTAGGGGTGGGTTACGGATCATGTTAGTTTCCAGTGGTTTTATGTCCATGTAATCACATGTAATGAAGCCTGCTTAAAGACTAGTTGTAACTCCGTTATAAATGGGCTTGAAAGTGAGCAGTGTAATCTCATTTGGCCAGCTTGGCCGGATTTGGTTAAGGAAATGTTCTTGTTAAAGTGGAGCACAAAGACTCCATAGAAAGGTGCATGGAGGTGAGCTTGTGTCGAGCTTACCTAGTTTGGCTTCGTCCGTCCATGGTGAAGGTCTCGAACAAGTGTTCGAGGTGGAGCACTGAAGGTGCTAAGAGTTGTTTGCAAGCTCATGTAATTATTGAATGGCCTGGAACTCGAGCATGCAAATTGTACAAGATGTTGATTCCTTCATGGTGAACCGAGATTTACAAGAAGTGAGAATAATAATGGTATCCACTATCTTGTTGATGAGAGTGTGTAGAGAGCAAAAGCATGGCCACGATCAATGGTTGGCTCAGTTGGCTTGGACATTCGAGATGAAGGATCTCGGAGAAACAAAACAATCTTGAGCATGGAATACATAGAGACGGGACTAAAGGTAAGGTTTGGTTATCACAACATGAGTGCGTGGAAAATACGCTCAGAAATTCAGTATGAATTTAACGTGAAACCAGTAAAAACTTTTTTAGAATCTTTCTTCAGGTTTATGTCCAAGTGATGAAGAAGAAAAAGGTTATATGTCTCGTGTATAGTGTGCTAGTAGAAATATTGTTGATTGCGATGAAAGGATTATATATTTCACATGCAATTGGTGTTGTCAGTGGTCACGTGAAAAATCCAAGTGGAGCAGTGAAATGGGTAATCCAAGTGGAGCAGTGAAATGGGTGCTTCAGTTTTGGAAGCACTAGTATCACCTATCTTTAGCTTGGAAGAAGGTGATGAATGGACAATGGCATGGCATCAGGTAAATTGTTGTCAAGGTGGAGATTGTTAGGATTCTGACAACTATTTGGATAAGGCGGTTTTAAATGACCAAGATTTAAGGCAGATTTATTGCCTCTTGTTAAAACCACTCAATTGAGATAAGGGAAACAATTAATTCGGTCGCCTCTCTTGGGCTGCCTATTTTCCCAGTTGTGATTGTAATCTCCTAGTTTCCTTGATAATCAAATGATTTCCATTGTCCCTGCCTCTGGAAGAGGCCAAATAAGAGGGGAAGTGAAAACTTAGGTTAAATTACAGTCTAATTATTATGATTTTCCAAAAACTTTGCTTAAAACAATCGATATGCATTCATTTTCGTGCCAAGTTTATAAGAAAATAGAAACTTGATTACTATTAGTCCCTACCGCTCGAAGGGCAGGGACTAATAATAATACAAGCGTGATATACATACCTGTAACATTCTAAATAAAATTGTGATCTTAAGGCTGCACTTGTTCCTTTTCAAGGTCTTACCCTCTTTCTATTCTAAAACGTAATTCCACATTTTATTGAGGTCAAAGGCTAGTCCGAGTAAACAATATACGTTCCTGGAGTGGTTCTGCGACTATTGAGACGTCAGGAATGACAAAAGCTTCCTGAGGAGGAAGAGTATCCTCCGTGTGAGTTTCGTTCGATGAGATGACACATAATTGATTAGGGGGAAGGAGTGGTGGTGATCCATGGTACGTCCCTAACAAGGATGGATCTTTGAAAATCCCAAGACCCATCTCGATGAGTGGATATGCGTCCTTGTTGGTGTGAATGAGAGGAAGAATGTTATCGAGATTGGCAGATGGGTTTGGCTCATAATGTGAGACATGGTCGATGGCTATGATCTTCCCGTTGTGGGGGAACATGATTGTCTGAAAAACGGAAGATGCCACTGCCTTCATAGCATACATGTAGCTACGTCCGAACAAGATATTGTAATCGAGCGGAGCGTCGATAACTTCGATGTCAATGAGAATAGTTTTTCCCCCGAGTTCAATGGGGACTTTTTGAAAGAGCCCTTCAGGAGATGATGGTCGTCTGTCATAAGCTCGTAATGTGATGGCGGAGGGTATGAGTTCCGGGGAACCAAGCTTTTGCCATACTGTTTTGGACATGATGCATGTAGATGCACCTTCATTAATGATACACCGATGAACGGTGATGCTCCATATTTTTACTGGTATTTGAATATTGACCAAGGCGGAAAGACGAGGTTCTTTATTGTCAAGATCAAAGGTGATGAGTCTAGTATCAACAGGGTTGACTTCCCCCAAGGAGAAAAGTAGAGATTTCCGTTGTGTAGGACAAGTCTGTAGGACTTCCAATATTGACATGGCAGCCGGGGATTGTGCTAAGTCGTCGACCAAGCTATAGTTGTGGGCGGCCCTAGCCTGTGGGTTGTGAACATTCCTGCGCAAGGGGATGCGAGGGATGCGTAATGGTGGTTCGGCGGAAGGGCGAGGGATCACCAACGAGGGTCCCGTCGGTGTAGGGTTTGTCTCTGGAGAGATAAGAGTAGACTCAGCTAGTGTCTGATACTGACGATTGCATGTTTGCAGAAGAATTTCTTCCTCACTGGTGAGGAGAATTGTTCGCTCTGCTGGATTGTTGAGATTTTGGTATTGGCCCACCTGAGGTGGGGGATGTTGCGTGTCCTATTGGATGTTTATCACACCTTGATGTGGGATAGGATTTTGTAGCACGGCGGGAGGGGGTTGTTGCACATACTGTTGTGGTGCCTGTTGAGGGGCAGTTTGTGCAGGGGTATAGGGAAGACTCCCCGAGTCTTTCAACCATTTGAAATCAACGATCTGGGGGCAATGGTGAATGTAATGACCGAACTCGCCACAAAGAGAACAAGGGTGGATGGTTTTAACATTATTTGTCCCTTGGCGTTTGTTGTTGTTTCCCCCTTGGGGGTTTTGGTTCCCTTGGTTCTGGTTGCCCTCAGTGGGTTGATGCTGTGGGGGTTCATTCCCGCCTTGACCAAGGTTGTTGTTATTCCTGTTCCGTCCTTTCTTCTTGGCATTGTTCGACGGGTGATTTGGGTTGGCTGTGTTCAACTGTTCAAAATTTTGGTATTGTTGAGTAGCAGAAGGTTGAAAAACGAATATGGAAAAGGCGGTAATATAATATGTAAACGGATAAGCGTAGCAGTAAGAAAGAAGAAAGAAAGGAATACGGAAAAAAGAAAGATACGGGTAAGGCTTTCAAGGAATAAAACAAATGTGAGGCAACAAGAGACAACAGTAGAGGGAATAACAACTTTGGGTAAGGCAATAATCGAATATGCCTGTCATTAAGCAAGCTTCCTACAATCTCTGTTTCTCCGTGTCGGCCAGGCCCTTAACTACGCCACCACAAAGCTCTATAATAAATCTAGTATGCAGTATTCTGGCTGACAAATTCTGTAATGTGTATTCCGCTTGGGCGAAGCCTGGAACAATCCGCTCTATTTGTGTGGATGAATGACTGCTTTCTGTTGTCAACCAGCAGTAAATATAAATCATGTGTATCGCTGGCTTAATCCCGGAACAATCCGTTGTCTATTGTGTAATGCTGGCTTGTGTCTGCCTGTTGTAAATCTTCGTTCTCTATTGTGTGTATCCTTCCCTCCCGGGCTTCATGACGTAAAAAGAAGCAGTATACCATGTGTTCAGCCTGTTGGTTGTTTTCTGCCCGCTGTAATTCTATATCGTGTGTATCCTTCCCTACCGAGCTTCATGCTGTAAAAAGAAGTTGTCTACCATGTTAAGCTTGCTGGTTTTGTTCTGCCCACTGTAATTCTATATCGTGTTGTGTATTCCGGTGGAAGGTAGGCAGTATGCGGTGTTAGGAAGGTAAGCTGCGGAACGTAGTAGCTCGACCATAAGGGTGTTAACGCTCACTCATCATATGGGTGAGGGAGAGGAACAAGCTCTTCCAACGCAGGAGGGAGAGGAACGTAGTCGCTCGACCATAAGGGTGTTAACGCTCACTCATCATATGGGTGAGGGAGAGGAACGAACTCTTCCGACGCAGGAGGGAGAGGAACAAGAGCGACCAAAGTAAATGTATTATATACGTAATTACATCGAGATATTCTGATAACACTTGCTTACAGATCTTCTTGGTCCCACGTATTAACTTCTGAGTACCACGTCTGAACCAAGTCTTTGGCCAATAGTTGGATCTCTAACCAAGTGAAAGGCGATTCTAGAACGCCTAGTTCCGCCAAAGAAGAAGGAGGTAGAGGAATACAAACGAGCGAGTAAGATAAGAGCCTCCTGCCTGAGCAGAGACCGAACAAAGTTATCCCTTTCTCTCTCTTCGTTCAAGCAAGTAGGTCTAAGTGAATATTTTATATATTCACCGATACGTGACGAGATGATGGTGGTGGAGAAGCTGGAACCGGATCTGCTAGTGGTTGTTATGAATCTGCCCCCGTCCCTGCTTCCCCTGCCTATGTGCCTACCTCTATCTCTGGTGCATAAACTCAGTTCATGGGCACTGGATCTTGATCTGTGTCTGGAATGGGATCTCCAATGAAGAATGGATCCGGAACAATACAATAGAGGTAGAGACAGAAGTGAAAGCTGTTAACCCCGCATTTGAACCAGTCCTAGCTCCCCTTCGCTCCGTTCCAAAGCGAGTAGTTGCAGAACCTCCAGGTGCAAAGCCAGTGGGTTTAGTTTACTGAGTGGTTGGAGCATTGCCTGTAGCAGGAGCAACGGTTCGACCAGCAGTTTCATATACATATGCATAGCCCACAAAGGTAGAGTCAACACCCATTGTTGTTGATTCAGTTGTTTCAGATCCTACAGAAGCAGATCTAGGCGCAGAAACAAAAACAGGGATAGCACCACCCATAAAGGCAAAGCAACAGAGAACAAATAGTGATAGCAAGAACAAACGATATCCATGTCCAACAGTCAATGAAGAACAACAGTATATAAGAAAGGGAAGCTGAACATACCACCAATCCCCGAGGTGGCCCATCATAGGTTTCTCATAGCTTACCTATTTTTCCTCCTGCTGATGGTCTAACTGCTGAACGGGATAATGAGTACACCCCTTAGCTGCAGACCAAGACCCAAACCCCTATATAAAGTGTTTTAGGTTATGACTTTAAGATATTAGGAAGTAATATTAATATTATTCTAATGTGATAAACCCATTGTTAGAGATGTAGAAGCCCTAAGCTCTGAAGCAAGGTGTTATGTTGGTTGATCTAATTAGCATATGTTGATTCCTCGCGTTGAGCCCCGCCGACAAGAGACTCTAAAGCTAGTATCTCCCTAGTGGTTAATGAGGTAATCTGCACCTAGTCTCGACCGTCATTGCATGACTAGTTGTGGAAAGAAAGTAGTCTCCATCTATCTATATAGCTAGTAGTAGTATCCAGTCTTGTTTCTGCCTCCCTCTTCCGGTTCCTCTTGTTCTGAAACCTGCTTCTTCACGGCCCTTTTGTTTGTCCCCCCTTTTGTCCGACTGTCATTACCTGACAAGCGTGAATGAAAATGTCTATGTATAATCTCCAAAGGTGCATTGTAAGTAACGCCTCATCTCCCATTATTCTGAACCGTTCATCCCAGCTATTACTAGCATTGCTTCCTGGGATTGGCACAAGGCTATAACTCGGATTCACAGGATGAGTGAAATATTAATATCCTGAAGTACTAGTTCGCATATAGAAGGTTGACCAAGTTGGAAATGATTGTATCATAGAACGTGGGGCGGTTCACGTCAACGTCCCAGTATATGGTGTCATCCGACATCATTATATAATTGGAGGTTCGGTTCATCCGTCATGATATGCAGCTTTTATGTTCACTCTATTTAAAAAAATAAAAATATGGTTGTTTTTTCAAATTAATTCATGTAATTTAGGATATGATTATATGTAACTTTTATGTTTATTTTTATTTTTAAAAAGAGTTGTTTGTAAAGATCAGTTAATGTCATTTAGGGTATGGCGCATCACTTGGATTGCATCTCGTTACACAAGTGTTAAGGCACATATTTTTTTGGCAAACAAATTAGCAGTTTTGAAAGTGGAGATGGGAAAATGTTGGTTAAATGTTAATAAGGGCTCCAAAGTCATGACTTTAATAGAAATTAACTTAGCATAGAAAAGCTCGACATGTGGAAACATTTACATGAAGCAAAGGATGTGGAATTAGCACTCACTCCATTCCCTCCTTGTATGTCATATTGTCGTTGTTGGAATTAATATTCAAAGTGATGCATAGACTATGGTTTAGTGTGAGATGGTTTGGTTATTCAGGTTGGACGTGGCGTAATCTTTGTCATTTGGGTATGGTGGATTTGTGTTTTAGCATTAGTTTGTGGATGGGGTGAGTGTTAGTGTTTAGAGTGGTGAAAATAGACTTTGTCTTGTAGATTTTTTTTATTTTTTTTTTAAATGAT
>SNQJ01S0002057.1:47209-77559 GCA_010110895.2 Picea sitchensis
CATAATTTACAATCAAATTATCTATAATTTGTAATTCAATTGAGGTTAAAAGACATATGTAGGTTATAGAAAGAGGAATTTTGTAGATCTAAATAAACATGACCAAATCAACTTTCTATGCACTCTCTTTAAGAGAACACCCTACAAATTTAAACTTAGAAGTGTGTGAGGCATGTAATTTAGACAGGACAATGGACCAAAGACTTGCATGTAGACTCATAAGCATATTATTTGTTAATGATTGAACAATTAGGAGCAGTGGTATTCAATGTCATACAGCAGAGGCTTGTTTGGCAACCAATCGTCTCCTCTAGTCATTTGGTTACCCATGCTTTGTGAAGTCCCATGCTTTGTGAAGTTAAATAAGACAATATGAAAGCAACATCTCTAGTTAATCCTAAAAACTCCACCCAAATATGAAAATATCACATATTTTTAATTAAAAACTTATAAATTACTAAAAAAAGTATTTCATGAATGAATATTTTAAAATTTTCCATTTTTTATTATATTTTATAAATTTTAATTAAAATTAAAACAATTTGTAAAACAATACATTTACCATACTATACTAATTAACCATACTATACTAATTAATTGATTTTGTTTTTTATAAAAATATTATTGATTTTAAATTTAAACATTTGATGGGCGATGGACAAAGGCTTCCATAATTCCGTATTACAAAATCTTTGGTTCAACCCCGAGCATATGCATTACTATTTAAAAAAAAAAACATAATAAATTCGATCTTATTGTTATTATTTTTGAACATAATAAAAATTAAAATAGATCAAAATATCAAAATATATGCTTTATTAAATACTAACTAAATTAAATCAAAATATGCTTATTGAAATACTGCGACCTAGAATCATTGTTTACCACTGGTTAAAAGAGGACATATATAAAACAAGAATATGTGTTCACTGTTTACCATTGGTTAAAAGAGGATATATATAAAAGAAGAACATGTGTTTCTTTTTAAGAGGTTACAAGTTCAAATCGAGAGGGGGTAGGGTATGTATACCTCCATAGACTTTACCAATCAAATCGTTGGGTGGAGAGGGATCCCTTGTCCCACAAACAAAAGAATCTTATACACCAATTTGATGTGACTTGGCAGTAACCTTAAAAATAGATTATTATTATAAAGTAAACTTAATTGAAAGAGTTGTAAATATGTATTTTTTTTTAAGATTATTAATTTAAAATAATATGTATATATATAGAAAGTAAACCTAATTGTTATATATATATATATATTTAAGATTATTAAATTATAATAATATGTTTACATTTTGAGTGGGTATAATAATGAAGAATATGTGTTTTTCTTTGAAAATTATATGTTCAAATTTAAAAGAAGATAAATAAAATATTTATACCATTTAAAAGTATAAAAATCTAAACAAATTAACAAATTATAAAAACTAATATTTTTTAAATAATTAATTCATATATTTTTAAAATATTTTTATTTTATATAAACAATTTTTTTTTAAGAATATTAATCTAGAAGCATACTTATAAAGAAAAAAATAATATAAAAAAAACATTAACAAAGAAAACTAAATTAAATCAAAATATGTTTTAATTTTAAATATTATGATTTGTTTGAATAGTCATTAGAAGAGGAAATACAAGTTTATGTTATATATATTAATTTAGTGCGCTGACTTGGTCATGATCTTAAAAATAGATTATTATTATTATTATATTTATACAGGTTATAATACAGTCATTAAATCTAAATTGATATTTTTAAATTGTTTGAACCAATATTTTCTAGTCACTAGAAAAGAAAATACACGTTTATGTTATATGTATTTATACAGGTTGTAATACAGTCATTAAATCTAAGTTGATATTTTTAAATAGTTGGTTTATATGTAAAAAATGTCATAGTATTTTTATTATAGAATATATGTTGAGTTGTTATATTGAAAAAAAGAGTATTCATATATTACAACAATAGGTATTGAAAGAAAAAATAATATTCAAAGAAACTAACAAGATTATGATATACGCACATATATAGATCTGATTATGTGATAAGTTAAAAAAAAAACTCGAGCTTTTAGATTAATGTTTATTGATTCAATTTTTTTTAGTTTAAAGTTAGTAATAATGATGTTATCTTTTTGGAGAAGCGTTGTAGATAAGATTAATTATGTACAACATACAGGAAATATTAATGTGGTTGTGTCTTTTATGTTGTAGGAAATTTATACAGTTTTAGTGGGTTTAATGGTTAAGAACATGTGTTTCCTCCTAAGAGGTCATATCTTCAAATCCAGAGGGGGTTAGGGTATGTATACTTTCGTAGACTTTATCAATAAAAATAGTTGGTTGGAGGGGGTCTCATACACCACACTAACATACATAGATCTTTTGTCACACACTTAGAAAAATGACATTTATATCTTAAATGAAAATAAGCCACATCACAGTTATACTTCAAAAGCAAAAAACCACATTACTAAGCACATTTGCAGTGGAAAATAACAATGAACAACAATCACATAATCATGTGGACACCCACAAATTTTGGCAACCAGCTGGGGAAAACCCCTACTTGGGGAAACCCACCTAGAGAGATTTTATTATCACCTTCAGGAAGATATACAAGTTACAACAATCATATATGGAAACAAGAGACAACTTCCAAGCACCCAACAGTCCCCCTTTTTATCTCTAGAAAGCCATGCCCACTAAATCTTGTTGTTCTATGACCTTCCCATTGAAAAACACATACAAAATTGTGCCAACAGTCTGTTGTATGGACATAACATAATAGCCCTCCTGCAACAAAGAAAACTTCAGACTTGCATCGAAATTTGTGCCAACAACCAGCCTCGAAATTCGTTCCCTTTCTACTTGTTGTATGGACTGCACGACTCTGTACAATAAGACCTCCAACAAAAACAAAATAACCAACACTTATCACACATAAAATCTTCTTGGGAAATGTGCCCAAGATCTCTTGAAAACTATGCCAACTCTCGCTGCAAACAATCTCTTCCTTACTCTCTCAAAATCTCTAAAAGCTTGTCTTGCACACTACCCTAGGCTTACTCTTATAACTTGAAAGTGACTTTTCACCTTCCCCATCCCTAAATCCAAAGGCCAAGATCTAATCTTTCCTTTACATGATTAAGGGACATGGTTCTTTCCCTCCAAAATAAATCACTCACATATATTAAAGTAAATTTCGACTTTATGACATAAGTGCACTTTATGAAATAACGTCACTTTAATAAAATATTAGGAATGACACTTTACAAATAGTCACTTTAATAAAAGAGGCACATTATTACAATTTTATAAAATCCTATTACAAAGTCAAGTTCCTAGTAGTGCAAATGCATGGTCACTTCCACATACAAGAAAAAATATGCAGAGTACCTACTGAGCTATAAAAGATAACATTCCATCTTAGTGAGGGATGTACTCATTGTCATAACCATCACCTAGTCTGGTCCTCAAATCCATCACAATTTTCATAGTAGGAACTCCATCTAAACCTAGAGAAAACCTCAACACCTGCACAGAACTTGAACCTGAAGACCTCATGCTGGAAATCACTCTGAACCCTGAGCTCCTAGGAGAATCCACTCCACCCTGAGATTATGTCCACTCACACCATTTGACCCTCCTTTCGGTGCTCAGAAGAGACTCCCTCTCTTCCCTCGGATATCGAAACTGAATTCTTGGGCCCACCGCAATCTCAATAACCTCCTTCTTCTCATCTGACTCATATCCAACTGTAGGATGTCCTCGTACAACATGAAACCTATCAACCTGATCACCAATCAACTATGGCTCGACCAGGTTTGTAGTGTACCCGACCATCCAAAGGCCGGGAAACTCCACTACTCTGACACATTACTTAGCTCTGATACCATTTTGTAGCCTGCATGACCATCAGGGTCCATGGAAACACCATTGCAGAATGTATAGCATACATAACATGCATATTTAATGAGTTTTAATCAAACAACACATAGATATTGCTACCATACAGACTCAAATGGAATTAACAACAATTCATACATGCAACATAATACATGATAACATTCAAGAATCACAGACATGCATAACATACATAATTAAGCACAGAATGATACTTATCTTTTAACTGGAGTAAATCCACCAACTGCGTGTAGACCTTCCACGAACCTCCCAGCCTTAGACTGCATTTCTCATCACTCTCAGCAGTAGGTCACCCCCGAGCTGGGACTAAACTCTATTGGGCAAGGGATTCCTACGCTAGGCAAGGTCAACAAGGAAGTCACACAGTTCAAGAGGAAGGATTCTCTCCCAGGAGCCACTTATGTCCATTGATCATAGACTCTCATTCCCCACATGCTTGTCCCACCCCAGGAATATACACTTTCACTGTCACACAATCCATAGGATGCGTCACCTCCCTTTCCTTGGGCTTCAACAACAGGTCGGACTTGAATTCTCAAAGCTTTGTAGCAGCTACGGGACTCCCTCCAGGAGACCCACCTCCTCAATAGAATTCTCTCACCTGGAGAGATTTTCTCACAGGCATGACAACATGCTTCTTCAGTCAATCCTAGACTCAGATCCAACAAGACAAGGACAACAACAACTAGTCAATACCGCTCAGGAAAATAGAAGGAAGCAACCCAAAAATGGTTAAGGTACGAACTTAGTTTTGGCCAATGTGAACATACTGGGTTCACAAAATCACACAAGTCACTCCCTGGTTATGGTTTCATAGATGTGTGGTTATGCAGAGGTCCCATGCAGAGGAAAAATGGTTCAGGTGGAGGAGGACCAACGAACTCAGGCAAAGGATGGAAGAATGGGAATCGCCTCCATCACGGTTTGACTCTTTGTGTTTTAGCTACATGCACCCAGGTTGACACCTGTCTTCCTGGAGGTGTATGCACTCCACTTAGCATACGTTCCTTTTCCAGGAACTTAGGACAACAATGATCAATTGACCACCTTAGCCTTTAGGAAATAATAATAAATTATTATCCCCTAGACCCAAACACTTAGCCTCCTCCCTTACCCAACCTTGTGGAAGCTTAGTCCCCCATCACTCTTTCTTCGTGGTCGGTCTACACGCAGTGATGTCTATATTTTATTAATGATCTGCATAATTACGTATACAAAATCAGGCTCATGGACTTAGGCATCTAGGCTCTCCAGCCTAATAAATATATAAGTCTTCAGCTTATAATTGCTCGACTCACTAGCCTATAAACATAATTACAATTCACCAATATAATCAGGGCTCGTCCTTGGGGTATTACAATCCCCTCCCCTTATTTTTTCACTATCCTGAGTGAAACGTTTACACAACATCAACAAGATTTCCAAAATCTTCAAAAAGATGCAGGTATTCTGCCCGCATATCATCCTCATGCTCCCATGTCGCATCCTTGGGATTGTAGCAGGTCCACTTGACCTTTACAAGCCCTATGGCTTGATTATGGCCCTACTTTCTTTTCCAGTCCAATATACGCACCGGATGCACTTGCAAGATGCCTTCTTGCTCCACCTGAATCACATTCCAATCAATTACATGATTAGCATCAGGTATATATTTCTTAAGCAACGAAACATGAAACACATTATGTACAGTCATGGATGCAGGAAATGCAAGCATATATGCAACTGGTCCAATCATTTCTAAGATTTCAAATGGCCCACAATATTTGGCCGCTAGCTTGGAACAGTTATCGAGCTTTAGGGAACATTTTTTATCTTTTACTTTCAAGAAAACATGTTCTCCCACTTTAAACTCTCTGTGGGTTCTGTTTTTATCAGCATAACATTTATGCCTGTCTTGGGCAGCCTTCAAGTTCTACTTAATTTTCAACATTTTCTCTTCCATTTCCTTGAGAAAATTTGGCCCGACTATTTATCTATCATCTAGGTTATCCCAACTTACTGGGGTGTTGCACCTTCTTCCATATAGTGCTTCAAATGGGCTCATCTTTAGTGATGCTTGATATCCATTGTTGTAGGCAAACTCTACCAAGTGTAGGTAGTCTTCCCATTTAGATGGTTTGTCCATCACATACATCCTTAGTATGTCTTCTATCAATTGGTGAACCCTCTCTGTCTTCCCATTAGACTCAGGATGATATGTTGTGTTGAAGTGCAGATTCATTTCGAACCCTTTGAATAACCCCTTCCATAACTTTGAGGTAAATTTCGGGTCTCTGTCAGACACAATTGTCTTGGGAATACAGTGCAATATTGTTACTTCCCTCATATAGATATCGACAACATGAGGTGCCTTGTGAGTAGTCTTCAATGGAATAAAATGGGCATCTTTATTAATCTTATCCACCACCACCATGATGGAATCATGCTTCTTGTTTGTTCTGGGTAATCCTGTGATGAAATCCATTATCACCACTTCCCACTTCCGCTCAGGAATGGGAAATGGATGTAGCAACCCTGTTGGGTGCCTATGCTCAGCCTTGACCTTCTTACACTCCATACATCTAGCAATGTATTCTGCAATTTCCTTCTTCATACCTAGACAAAAGTATTGGCTCTTAACTGCTTCCACTATTTTCTGATATCCAGGGTGCCCAGCATAAGGCACATTATGCATTTCCTTCAAGATCATAATTCTCAATTCTTGGGAATCAGGTACATAAGTTCTATTTTTATACAGGAGTGTTCCATTAATTCCCAATTTATAATCTTCCACTTTCTTTAGCATATTACCTTGTTTTATCTTTGTTGCCAATTCACTGTACTGCAAATCTGCATTTGCAGCTTCCAAAATTATGCCTATGTCAGTTTGATACATGTTGATTGTTGTAGCATGTAGTTCATGCATTCTTTTGCTGAGTGCATCAACCACTTTGTTCTCATTTCCTTTGATATGCTTGATATCAGAGTCATACTCGCAAAGAAATTCCAACCACCTACTCTGCCTATCATTTAAGGTTGGCCGATCAAATAGATACTTCAGAATATGATGGTTTGTCCTAAGTTCAAAATTATTTCCCATGAGGTAATGTCTCCATTTCTTTAGAGTGTGTACTATGGCTTCCAACTCCAGATCATGAGTTGCATAGTTCTTTTCATGCTCTTTCAATTTCTTAGGCTCATAACATATTACAAATTCGTTTTGACTGAGGACTCCTCCCAGTCCTTCTTTGCATGCATCTATGAAAACCATGAAATCAACATTTGGATTTTCAATCCTTAGGATTGGAGCACTGGTTAATAGATTCTTCAATTGCTGGAATCTTCTCTCACACTCTTCTGTCCATTAAAATTTATTCTCCTTCCTTTGCAAGGAAGTGATAGGGTGAGCTATCCTTGAGAATCCTGCAATGAACCTTCTGTAATAGCCATCTAGACCCATAAAGGATCTGACTTCTATTACATTCTTCGGCACTGACCACTCACTAATGGATTCTATATTCTCAGGATCCACAACTATCCCATCCATTGAAATGATATGCCCCAAATAATGGATCTGCTTTTGATAGAATGAGAACTTGCTCAATTTGGCATACAGTTGGTGCTCTCTTAGCACTTGCAACACCATCCATGGATGTTGTTCATGCTCTTCCTCTGACTTGGAATACACCAAGATGTCATGCAAAAAGACAATGCCAAACTTGTCTAGATATTCCATGAATACACCATTCATTAAACACATGAGAACAATGGGTGCATTTGTTAACCCAAATGGAACCACTATGAATTCATAATGACCAAACCTTGTTCTAAAGGTGGTCTTGTTGATGTCTTCATCCTTTATTATTACCTAGTGGTATCCTAACATGGGATCTATTTTTGAAAATATCTTGGCATCCTTCAATTGATCAAAGAGATCATCAATCCTTGGCAAAGGATACTTGTTCTTAATGGTCACTTTGTTCAGTTGCCTAAAATCGATGCACAATCTCAAGGTTCCATATTTCTTCTTCACAAACAGAACTGGGGAAACCCAAGGTGACACGCTTGGGTGTATATACCCCTTCTTCAGAAGTTCTTCAAGCTACAATTACAGTTCTTTTAGCTCTGGTGTACTCATCCTGTAAGGAGCTTTCCACACTTGAGCTTCTCCAGGCATCGAATTTACAGAAAAGTCAATATCTCTCTCTGGGGGTAGTTCTGGTACCTCCTGGAATACATCTTCAAAATCTTTTAGTGTCGCATGGTCCTCAAGATTTGATACTTTATCCTTAGGTGCTTGCTTCATGTGGGCTGCAAATAATTGACAACCTTTCCCGTATCACTTCTTCAATTACATTGTTGAGATTCCCCTAACAACAACTTCCTTGGGAATTTCTTAGAATGTTCTCTAATTCCCCTCCTCATCCAGGAAAGTGAATGCCTTGTTACGATAGTCTAGGATGGCATGGTGTTGGTCCAACCAATCCATCCCAATTAGACAGTCATAGGAACCTAAAGGTAGAACGTTCAATTCAGCCTTTGTGCTCAGTCCATTCATGTCCAATGGACAAGACTTAACTAACTCAGTAACTTTTATTTTGGATCCTATAGCCAGCTGTATTAAGGAAGATTTTTAATGCTTGCTTCTTGGTAAATGAAAAATTTCCACCAATTTAGGATCTATATAACTACGACTAGTCCCTGAATCAATTAAAATAGTAAAGGCATGGTTTTTTATCATACCTTCCACTTCAATCATGTGTGATTGAAACTCAACTTGGTTTTTTTCTAGGGCTGCATAGATCCTTGGTATTATACTACCCATATCTTCCACTATTTCTTCCTGTTGTACATTGTGGATAATTCTCATCTTGTCACTTCTGTGGGCTAAATATCTATACCTATGATTTCCTTTACAACCCCAACATTCCATAGGTGTCTGTCTTGGAATTTTCGCACCTACTTCAGCCTTCCCGGGCTCTCTAAGAGATGGTTGTCCTTGAGGACTATTTCTAAAAAAGGATGGCTTAGCTCCCTTCTTCCTTTGATCCATTTTGAAATTCTTCTTGTCTTCCCAAGCCTTTTAGAAAGTGGGCTTTTCACTTTGTTGCTCATATAAAAAAAAATCTCTCCTTATGGTTTCATCCATAGTATTAGGATCATCATACTATATCTTGTCACGGATTGAAGGTGGCATTCCACTCAGATACCTTTGAATTTTGATAGTCTCATCCTTGATGAAAGGAACATACTTCATCAATTCCAAAAACCTTCATTCATATTCATCAATGGGCATGCTACCCATCTTGAGTTCAAATAACTCTTTCATATTTTTTTCATAGTATATTTTATTCAAGTATTTCTTTTCAAAATACTTCTTGAATTCCTTCCAAGTAATACCTTTCTCTTTATTGTGTCGCACTTGCACAAGTTGATCCTACCACATGGATTCTTTTCCTTTCAGTTGATACATTACAATTCGTCCTTCTGCATGAGGGGAATAATTATGCAGTTGGAAATATTTCCTCATGCCAAGAAGCCATGTCTCAGAAGCTTCCTCCTTTTTGTGGTCTCCATCAAATGTAGGAGGTTTAATCTTGTTCATTTCACCCTTCAGTTCATCGACTCCCGATCTCCTGTGTTTTCTGGTAGGAGATGGGCTTGAACTACTATGTGCTCTCCTCTTGGAGTACTTTGGAGACTGACAATGATGCATGCTAACGCTTCTTGATTTAATGGATCTACTCTCCTTATCCAACTTCCTTTCTCTCCTTTCCAGGCTTCACATCAACTTTAACTTGAATTCTCCTTGTTGATTCTTGGCTCTCATGAGCTTTCTTTTATCTGCTCAATGAATCTGAACATCCTTCTGCAATCTTTCAATGGTTTTCATCATGTGCCATTCCTTATCTATCTCTTCTCCATTCCCATTGGAGTTCGATCCTTCAAATCCTAGATGGACATCCATTCCTCTTGCTTCATTCTATGAGGTGGAAGCATTCTATGCCTCCTCCATTTTTATGCGCTCTGCAACAATTCAGTTCAGTTCTGCCAATCATTGATTCTACAAACACAATGTGCAGTCAACCAAAATTTGTTAGACCATCATCCCTTAACAATTTCATGGCATTCATAAACCATTCTGATTCAAGAAAACATTCATTTTTAATTGTTTATGATTCTTGTTCAATCAAGAATCCCCATAGATTTCTTCTTTCTGAGCTATGCTCTACTATAATTTTTGAGCAATAGCCCCTTTCTCTTAGATTCCAACCCATGCGATCAAGGGTTGTGACCAAGCGATAGATCGATAGGTGCTTTCTCAGAATTTAGGGCCTACTTCTTTGAAAGTATTCAAAGCACATCACAACAACTTTCCGAGTTCTGAACTAACGAAATCGCGAAGTAGGGTGGATCAACGGTCCATGTCTACCCAGCATCCAACGACTGATAACCACTATGGAATTCCGTCATCGGGGTTTCAGGACTTCAGAGCTTCGGGACTTCATAGCTTCGGGCTTCAGAAGTTTTCACACTTACTTCCTTCCAATCTTCCGAACTCTGAGTTCTCGGACCTCTTACCCCCAGGTCTACATAGTACAAATGTCACCAACTGAAGAGGTGGCATGTGGCATGGATAGAAAGGTCCATGTCACCTTGGCAACATCATCCGACCCCGCCACTTTTTCTCCTTTCGCTTCGGAGCTGCAGACTTTAGAAGTTCTCCCTCAACATACATTAATTCTCCCAACTTCCAAAATCTGAAACTATGGTTTTCTCTTTTGCTTCGGAACTTCAGGATTCAGAAATTTGTGCATCAGCACATCCCACTTCTTTCGACATCCATGATCCAAGTTTACGGTCTAACGATAAGGATTCTAGGATAACCCTCATGCACCTTCTCCAAATATGATGGCCATAAAGTATTTCCCCTCCTTCCCAATATATCTTACAACCCACATTAATCTGTGGCCCAATACCACGTCGGTCATGGTTTACAATACCGCTACAACACCTGAGCTTTGTAACACGCCCAAGGCAACCTCTTGGCACTCAGGAATGTTCTGAGGTTCGAAACTAGTTCCTCTAGACACATTTTCCACTTGAAACCTTGGGTCCAAAGACCATTTATCCAGTCCATCCAAGCTCAATGCTTGAAAACCTTGGCTCTGACTTTGAATTTTATCTACTTCGACAATAATTCTTTCTGAAAATTTTGCTTCAATTTCCACTAACATGGCCCAACCAGGCTCAGTGTTGAAAACCTTGTCTCTAATACCAATCTGTAGCATACCCGACCATCCACAGGCCAGGAAACACCACTACTTTGACACATTACTTAGCTCTGATACCAATCTGTAGCATACCCGACCATCAAGGGCTAGGGAAATGCCAGTGCGGAACGTATAGTATACATAACATGCATATTTAATGATTTTTAATCAAACAACACATAGATACTTCTACCATAAAGACTCGAATGGAATTGACAACAATTCATACATGCAACGAAATACATGATAACATACAAGAATCACAGACATGCATAACATACATAATTAATCATAGAATGATAGTTATATTTTAACTGGAGTAAATCCACGAACTGCATATAGACTTTCCATGAACCTCCCATCCTTAGACCGCACTGCTCATCACTCTCAACCATAGGTCACCCCCGAGTTGGGACTAAACTCCCCTAGGCAAGGTATTCCTAGGCTAGGAAAGGTCAACAAGGAAGTCACACAGTTCATGAGGAAGGATTCTTTCCCAGGAGCCACTTATGTCCACTGCTCACAGACTCTCATTCCCCACATGCCTATCCCACCCGAGGATTATACACCTTCACTATCACACAGTCCATAGGATGCTTCAACTCCCTTGCCTTGGGCTTCAACAACAGGTTGAACCAGAATTCTGAGAACTCTGTAGCAGCTACGGGACTCCCTCCAGGAGACTCACCTCCTCATCACACTTCTCTCACCTAGAGAGAGTTTCTCACAGGCTTGACAACCTTCTTCTTTAGTCAATCCTCGAATCAAATCTAGCAAGGCAAGGAAAACAACAACTGTTCAATATTGATCAGGAAAACAGAAGGAAACAACCCAAAAACGGTTAAGGTATGAACTTGGTTTTGGCCAGTGCGAACATACTAGGTTCATAGAGTCACACAAGTCACTTCCTGGTTTTGGTTTCAGAGATGCGTGGTTATGCAGAGGTCCCACGCAGAGAAAAAATAGTTCATGTGGAGGACGACCAACAAACTCAGGTGGAGGATGGAAGAATGGGAATCGCCTCCATAATGGTTTGACTCTTTGGGTTTTAGCTACATGCTCCCAGGTCGACACCTGTCTTCTTGAAGATTCATGCACTCCAGTTAGCATACGTTCCTTTTCCAGGAACTTAGAACAACACTGATCAATTATCCACCTTAGCCTTTGGGAAATAATAATAAAGTATTATCCCCCTTAGAGGTAAGCCCCCTATCTTAGTTCCTAGGCCCAAACACTTAGCCTCCTCCCTTACCCAACCTTGTGGAAGCTTAGTCCCCCATCAATCTTTATTCATGGTCGGTCTGCACGCAACGATGTGTATATTTTATTAATGATCTGCATAATTACATATACAAAATCAGGCTCATGGCCTTAAGCATCCAGGCTCTTCGGCCTAATAATCATATAAGTCTTCAACTTATAATTTCTCTTCTCACCAGCCTATAAACATAATTACAACTCAACAATATAACTAGGGATTGTACTTCGGGTATTATAAGGTCTACTAGCTCTCAATCAATAAAGACATTTCCACCCTTGAACAATGTCCCATATCCAATATCTCCCAAGGCTGACACCGAGAGAAGGTTAACCCTCAACCCTAGTACAAATAGAAACCCATCAACCTCTACGATTTCACCAAATTCGAGTTGAAGTATGATCCTTCCAACTCCATGAACTAGTCATGACATTCCCCCTTCACTTTCAACTAGCCGATTTGGACATGTCTCTGTGATACTGAAGAATATATGTGATATTCCTGTCGTATGAAATGATTCTCCACTATCAATGATCCATCTACTCTCACTCACAAATCTAATACTCCCCACACTTGAAGCGAGAGTGAAAAAGGAGTATTCCCTATCAAAATTGTTTGAAAAATCCTCTACTACTATTTTTGCCACTGCAATTGGCCCTTCCTCCTCCTTCTTCCTCTTCTTCCTCTCCGGACACTAAGTTACAAAGTGGCCATACTGGTTGCAGATGAAGCATTTGACTATTCTCAAGTCTTTCCTGTAACTCCCCTTCTTCTTACTTTTTCGCTTTGTTGCAAGAGCCACATTATCTCCATTAGCTCCATCTTCCTTCTATCCACTACTCTGAGCTCCTTCCTGGATCTCCTCATGAGTTAAATTGTCCCATAGTCTTCTCTAATATGGAAGATGTTCCTGACCCACCACACACTTAACGAAGACTTCCCATTCCTTGGAGAAGCCTTTTAAGGCTATCCTCACCAACTTTGAATTCGAAATGACCTCCCCAATTGCAGCCCACTCATATTTAACTCGAGCTACCTGGGTAAGATAAGAAGACACACTCTCCCCATTTCCCATCTTACTATCATGCAGTTTTTCCTTTAAGGCCATCTTTCAGTTTTCATTCTTCGCCTCATACAAGTTTTTTAGTTTTTCCCACATCTCCTAAGTTGTCTTCTTTCCAACTAAGTGTGAGATAAGATGGTCCTTCACCCCATCTAGAATAATCCTCTAATCTTTGGCCTCCTTTACCTCATGTAAATCCAAAGCAATAGGGTCTCCTATGGGAACAACAACTATGGTGATGACAAAACTCCACGGTTTGTTCTCCCTAAGAATAGATGACATCCTGACCTTTTCATTGCAAATAGTCAGAAATCACATCCAACCGGTCCTCATACCTGATGCAAGAAGCCATCTCCCTATCAAGTGTTCAATGGAAAACAAACAACCAAGTTTTCCCCTACAAGTCTCTGCCAAAATAACATTGTTGATTGTAACTCATAGCACTTTCTCTAATACCATGTAGAAAATCAGTAACAAAAGCACAATAACATACATATATATATTTTAACACACTTAGCAAACTTATATTTTCGTCTTAAATGAAAATAACCCACATCACAGTTATAATTCAAAAGCATAAACAAGCATTACTAAAAACATCTGCAGTAGAAAATATCAATGAACAACAATCACATAATCATGTGCACACCCAAAAATTTTAGAAACCAACTAGGGAAAACTCCAACTTGGGGAAACCCACCAAGAGAGATTTTATTATCAACTTTAGGAAGAAATACAAGTTACAACATTAATAAATGGCAGCAAGAGACAACTTATAGGCTCCCAACAATCCCCCTTTTTCTGTGTAGAAAATAGCGCCCACTAAACCTTGTTGTCGCATGTCCCTCCCACTAAATAACACCTAGAAAATCGTGCCAAAATTATGTTGTAAAAACAAAAAACAATATCCCTCCTACAATAAATAAAACTTTAGACTTGCCTTGAAAATTTTTCCAACAACAAACCTCTATATTCATGCCCTTTCTTCCTATTGTATGGACTATACAGACTACATAGATCCGTACAGTATGACCTCCAATAGTATAAAAATACTCTGCACTTCTCACACATAAAATATTCTTGGGAAATGTGCCCAAGCTCTCTTGAAAACTGTGCCAACTGCAACTGTAAACAAATTCTTCCTTACTCTCTCAAAATCTCTCAAATATTGTTTTGCACACTACCCTAGGCTTACTCTTATAACCTGAACGTGACTTTACATCTTCCCCATCCCTAAATCCAAAGGTCAATATCTAATCTTGCATTTACATGACCAAGGGACATGATTCATTCCCTCCAAAATAAATTTCTTACATTTATTAAAGTAAAATTCCACTTTATGACAGAACCACACTTTATGGCATAAGTCACTTTAATAAATATTAGAAAGGGCACTTTACAAAAATTCACTTTAAGAAAAGAGTCACTTTATTACAACTTTATAAAATCCTATTACAATGTCAAGTGCCTAGTAGTGCAAATGTAAGGTCACTTTTTCATACAAGAAAAAGCATGCAGAGTACCTCCCAAGCTATAAAAGCCAACACTCCCTCTTAGCGAGGTATTTACTCACTCCCATTACCATCACCTGGTCTTGTCCTCAATTCCATCACATTATTCCCACTAGGAGCTCCCTCTGAACCTGGAGCCAATCTCAACACTTGCACATAAATCGAACTTGAAGACCTCATGTTGGAAACCACTCTGAACCCTAAGCTTGTAGGAGAATCTAATACACCCTAAGCTTATGTCCTCTCACACCAGTTGAGCCTCCTACCAGTGCTTAGAAGAGATTCTCTCTCTTCCCTTGGATATCGAGACTGAATCTTGCGCCCATCGCAGTCTCAGGAGCCGCTTTCTCCTCATCCAACTCATCTCCAAATATAGTATGTCCTCGCACAACGTACAACCTATCAAATCGATCATAAATAAATTGTGGATCAACCAGGTCCATTCCCTCTCTGTAGATAAAGACATGTCCACCCTTGAACAATGTTTCATATCAAGCATATCCCAAGGATGACACCAAGAGAAAGTTAACCTTTAGCCCTGGTACAAATATAACTCCATGAACATCTAGGATTTCACCAAACTCAAGTTGGAATATGAGCCTTCCAACTCCATGAACTGTTCGTGCCATTTCCCCTTCACTTTCAACTAGCTGGTCTAGACCTATCTCTGTGATACTGAGGAATATATGCCATATTATTGTCATATGACATGAGGCTCCATTGTTAATGTTCCATCTAGTGTTAATCACGAATCCAGTACTACCGACACATGAAACAAGAGTGAACAAGGAGTATTCCCTATCAAACTTATTCACAAAATCCTCTATTGTTGTTTTCTCTGCTGCAACTGTTCATTATTCCTCCTCCTCCTCCTTCTTACTCTCTAGAAATTGAGGTACAAAATGACCATATTGGTTGCAGATGAAGCATCTAAATTTTCTCAAGTATTTTCCATAACTCCCCTTCTTCTTACTTTTTTCTCTTTGTCGCAAGAGTCACATTCTCTCCATCAGCTCCATCTGCCTTTGGTCCAATTCTATGAGATCCTTCCCAAATATCCTCTTGAGTGAAATTGTCCCATAGTGTACTCCAATCTGGAATATGTTCTTGAACCACGACACACTTCATGAAGACTTCCCATTCCTTGGTGAAGCCTTTCAAGGCTATCCTCACCAACTCTAAATTTGAAATGACCTCCCCAACTATAACCAATTCATCTTTCACTTGAGTTATCCGGGTAAGATATAAAGCCACACTCTCCCCCTTACCCATCTTAGTACCATGCAATTTTTCCTTTAGGGCCATCTTCCAGTTTTCATTCTTCGCCTCATACAAGTTTTTAAGTGTTTCCGACATCTCATAAGTTGTCTTATTCTTAGCTAAGTGTGGGATAAGGTGGTCCTTCACCCCATCTAGAATAAGCCTCTGAGCTTTGGCCTCATTTACCTCATGTAAATACAAAGCTATAGGGTTTGTTGTGGGAACAACAAATATGGTGTTGAAAAAGCTCCATAGTTTGTTCTCCCTGAGAATGTCTGACATCCTAACTTTCCATTGCAAATAGTTGGAAATTTCATCCAATCGGTCCTCATACTTGATGCAGGTAACCATATCACTGTCACCTATTCAATGGAAAACAATCAACCAAGATTCCCCTTCCAAGTCCCTTCCAAAATAGCACTGCTCATTGTAACTCAGAGCACCTGCTCTGGTACCATGTATAAAATCAGTAACAAAAGCACACTAACATACATATAGATTTTTTCACACACTTAGAAAACATAGATTTCTGTCTTAAATGAAAATAACCCACATCACATTTATACTTCAAAATAAGAAACACCCATTACTAAGCACATTTGTAGCAAAAAATAATAATGAACAACAGTCACATAATCATGTACACACCTAGAATTTTTTGCAATTGGCCAGGGAAAACCCCAACTTGAGGAAACCCACCGAGAGAGATTTTATTATCAGCTTAAGGAAAAAATACAATTTACCTAAGTCATAAATGGCAACAAGAGACAACTTACAAGCACCCAACAATCCCCCTTTTTCTATCTATAAAATTGTGCCCACTAAACCTTGCTACTATACGACCCTCCCCCTTAACAACACCTAGAAAATCGTGCCAAAAATTTATTGTACGAACATAACAGAATATCCCTCCTACAACAAAGAAAATTTCAAACTTGCCTCGAAATTCCTACCAACAACCAACCTCGAAATCCATTCCCTTTCTCCTTAATGTACACAAATTGTATGGATTTGTACAATATGGCCTCCAACAACAAAAAAATACCTAGCACTTCTCACATACAAAATATTCTTGGGAAATGTTCCCAAGATGTCTTGAAAACTATTCCAACTCCAGCTACAAACAAATTCTCCCAAGATCTCTTGAAAATTGTGCCAACTCCAGCTGCAAATAAATTCTTCCTTACTCTTTCAAAATATTTTAAATATTATCTTGCACACTACCCTAGGCTTACTCTTGCAACTTGAAAGTGACTTTTCACCTCCCCATCCCTAAATCCAAAGTCCAAGATCTAATCTTGCATTTACATGATCAAGGGACATGGTTCATTCCCTCTAAAATAAATCACTTACATTTATTAAAGTAAAATTCCACTTTATGACATAAGTGCACTTTATGACATAAAGTGACTTTAATAAAATATTAGAAATGACACTTTACAAAAGGTCACTTTACTACAACTTTATAAAATCCTATTACAAAGTAAAGAGCCTAGTAGTGCAAATGCAAGGTCACTTCCACATACAAGACAAAACATGCAGAGTATCTCTTGATCTATAAAATCTAACATTTGGGAAGTATCGTAAGAAATGGCTTCTTTTTGTCACTTATTATGCTCAATAATTATTACAAAATTGAGCTTTACACTCTCTAGCACACATTTTGTGTAGTAATGTGGGGTGTTACTCCTAGGTTATGTCTTGTAGATTGTTCTTTGGATCATAGAAAATTTTGTTCTCCATGTACATGCTTAAACTCCTCATCATCCTTTCAATCTAGGAACATAGATTCTTATAATTTCTTATTTTTTTTGTTCTTGTTCCCTTGACATCCCAAGCTATCCGGTTCTTAATCCTTCATCAACCTTCCTCGTAGTTTGTCCACCAATGGTCTATTTATTTCCTTCTCTAAAGATTTCATTTCTCCTATAAGGCCAAGAGACTCAATAACCATTATGGATTCCTCCTATACACCCCTCTCTTTCTTCTCCACATAACATCCTTGTAATCCTTTCTTTGGCGTGCCATGGGGTCGCCTGTAATTAACTATCAAATAGCCACATGGTGATGGGGCCAATGTAGGATTATTTTTCTATGTGATAGTATAGCCATGAAGGTAAGCATGCCTTATGTTCCATAGGCCTTTATACTATTTTCCATTTTCCCTTTGTGTGAAGTGTGAAGTTAAATTCCACTTTAACTCAATACTTCTATCTACATGCACTTGGATTTTCTTCTTTTGTAGAGTGCAGAGTGTAGAGGGTAGAGGTAAAACTACATTCCAATCCATGCACCAACTTCACATGTTTTTTATTGTGTGCATCCCTTGTACATGCCTTAAGTTTGTGTAAAGTGTGGAGTATCAATCTCCCCTCCTTTTGTCTATGTTTGTGGATAGATTAAAGATATACATATACTTTCCTTATCCATTTTTCAAGACTTCCATGAATTTATCCAAGGTAATGATAAGTAGTATTTCGACAAAGATTGAACTCAGGATTTTCCCAAACCATGTAAAAGGTCTTTGGATAAGGTCTAGATTGAGTATTTAAATCCATTAAAATTAAAACTTTGTACTAAATGTGAATATAAATGACCATTAAAAGAAACGATTTCTTTATTAATGATCCATTTCTGATCACACCTCCCCATTAGGAGGCTTTTGGACTCCAAAAGAATAATAATTTATAAGATGGTTCAATCACATGGCATTCACTTGTTTTTTCAATACCACTACTCCATCAAATACGAATGCTACTTTTTTCTATCATGTCTTATTCAATATTCATTTTTGTCTTGGTTTTGTTGCTGGTAGGGATATTTTGTTGCTCCCCTTATGTGATTTGATGAAGTAGGACTTACCACATTTGACCAAGTCATATTTTTTTCATTTCCTACATAAGGTTTCATCCCTATCCCATAAGTACAAACTACCAAACATCCCTTCACATGGATCAAGAGGAACCACACCACATTTTGCTTCAATAACATAATCAACCTTAATGGAAACATTGATTTTACATCTCCTCATGATTCTCATTAGAGATTTCTCTTATAACCATACCAATGAATATGGTTATACTAAACCATAAGTATATATACCATTCTCATCAATTAAGGTCTCAAAAATCAATTACTACAACTTCCTAAACGAACCACATGCATATATTGAAAAATTAAGCTTTCTACCATGTTCTTCTATGGATTACCTTTACAATGGCTATTCTCATGCTCCAATATGAGTTTTGAGATGAAATTTATGTCTCTTTGAATTCACCATTTCCACCCAATTTGTGCATTCTTCTTTTTTTCACAATCTAGCACGAAGACCAACTTCATCCACTTGTAGAAGAAAATATATGGAGAACTAGGAGTGTTTTTTTCTTGGGTGTAGATAATACTCATGGTTGTGAGTACAAAACAACCTTCATATTGGTAATATGATATTCCAGGAAAGTTATGCATCAATCTAGAATTGTCAAATCCTCCCTTTTTACTCTTTCTCTAGACTTAAATTTTTTTAGCCAAAATAACTTTCTCTCAAATGGAGAAAAACTGAGAAATATTCAATATGCTAAATTTGTCTAGATTTTTGAGGAGATAAAATGTTTACTAGGATAAGTTTTCCATATTTGTGATCTAGGGTCCCTTTTCCTCTGAAGATCCCAAAAATGCCTAAAAAGTCTTGTGGAATAACAGATTTTGACCTTTTTTTCATCTCCTTTCCAAAATATTTGAAATTTGGCCAAATTATCCATTATGTTTCTTCATGTTGTATCCCCTATCTCACTATCAAAATTTCATCAACAATAAAGCCTATGTCAAGGAGTACCGCCATGTTCCTAAAAAATAAAAAATATAGAATTCTTGTGATTTTAGAGACAAATTGGACAATGGACGTCATTGGCACTTTTTTGGTCCTCCTCACTATGGAACTATCCCTACAATTTGACATGTATCTCACTAAATATTATCTTGTTATGGTGAAAAAAGATTTTGGCTACACGATTTTAAAAAAATATATATATCTATCATATTGATGTGTCATCATTGTTGATGTGGCATGGCATGTGCTTGTTGATGTGGTAGATGGCTCAAAAGTGTCAAACTCCAATGTGACCATGTCATTTCCCTCGCCACTTGAGCTACCATATAATTCTTTGTGGCCCCACTTTGTATTTTCCCTTTTTCCTTTTTTCACTTAATATTATATTTTAATTTAATTGTGAGCCACCTCGTGCCTATTTGTCCTTTCTTGTCCACCTAGGATAATTCTGGCCATAGATGGGACAAGGTGTCCTACTGTTCCCTCACAACCTCCACATAGCACATGGTTGTATGCTAATGTGATGGATGAGGGTCCCATCTATGACATGGATTTTCTAATGCACATATTTCCCATGTAGATCTTACATCAACACCTATTATCCATCATGTGCACATAATATGCATGCTAGTTAATTTTTCTCTATGGTCCCATAACCACTTACTTCCATAACACTACCTAGGGGACACACATCACCCCCAATGATAATTATGGGCACTATCAACCCTTTGCAAAACCACCTTTCATGGGCCCGTAAACCACCTTTATCGATCTAGATTTCCACCACCATGGACCCTACCATGTATCTATCATCTATGCACTTTGAACCCACTTGGCTACAACCTCATGCCTCCATGTCACACAAATACTCCAAATCATCAATATGATTCCACATCATTAGTATGGGTCCACGTCATATGTTTGTCATTTTCAGAGATTCAAATGTGTGTGTGTGTGTGTCATTTCATGGTCACCACAAATTTCCAAGATAAACCTTAGCAACTCCACTTGGTATCATTCCAAGTCAGTTGTAGGGTGTCAGATTCAGTTGTGTCAGTGCCTCCAATATCGGTTTGAGGGATAGTAGTGTCGAACATATTTCAGTTTCACGATTTTTAATATCCTATTATTACTTATTGGACAACTATATAATGGTCATTAA
Organism: Picea sitchensis; assembly: GCA_010110895.2. Taxonomy (NCBI): domain Eukaryota; kingdom Viridiplantae; phylum Streptophyta; class Pinopsida; order Pinales; family Pinaceae; genus Picea; species Picea sitchensis. The sequence goes on from SNQJ01S0002057.1 coordinate 68,479, forward strand.
TACCCTTATGTCCATTAGCACCTTGATGGAACCCAAGTAGACTCATCCTATCCTTGTTTGGCTTGCCTCAGGACCATGCTCTTTTCCCCTAGGGGGAGGCCCTGCCAGGATTATTTTTGAGTTCTGAAACGCTCCCACATATGAATTCCTTTTGTCGATGATTATTAGTTCATATTTCATATGTTGAGGACACAATTTTAAAACATTTTGACGTTGTCCCCATTTACTTGTCATTAACCGAGTTCCCGTAAGAACATGGTATTCCACATAAAATAAAATGAAATATGTTAATTATGTGGAAATTAAATTTCTTTCATCCTTTATATATCAATATAATATTTCCAATTGACTATCATGAGCATCATTCTAAGTACGGGCCTACGAAGGGCCAAAATTTCACATTGCATAAAGGGACATAATCCATAGTTGTGACTTCCTGGTCAGTTTTTGTTCAGATATCTGACTTTAAATGGAAATAAATCCTAAATATGATGTAGGGAAGTTCAATACCTTTCCAATGGTATATCACACGCGTGTTTTTTACCCCTATTGAGGAGAACGAACCTTCACAAATCCATGGCTAGTTTCATGGGTCATATTAGTAGCAGTAGTTCGAGGTTAAAAATTTGTTGTTGAAAACCTACAATTCAAAAAATAAGTGGTCCCATACTATAGTAGACTTAGTACCTTTCCAACGAATCCTCAACCGCCTCAATCCGACATCGGATGACCCAATTAGAGTTGTCACAATTCTATGAATTGTTTTACACAGGACAATATGATCAACAAGCCTAGAAGAGTTTCAAAGAAGTTAAAGCAGTGGTTATCGAGCTCATCTCAGAAATACATGGATACCTTGTTGAAGTAATCGTAAAAAAAAATCCAATGGTACATTGTTTTCCCTAATCCGATATCATATGGAGATCTGTCACCTTTCTCAAGATTGGGTATTCTTGTGGGCCCTTCAGACAAATTAGGGTTTTAGACTACAGATGTTTCAAGCAAAAATTTAGGGCCTAGGTGGCATTGGATCAATTTAGTGATGGCACATTATCGGCGAGATCATCAAGACCTTTCCAATGACATGCCCTGTATCCAATTATGACTTTGTCTCATATGGAAACATTTTTAGCTTCAGTCAATGGGGTCAAAGGTAAAAGTTAAAGTCCAAGTCAAAGTTTGATTTGACATGTTGTTTTGAGGAGAATATTAAAAACATAAAACAATAAAAAATTGGAAAAAAAAGGGTGGTCATGCCACACACCCCTCCCATGTAAATTGGGAAAGTGAATTTTTTTTTTTTTATGGAAAACACAAAACTCTCCCTCTCTCCTCTCTGAAGTCATTTGGAACTTTGTTTGATGGAGAGGGAAGTCACTCTACAACTCAGGAGAACTGCAACAAAGAGGTTCTAGGCAACATGTTCAAAGTTTCCATGGAAGTAGGCTTTAGTAGTCAACCAATAGAAACAAAGAACAAGTATTCCATACCCAGTGATTCCTTCACTTTGTATTTTTTTGTTTTTGGTTATGATGGGTTATAACTGGTACAAATTAATTTTTTCTCGTTTACAATTCAAGTTCGATCAGATTCATGATTTTCAACATTTAATTTGCTTTTAGAATTATATTTTGTTTTCTCGTTCAAATGCCCTTGAGGGATAGTTTAGTCTTTACAGTATTGATTACTTAGATTTGAAATCAGGGAATGAGTTAGTGTTTTTTCAATGGTGTATTTTTCATATCTACATATTAGTTGAAGTGGGTTTGAGTTTCAATTTGTTGGTTTAGATCTATGGGTGATCGTTGGTACAATGTGTGTTGTTAGATTAGGTTTTTGTACTTGTTACTGTGTGAAATTCCTTATTGAAATTGCAAGGAAGAGGGGATTCGAACCCCTCTTGGGCACCAGGCCTTTTCTAAGTGGGGGTTTCGAACCCGAGGGTTCAAAACCCCCACTCAAAAAGGGTTTAAAAACGTGAAAAAGACCAAAATTGAAAGGGAGGGAGTTGAACCTTCAACCTCCCTTCTCCTTATTCTAAAGTTTAAAACCCACTTTATAAAATATTAAAAAAAATGAGGGGTGGGCCCACCACTCAAGAACCATCAACGCACCCCCCTTTTCCTCCACCTCCACTCCTTAACCCATGTGCACATATCCAAGTTCTCGGCCCCTGCACCATGGTTGAACTATGCCTTCATCGATAACTCGAACACCTCACTCCTCGACTGAGCCACCATGGGCCACCTTCTTCTCCCCGATTGAGCTAAGACCCTCCTCCATGGGCTCCTCCTCTACCATCCCTTCCTTTGTCTACCTCTAGGCCACACTTGGTCACACACCTAACTCCTCTTTTGCACTCCAACCACCACCTTCACCCATGATCATGCTCCTCCTCTTCCATTTTGCAACAACAAACAAGGAAACGGGAGGGGTGGACTTTCCAGCCACCTCCAACCATCCTTCAAACCACCACCACTATCGTGCAACCACCAATGTTAATGAATGTTAGCCTAATCATGGAGTTTAGTGCCTAGGTAAAATTTTCTAGAGATAGAGGCATATTTTTGATCAATTTCTAGTCATATGGGTGACCAGGACCCAAAATAGCTCAACCAGGTGATTTGTGATTGGTGTATGGTCTCATAGGGGTGGTCACATGAGTGAAGAGGCTAATGGAAGGTTCTTGATTTGGCCTGACATGGTCGCATGGGTGAATGGGAGTTAGCAGCATGTGCCAGGTTCAAAACCCATAGTCACATGGGTGCCTGAAGACTAACACATAGGGGCTGGCTCATTTTGATATGGTTGGGATATGGTCATGTGGATCAGCCATATGACCAAAGGTTGGGATGTATGGTGTATAAAAGAGAGTTTAATGTTATTATAAATGTTATATATATATTTTATATTTAAATATTAAGATATTTTCTTTTCTTTTCTTTTCTTTTAATTATTATTGATTATATATTTTAAACCTTTATTTTAATTTTGATTATATATATGTTTTATATATTATATATAAATCACTCTCTCACACACACACACACACATATATAACTAAAATGTGAATTGAAATAGATAATAAAAAATTAAATTAAAATAAAAAATTTATTTCTATTTTTAGTTATGAACTATATAGTATAAAATTTAATATAACTAAAATGTGAATTGAAATAGATAATAAAAATTAAATTAAAATAAAAATTTATTTCTATTTTTAGTTATGAACTATATAGTATAAAATTTAGATTCCCAAGGTCAATCGGACAAACAAATTCCATATCTCCGCCATTCTAGGTGTATTTTTGCCTGTAAATAGTCTAAACGACCAGGGAGAAATGTAGAATGCATACATGGCATTCTTATTCACAAATTCATTCTATATTTTCAGTGGGACCTTACAGAGTGATAGGGACTACTTATTGGCCTCGAAACATGTGCCAAAAGGGAGACCTAGTTGGAGGCCTCTGGGGCCAAATCAAGCCAAACAAGTTAAGACCATATCAACTAGTAGAGTTTAGGATTGTAGCATCTTTTCAAATATTTTGTTCAAACCATATTCGTGATTTAATTGAAAATGTTTCCTTGATCATCCATCAAACCATCCTTTTCCCCTAAACCTTTTCGGGGCCATATCTCACTTATCCAGAGCCTAATTTGCTCCAAACTAAAGGTACATGAAATGTGGTGAACATAGATACAATATGGTGTCTTCAAAAATCATAATTATGGTTTTTTGGAATGAGGGAACAACCTTCCATGTTTCAATCCCGAGGGGTCCCTTAACTCAATCAGGTGTGGATTAAATCCATGCTTCATTAGCTCGCAAGGATACTTATAGGAAGTAAGGGGGGGTAAATTTAGGTCTGAAAAATGCCTCAATAGGGGGCATTTCCTAACATTCAACAACCAAATAGTAAGGCATGATAATGCATGGCAAATCATAGCAAGGCAATACAAGGCATGGCATGTCAAGGTAAGGCAATACATTGCAAATCACGACATGGTATGCATGGCATGAAAAGGAAAGGTATGGAATGTCAAGGTAAGGTAATGCATGGAAAGGCATGACATGTCAAGGAAATCCATGTCATTTCAAGGAAAATAAAGAAATGTCAAGGCAAGGCATGTCTTGTTAAGGAAAGGCATGACAAGGCAAGAAATGACATGTCAAGGAAAGGCATGGCATGTCAAGGCATGGCATGTCAAGGCAAGGCAAGGCATGGCATGTCAAGGCAAAGAAATACATGTCAAGGAAATTCATGACATGTCAAGGAAAGGCATGGCATGCCAAGTCAAGGAAAGGCATGTGAAGGAAATACATGGCATGTCAAGGAAATGAATGGAAAGGAAAGGAAAGGGAGTTAATGGCAAGGAAAGAAATTTCAAGGAAAGTCATGGTAAGACATGACAACACATGAAAAAGCATGAAAACACATGGAAAAGAATGGAAAGGAAATACAAGGCATGGCATGTCAATGCAAGGCATGGCATGTCAAGGCAAGGAATGACAAAGAAAGGAAAGGGGATGCATGGCAAGGCAAGGGATGGCAAGGAAAGACATGGAAATGAAAGGCATGTCAAGGCACACCAATGCATGAAAAAGCATGGGAAGGAAAGACAAGGCATGGCATGCCAAGGAAATGCATGACATGTCAAGTTAAGGTAATGCATGGAAAGGCATGACAAGGCATGACATGTCAAGTCAAGGCATGTCAATGTAAATCATGGCATGTCAAGGAAAGGAATGTCAAGGCAAGGAATCACATGGCATGTCAATCAAGGAATGACATGTCAAGGCAAGGAATGACAAGGGAAGGAAAGGGAATGCATGGCAAGGCAAGGAATTGAAAGGAAAGTCATGGTAATGCATGACAATGCATGAAAAAGAATGGCAAGGCAAGACAAGGCATGGTATGTCAAGGAAATTCATGGCATGTCAAGGTAAGGTTATGCATGGGAAGACATGACAAGGCATGGAATGTCAAGGAAACACATGTCAATGAAAAGAATGGGATGTCAAGGAAAGGCATGTCAATGCAAGGCATGGCATGTAAAGACAAGGAATATCAAGGAAAGGCATCGCATGACATGTCAAGGGAAGGCATGGAATTTCAAGGAAAGGCATGGGAAGGCAACGAAAGACATGGCATGTCAAGGCAAGGCATGGAATGTCATGACAAGGAAATGCATGGCATGTCAAGGAAAGACATGGCATGTCAAGGAAAGGCATGGAATGTCAAGGAAAGGCATGTCAATGCAAGACATGGAAAGGAAACAAATTGCAAGGGAAGTCATTTTAAGGCATGCCAATGCATGGAAAAGGATGGTATGTAAAGGAAAGGAAAGGCATGGCATGTCGAGGAAAGGCATGGCATGTCAAGGCAAGGAAATGCATGGCAAGGAACAAAAAGGCATGGCATGGAAAGACAAGCCATGAAAACACAAGACAAGGCATGGCTTGGTGTTTTGTTTATGAGATGTTGCTTTCTTTGGAGTTTATCCCTTGATGTGTTACAATGGTGAATACTTTGTTCACTAATTCTTCTACTTTTCTTCTAGTCAATGGGATCTTGTCTCCTTAGATTAACTGGCATCATTGTATTTGTGAGGAATTTCCTTTGGCCACTTATTTACATGTATTGAACGTATATGCTCAGGTAATTGATTAGAGGCTAACTAATAACATTTCTAGTAAAATTCATGGTATTATTATTCTACATGGTTCCAATAAGGTTAAAAACCACTTTGTAGATGAATCTCTCTTATCATTGAGTGGATAATAATTATCTTTATTATGCCCTCACTTATCTAGAGACATTTTTCTCGATCACATACTCAATCCTTGTAACAATTTCATTTTCTTAGTAGTTTTGGATACCCTTTCATATTGGATTTTTAGTTCTTGGTATTATAATATTCCTAGGGATATTGAATAATGTTTGAGGATTCTCTTTAGAGTTGGGTTGTCACTAGTTTCCATGTGTGATTTTTTTTACAGAAGTTACAAAGTAAGATTCATGCAAATTTTCCCACACCTTGATGTGATTTGTTGGTATTAGCCAAGAGTATCATACAACTTTTCGCTTGCCTTAAATACAAGTAGAAATCAAATACATATTACGTTTTCCTAGCGAAATCATCATCCACCTTCATCTATTTACTTTCCAAGTTGGAATCCAACCTAACACAACATGTAGGATATGTGAGAAACTCATGTCCAACGTGATATAATTACCTCAACAAACCTCTCAACTTGAATAAAATCTAGAGTCATTTAATTCAAAATTTAGAGGTTGAACATAGGAAAATTAGAGATATCCTAAGAAACCAAAACCTAAATCAATAGTATAACTCAAATTGAACTAATAGAAACCTCAACCAGAACTATTGAAGATAGACTTGTTATTTGATCTTATGTACCTCAATCCTTGCATTGAATGTTTCATGGGTATTCTTCTTCTCGTGTAACAAGTTCACAATCACTTGATCACAATAACACAAATTACCATCCTTAACCTAAATCAAACAAGTGGTGTAAGTACCATAAATTAAACATTCACATAACTATCAAATGTCATTTTCTTGAAAGAAAGGATTCTAAGACTTCCCGTGAGACCTTCTACAACTATCCAAGTTTTTGTTTTCATTGTGACATTTATTCACCTTAATAAGAATTTACATATTGACATGACACTTTTACTCTCAACTACAAAATTGAAACCTTTGAACTACATCCCAAAAAATAGCTTTGGGGGGATGCGCCTCTTGTTTCATCTAAAAATAAAACTTTTATGGTAGGACACATAAGCATAATACCATGCACGTTAGACTTAGAAAGTGAGCCTTCCTTATCAAAATTGAAATACAATGCCCAATGGGATCATCCAAATGTCTAATTATGAGGTGGTATATTGAAGAATAATTTTCTAAAGGATCTCAAGTATATTTGGGCCAAGCCAACTATTATGAATTATGTTAATAGATTAATATGCATTTCAAGGGAATATGTCTTATTAATTGTTCATTTGAAAGTTCAATAACACCTTAAAAATGAAAACTCTAAATATAACATTGTTTCCTCCTAACTTGGATGAGAATGAAATTTTAACATAGGCATATAATTAATGGTCCAAGAAGAAACATCATTATCACTTACACCACTTGTATAAAAATATTATCTATTAGCCTTTGATACCATCTCATATAGCATCATAAAGACCTTTCATTTGTAGTAAAGTTGAATAATGTTGGTCATATTATTCAAGTTTCTCATGTTTATTATGTGTCCTATTGATTTCATAGTATGGCTCAACCTTAGTTACTTGAGCAGATTTTGACATCTTATCTATGGTGCAAGTATGGTGGATATTAAGGGTTTCCCTTGATGCCATGGGATGTTTAGACCATGCCCAAGGACAAGGGTGGTGTTGGATGATTTATGTTTCCACTTATGGGAGTATTCTATTATCCATGTTGTTAGTTTGGTGTCTTCAAAGTTCATCTCCTTGGCCTACAATCGACTAGAAGCATGGAAAGGAAAGACAAGGTATGGCATGGCATGTAAATACAATACAAGGCATGGAAAGGCATGAAAAGGCATGGCATGTCAAGGAAATGAAGGGCATGAAATGTCAAGGCAAGGAAGGGAATCACATGTCAAGGAAAAGCATGGAAAGGCAAGGCAAGACATGTCATGTCAAGGAAAGGCATGGAATGCAAAGGAAAGGGAAGCCATGCCAAGGAAAGGGAAGGCATGTAAAGACAAAGAAAGGCATGGAAAGGCAAGGAAAGACATGGCATGTCAAGGCAAGGAAAGGCATGAAAAAACATTGAATGGCAAGGAAATCCATGGAAACTCAAGGCAAGGCATGACATGGCATGGAATGACAAGGCATGACATGACATTACAAGGCATGACATGTCATGTCATGGAAATGCAAGTAAAGGTAATATAATGGAAAGGAAGACAAGGCAAGGCAAGGCATGGCAAGGCATGTCAAGGCAAGGTATGTCAAGGCAAGGAAATGCAAGGCATGGCATGGCATGACAAGGAAAGGAAAGGCATGGAATGACATGGAAAGGCAAGGAAATACAAGGCAAGGCACAACAAGACATGTCAAGGCATGAAAAGGAATATTAAGGCAAGGCATGGAAAGGAAATGCATGTCAAGGAAAGCAAATGCATGGAAAGGGAAGGGCATGGCAAGGCATGAAAAAGCATGGAAAATAACATAAAGGAAAGACAAGGCATGGCATGGTATGGCAAGGAAAAACAAGTTATGGAAAGGAAAGGAAAGGCATCGCAAAGAAAGGCAAGGCATGGAAAGGCATGCAAATAATGGCAAGGAAAGACAAGGCATGATAAGGCATGACAATAATCTTTTATTTAGAAATTGAGATGCTACTGATAGATAATCCAAACATGGTTTATTTCAAACAATTATTTGCATGCAAAACCAAATGAAAGGTAAGCACAACTGACTCAAGAGTATTGTGTGTTCCCGAGGACTTCAAGGATCAAGGGTTCCCCAAATCTACATATTTGAGCAAGAAAAACCAATAAAAACTCCTAAAAAACCAAAATTTAGGGGGGTGACGCTGGTTAGACACCCGCAGTGAGAGTCATGACACCTTTTAGCCACTATAACCAGCGACATGCCACTTGTTGCATGAGTCTAAACAATAGAAGTCTTCAAAAGTGGCCAAAACTCATGGGAAAAGTAATGGTTAGGGCATACCTCTGTGTGGAAGTGTTCCTAGACCTAATGAAGACCTATTCATTTCTGAAATATAAGAGAAGAAGACATATAGACTAGTTAACTCTCAAAATATCTTCAAGGAAAACATAATCATATATAGCACAAAATGGAGAGGATTTGTACTTAATATTATGTAATAGAAATTACATTTGATAATTAAATTGTATAAAAAAAAAACTATGATCTTTACTAACGTTTATTAGAATTGTTGAATGTTTTATATCATTGGAATGACATCTTCGTTGTAACTTATTTGAAATTTTATTATCGTATGTGAACTTTGATACAATTTAATATGATTATTGTTTCATTTCAT
>SNQJ01S0002057.1:77569-103278 GCA_010110895.2 Picea sitchensis
AATTATTGCATGAAATAAATAATAAATTTTCATTCAAAATGTGTTTTCATGCAGAACAAGGATCTTCCAGAAGATCTGGATCATCCTCATCAAATATATCCAGATGACATTGGGTTTAATGCTGAGACGACAGATGATGTTCATGATGACATAGATACAGATGACAACAAGGCCGATGCTAATGCAAATGATGACAATGATGATCACAATAATCATGATCATGATGATTATGATGATGATGAGGTAGTTACTAGTAGCAACTAGTGACATTCATGATCATATAGACTGCATCATGGATCATTTTTGATATATTTTTATAATGCCTCTTTTCATGGTTACTATCATATGTATCATTTTCATGGATTCCAGTACCATATTATTGAGTTGTATCATTTTTACATGTATTGTTTTGAATTATATCATTTGGACATGATGTATCATATTGACTTGTATCATTTTGTCTTACATAATTTGTCATTTTCATTTATATAATTTGTACATGATGTATCATTTTGACTTATCTCGACTATTGGACATGTATCATTTTCACATGTTTTTGATCTACTGACATATTTGACTTTCAATTGTTTTAGTTATATATGATGATGATCTTATCAATATTGACTCATCAATTTTTATATATTGAAAGTGGTTGACGAATTTTGGATGCATATTTATTATGCATGATGGTTTTAATTTACTGCTCATGATAGATGTTGTCAAATTCACTTAAGTTATAGATATTTGACTCACTTGTTTTAATTATAGATGATGATCATGTTATAATAATTATCTTGTTATTTTATATATACTGGACGTTGTAGATACTATTTTGATGGAGATTTAATAAGTATAATGATGTTGTTAATTTGTATGTACGTCTGTTTCCCTAAAAATTATTTATAAATGTTATCCTATAAAATATTTCAAATGCATTTATATGACTTACTATATAATCATATAAGTTATTTAAGAGACATGATATATTTAACTAATTAAATTTAAATAAAACATATTAAATTAATAATTGTAAGCAAAACAAGAAGAATTTTTGGAAGCAAAAAAGGAAGCAACAATGGAAGCAAAATTGGAAGCCACACTAGAACCAAAATTGGAAGAAAAACTGGAAGCCAAACTAAAAGAAAAACTTGAAGAAAAACTGGAAGCAAAACATGAATCAAAACTAGAAGAAAAACTAGATGTAAAATTGGAAGCCAAACTGGAAGAAAAATTGGAAGCCATATCAGAAGAAAAACTGGACGTAAAATTGGAAGCCAAACCAGAAGACAAACTAGAAGAAAAATTGGAAGGCATATCAGAAGAAAAGTTGGAAGCAACACTTGTGCTACTCCTAGTGCTATTCCTGACACTAATCCTGGCATCATTTTAGGCACTATTATTGACGCTAAACCTGACATCATTTCAGGTACTATTCTTGACGCTAAACTTGGTGCTATTTTCCAAACGCTAAATCTACTGAAATTATAAACAATCCAGATTGTGCCCAGTTTTACGCCAAAAAAGGTGTCCAATTCGTGAACTTAAATACACTAAATGTCGAAGCTATTTTAGGCACTAACTTATTGTTCTATTGTAGTGCACCATTACTTTTTGTGTACCCCTTTTAAATTATTTACAGACTACTCCATTCTCATGTATTTGGTAAACAAGTTGGTTTTAGGAGGAATAATATGTCACCGATTGTTTCTCTTTCGAGAGTTTGACTTTGAAGTTGTGTTCAAGATGGGAAAATATAATGTCGGCCTAGATCATCTATCACAACTTGAGACAAGAGAGGATAGTCAGAGCTTATATGAAAAAATCCTAGATACAAAACTCTTCCAAGTCAAAGTAGTTCCTGATAAATTGGTCGAGATCATTGAATTTATCACACCAATATAGGCTCCAACAGGGTATACCCAACCTTAGCGTCGTCAATTGGTGACCCATAGTGATAATTATCAGTTGATCGTCAAGAAATTGAATAACTTGGGAGAGGATGGAATCCTTCGTAGATGTGCATTAGAACATAAATGGGATCCCATTTTGTCTGAAGCACATGAGGGTATTGTAGGAGGGTACAATGTAGGTAAGGCTACATCACAAAATGTTTTGAGCATGGGGCTTGGTGGAACTCCCTCGTTGTAGATGCCAAGGAATATTGTAAATACTGAGACATTATCAATGGATTGGAAAGCCTTGTCGAAGAGATGAGCTCCCTCTATTTCCAGACATAGCCTTGGAACCCTTTGAAAAGTGAGAAATTGATTTTGTGGGCCCAATATCTCCCCCTGCGTGGAGAAAAAGTGCACTCTATATTATTACTGCCACAAAATATCTAACAATATGGGTCAAAGCCGAGAAAATGAAAGATTATACAACCTAAACAACAATGTGATTACCAAATTAGGTTGTCCAAAGGTGCTAATGAGCAACCAGGGATGGAAATTTCTGAATGAGACCATTCAGAAACTTACTCAGGATTTCATGATACACCATCAAAAGAGCACTCTCTATCATCCTCAAGCTACTTGTACAGTTGAATCTTTTCATACAATTTTAGAACATGTCTTAACCAAAGTTTGTAATGTGTAGGTTGAGGACTGGGACCATAGGATCCCTCTAGAATTATTCGAATATCAAAAAAATTTAAAGAGGTTGACAAAAAAAACTCCCTTTCGACTAGTATATGAAAAAGAGGCAGTCATGCCATTATAGTTTGTTGTTCCCAACATTAGGATATTTCTAGCTTCCCACACGAAATATACTAAATCACTTCAGCAAAGGTTGGATGAGCTAATGGAGCTTGAGAAGGATCAGCTAGTAGCAAGATTCCTCTAAGTGGTTGAAAAGCAAAGAGAGAAAGCATGTCATGATTGCAACATCTTCCAAAAACTACTTGAACCTATTTCTCTGGTATTGTTGTATGAAAACAAATATTTACAACACCTTGGGAAACTACATATTCATTGGTTGGGTCCTTTCAATTTGGTCGACATCAACGAAGACGATGTCACCAAGATGGATACATTACAGGGACATCCACTCAAATGACTTATTAATTGAATTCATTTGAAGGTGTAATGTGTCTCGCAAGGGTCATCCATCACTTAGCTCACTTTTGCAATCATAAAGTTCAATAGAGTAGGATTAGCATAGGATTTACACTAGATAGAAGAGTATATATTTGGCACAATTTTCCTTTTTGAAAACATAACCTACCCTCCATTCAAACAAGTGGATTAGAAGGAATGAAGGTTTTTTAGATTCCCAAGATTTCTAATTCAAGTTGAAGTTATGGTCTACATTCAAATCATTGGATCTGACAGGAGATTCACACGTGACTGAATTGAGTTACATGTTGCTACATTACATTGAAGGTTCAAAAAATATTATTCAAACAAATCACCCATATCCTTGGTACGTAATAAAATATGATGCCACATTCCAAAATTAACAACACCTGTACGATGGATCTGATCCATTAACTCTTCATATATGGGGTTCTATCGATAATCTATACTTATTCCTAGATTGATCTCATTGGATACTTCTTTCTCTCATTTTTTCTAACCCCTCTAACCATTTTCCACTCTATATATATCCACTTCCACCCATGCAGTCATTGAAGAATTTTCCTACATCCCATTGTCCTTTTCCCCTGCTGATCACCTACATCCCCGAATTCTCCCAACCCTTTGTTATCTTTCCAATTTCCACTAGTTTTACCACTCCTCAGTTCAAGTCCCCTACCATGTCCCAAATTCATAGGCATTTCAGGATGTGTGATTCTTAGTTTGGTCTAGAAGCTCGAGAACCGACAGTCCATTTTTCACAAAGATTGACATTTCATCATAAACTACTAGGAATAGGTCCCAATCTCTTATTTTATATAAAGATGCCACCCTGTTCCTCACAGTTCCTTGAACGTTTCTTCTAACACAAGACAATCCACACATGTGTAATCCTGTAGTTGGTTTTCCTGTCACCATGTATAATCGCCTTTGCTGAGGGAGAGAGCCCAAGGTTACAAGCTCTCCATTCCGCTGAGCTAGGAGGTCCTCATATTTTATCTTACATTGCTAGAAAAAATACAATAAGAATATGATTCTCTCTCTTGATGGAAGGTTTCCCCACGATGTACTTCCTGTAGGTCCATGAGTAACTAGGAGAAGTTCTTGCAAATTTTCTTTAGTTTAGTTAGAGAATTGGTGTATGGATGGTGTTCTTTAAACAAATCCCTCATTCATCACCACTGACACCATCGAAGGGAAGAGATTAGCATTTTTCCAAATGAATCCCACAACCATTACTTTCCTTAGGGCCTGCTTGACTCATTCTAGGACCCATGTCAGATTAAAATTACAACCTAGACAAATTATTTTCTCCTACTCAAACCCATCTGCAACCACATCTTGGTTTGATGCTTTAGTCCATAAATGATGATTTTATCTTACTGAACTATTCCATGAGACAGTTGGCTCGAGGACAAGCCAAGTAATAGTGTTGGGGCCTATTGGCACCCAATTGTTTGGGTAAATATTGCACCTGAAAACAAACGAAATTGTGCACCCTCATTCCATTTTTGTGTCCATATGCATTAGGATTGACAAGAAGCGCATGCCATATTGAGTTTTGATATTGAGCACTAGTTCTAGTTCTACCAATGCATGTTGGAAATCAAGAAGACGCACGCTGAAATAAAAAAAAATCTACAAAAAATCTCCTCGAATAATTACTACAAACAACATAAGGATACCTGGAGAAAAAAGAAGATGATTTGAAAAGTTAGTTGAGATTTCTCGGATTCCAGAAAGGCTAAGTGGACTACAGGTAGGTGACAGAAGCGTGTGAGACTGGTAGTTAATAGAGCGAGTGGGGTAGATCTGAAAAATATAGAGTCCCAAAGCCGAGAAGGATATAAAAGGAAGCAAGGATGAAAAAGAAAGGGTTGATTCACTAAGTTATTGCTAGTTGTTCATTTTTCAAGGGCTAGTCTAGTTGCTCACTCTAGGCCTCTATAGTATTGTAATGTCTCTAGTTGCGAGTCTGAGTTTGTCATATGTTAAAGTTCTGGAAGGATGCACATGGTGAAATGTATTGTAAATTTGGGGAATTGTCTAAAGGAATATGAGGCTCCCTTGTTGTCAAATATGCTTTTCTTAATGTATTTGTGTGCACGATGGAATGAAGATGATAATAAAGTTGCACCAATTTTAATCCTCTGATGTGTCAATTATATGTCTGAATGAATGTGTTTTTTTTTATATGTCTTGTTATCTGTTAAGTAAGTTGTAAGGAGTGATATAAATTTCAAACTGGATGGATCTGCGTGTGTTTGACCCGTCATCCCTGAAAAAATACTAGATGGTCTCTGTGATCCTCATATCATCTCGAGTGAGACCTTCTTCATCCTTTTTTGAAGATTGATGTGTCGATACTTAACGGTTTTTGTTGGTCAACTCTGGACAAACTCTAGGTATTAAGCCCGCAACTTTCAAAAGGATGCGTGAAAGCATGAAAAAACCCAACAATGGATACTATAACCTGAAAAAATGTCGTTGAGTGCCTCAAAGTGAATCTAGAAGGTTTTGGACCCCAATTTTCCAAATAGGTACCTGTCACTAAAATGACACTGCAAGTTGATTCCTACATTTTTTTCCACTTTGAAAGCATCAAGATAGATGACAAATAATATAATGAACCAATTCAGACCACCTTTGATTATGGTTAATGTTGCAACAATTCTACTCTAATTATTGGAATATTTTATTCTAATGGATGGTTATGGAGAATCTATCTATGAGTTGGGAGGTGCTAATGTGTTTGAAGGTAAAATCTATTTAAGTCGTCTTATAATGATCAATCAGTTAGCAAACTAGAGTGTAATTCAGATTGACCGAATTGAGATGTCAATCATTTGTGTGCAATTTTGCATTGTAATTCTCCTATATATATGGAGCATGAAGATTGTATAAGATTATGAGAGTTTGAAATGGTGCATGAGTGTTTGTTGAAGGTTGATTGTTAGTTGTTAGAGTAGTATGCTAAGTTGGTAGGTGTCTATGAGATCAAAGTCGTGATGTTGGAAGATGAAAATTATTGTGGATTATTGATCATTGACATTCAAAACATGGACCCATTCATGAACCTGATTGTTGTAACTAGTGATGGTGTACTTATAGTTTGGTTTGTTCATTAAATGTGTTCTTTAGCATGGGATTTTTTGTTAGTCCTCATGTTTCCCACTATACATCTATATGTTGTGTCAAGGGTCTTGTTCATTCAACATTGTCTTCCATGTTATAAGTTTTTCAAAAGTATATATACTGATCATGTGATTCTATTAAGGTTTTTCTCTTTAAGCTAAGTCTTGAGTTTAAGATATTGTATATGCAGTATCCCATGTGTTTTGTATGTGTTGGGCTCACAATAAAGGTCCAACACTTAAATTTTTTAGTTCAAAGAGCATATAGAAAAGGCATGATATAATGGTGCTAGCGGAAGATACCTAACCACATTATAAGATTAAATACAAGGAGGTTGAATGAATGTGAGGAATTAGAATAAATTTCATTCTCTTTACTCAAATTCTAAAATGTTTTTGTTCCTAGTTAGGGAAGGGAACCTACTTGTAGTTGGGTCCTTATCCAATGACTATTCTTAGGCTTCATCTATTCTTAATGATTCATAGTCATAGTTAAAACACCATGTTCATCATCTAATAATTATGAACTTTCCCTATTTACAAGATCTTATCTAACTTAGGTAAAACTCTTTAACATTTGAGATATAGAAGTTACAATAAAAGCATCTTTAAATTCCAAGCACTTAGAATATGCATTATAATAACTTTTTAGGTAAAAATCTTTAACATTTGAGATATAAAAGCTACCATAAAAGAATCTTTAAATTCCGAGCACTTAGAATATGCATTATAATAACAAGAATCATAAGATTCATGGCATAATCTCATGAGTCCACCTCTTTTTCATTTTTGTTAGAAGTTTGTGGAATCCTATATTTAAAATCACCAAGAAAATCGTGGTTGTTGATTGTTTGATCCATGGGGATCGTGAAATTGTTACACCTTTAAGATGCAATGCCTTTATGCTAGTGAAATTGTTACACCTTTAAGTTGCAATGTCTTTGTGGTAATGTTGCCCTTTTTACAAATGAATTCAATTACATGTGACTTAGCTTTAAGATGCAATGCCTTTATGTTGTTGTTGTCCCTTGTACAAATGAATTCAATTACATTACTAGATGACTTTGATGATAACGATATTCCTTAGTTTGAATTTTGAAGAAGAAAGATCTCTATCTTATAATAGTCATATTATATAAAGAGTTATGTCCCCTATGGTTGTGAGGTCAGAAGGGTTTTAATGACTCCCACCAAAAAAAGAGAGGACAATGTACAATTCGAGGGTTGCGTTGTAATGACATCATTATCTATTATCACTAGTTTCAAATGCACCATGAGAGCTTATGGATTTTGATGATATATGATGGCTGAGATTTGTTGAATAAAAACATAATCCCAATGTTTAGGTCTACATATCAGGTGGGTAAAGTCAAACTCTGCCTCATCGACAACTCAATGAGCCGGTTCTGATGTTTAGGTTAAATTAGATACGCAAGTCAACATTTTCGATCTCTGCACATCAGAAAAGATCTGAAACAGTCGGTTAGGTTTCTGGCTTTTGTCAACAAAAGGAAAGTTTGGCCACATCTTACCTAATACAAACTAGGTAAACATAAAATTCCAAAATGAAACGACAATCCAGCATTTTATATCTGACCTTCACGTGAAACAGGCGCACTTTCTATGTTTTACGCGATACTTTGTTATTATTTTATCACAAGGAAGGTTACATACTTCACTATCTCTGCAACGCCGTCCTCGAATCGAAGAAAGCGCCGAGCATTCCTTCTTAATATATTTGCATTGCTTATGTTTTCGTTTTCTCCCACAGAAACTGTGTTCTTCACGGAAGTGATGCACCATGTGGGCTATATTCCAATCCGTATGTTAGAGAATAGAATATTTTTTTCCCTCTTGTATGAATCTGCTGATCTTGTGAGAATTGTTTTAGGAAGATAATGAGCAAGTTTCAGAGGCTTGCCCGTAAGGCAGTGAGATACGCCTTCTCTGCTAAGAAAAAGAAGATGCTTTATTTCGGAGGTGATTGTAATGAATATGAGCTTATTGATAACAGCCTTCCAATGGATGTCCCCAAGGGGCACTTTTCAGTGTACGTTGGAAGCGAACGCAGCCGGTTTATAGTTCCTACATCTTATTTGAATCACACTCTCTTCCAATCTCTGCTGGAGAAAGCCAAGGAAGTGTATGGATTTCATCAACATATGGGACTCACTATTCCCTGTGAGAAAGAGGCTTTTGAATACATAATTTCGGTTCTGGAAAAGAAGGATTCCACAGTCGCAAATATGGAGTTGGAGGAGATAATGGAGGTGATATAAGCATAAATGGTATTTGATTTATCCCTGATTAAGTCGATTTTAATCCTACTTTGATATATACATAGATTACTCAGAATCCATAGATATGAGAATCCATTAGATATGGGCATATAGAAACAGTTTTTGATATCTTCAACTATTATAAAATTCTACTGTGAAACTCTTACTTTTTACCTTTTTTTAAGATCACAGCTAACAGTTTATATTGGTATATTTTGTCAAAACATTTTAACTAGTATATATGATCTTTTGGGGCTTTCGCTAAACGGTTTATTTTTTTGGTTTGGGTTTTTTATTGGAATTTTATCTAATGTTAAAATTGTTATTTTTTGTTGTTTAAATTACATTTTTGAATGCATAAATAGATTCATAGTGCTGAAAAACCATTAAGACACTTGGATTATACAAACTCAGTTAGTCAAATATGCAGATCCAATCATTCCTCACCAAATTTCGGACAAAATCAAACTAAAAAAATCACCAGAAAAAAAAAAAAAAAAAAAAAAAAATCACCAAATTTCTGACAAAATCAAACTAAAATCACTATGAAAAAAAAAAAACATTTAAAATAATAGTTTCTTGTGCACCACCGTTATTTTTGTGCCTTTTTTTTTTCTTTTTTCGATGTCATTAACATAATCTTGCTTTCCTGTGGCGTGTGATGGTACATGAACGTTTTACACAGAAATGTATTTTGAACGTGATAGGTTGTTGTAGTAGCTATGTTCCACTGCGTGACAAAATATATGTACTATGATGTTCTAGGAATTTCCTATAATATATTAATGTTAGATACCTTCATCATGGATTTTAAAGCTATAAAATATTTAGCTTCTTTGATTGCCTGAAGCAAAGATTATGAAAATATAGGCTGAAAAGCTAAATCGCAAGTACTTTCCCATTTGTACGAGCAGGCGATGTAAAGGTTATCTCGATACAAGGCTGACTTGTAGGTGAGTGTTTGCAAAGATAGCGATGATCTATAAGTGGCAAGATCAAGGATTTACGATGGCAATTTAAAACACTGCGATGGTTACTTATCATGTGCAGGGCACAAATGCTTTCAGGTTGTGCTTGTTCATATCTTACTCAACCATTAAATTGAATATGTTTTGGGTTCATTTTAAAAGTGTAATTCAAAACATTATGTGTAAAAATGATACATAATTGTTTGAATTCAGTAGTTGTTTAGGAAAAACGTTTATTGTAAAAATCCAAATAAAAACCCTTATCAAAAA
The DNA here is from genome assembly GCA_010110895.2 of Picea sitchensis. Taxonomy (NCBI): domain Eukaryota; kingdom Viridiplantae; phylum Streptophyta; class Pinopsida; order Pinales; family Pinaceae; genus Picea; species Picea sitchensis. The sequence continues at coordinate 87,295 of SNQJ01S0002057.1, forward strand.
AACTAGTCAATATTATATTTATTTTAGCCGTAATGTGACCAAGAATCTTCATTTACTTTTAATCAGTCATGTAATTGGCATATGTGGTGAATAGACTTAAGAAATTAATTTGGTGGACAGACATAATACACAATTACACAATAATAATATTTTTTTATTACAAATATTACATACAATATTATACTTATATATAGTTGGAATCAAATTCAACTATTTTCAAACATAGAAATAGTTGTTGAGAGAATATCTCAACAACCTCCAGCAATTCAAACCAAATTCAAACCAATTTTATTGTAAGCATTATTCCAACGTCCTCCCATAGTATCTACATTACAAATATTATATCATAATTACAATATTCAAATTTTAACATAGATATTTGTCTTGATATGGTCTTCGTCAACACTCCTATGTACTTTGAAATCTTCTGGTATACTTTCTTCTGCACAACTTCAGGATTCCCTTTCAACTAATTTAACACAACAACGCTTTTGACCATTATTGACGTATTTGGATGATTGCCGCTTCTTAACTACTCCATATTTTTAGTAGTCAATCATACAAATGACCTTCTTAAACACACAGAAAATAATATATGCATGGACAACCTATAACTATTGTTCTTGAAGTCCTAAGCACAACAAAATTTACCGACATATAATGAAATAGAGACATAATCAAATCAATATTTTTTTCTCTTGAAATCCAAGAAAGTTGAAAACCACTAATTTAAATTATGATACTCTGTTCTTATAATTGATTCTTCATTAAATAATTTTACAACGCATGCTTTAAAACACATCACAACACACAATAAATCTGTATATATATTAGCAAGAGTGAAACATAGCAGAATAGTTCCCACATCTAAGAAACCGATAAAGGTAATGCCCATAAGAACCACCGCTTATACCAATTCACAGTATTCTTCAAAAGAAAGCAACTACATTCAAAAAATGACGTCCTCCCATATACTTAGCGATGCATCTGTTTTTATTTCTCAATTTTCATTGGTATGAGAGGAATAATGAAGCAATATCCTAGTCATAATTGACTATATTTCACTCCCAGCAGCCATCTGATTATTCTCATATCCTCTCTCTGAACGCGGCCCTAAAACTATTTTAAGTTTATGGAGCCCTGTGTTGACTAAGAAGACTGAGAAACAATTGGATGAAAAATTGAAGTTTGAATCCACTTTGTTCATAGTGGTTGAGATATCACAACTTGCCTTTCGAAAGCTCCAACAATATTTGGCAGCTATACAAAATTGTAGTGGATTTCACTCCAGCAACAATCTGTTCACGCAGTTACACTCGCTCAAAAACACACTCCCACACATATGTATAGAGAATCAACTCCAATGGCTATCACATTTTTTTAGGCATTCTTGGGATTAAGTCTAACTAAACTCTGATATCAATTTAATAAATTTGGTGGACAGACATAATACACAATTACACACGGATAATATTTTTTTATTACAAATATTACACACAACATTACAAATATATATAGTTGGAATCGGATCCAACTATCTCCAAACATAGAGATAGTTGTTTAGAGAATCTCTCAACTACCTTCAATAAATTCAAACCAAATCCAAACCAATTCTATTGTAAGCATTATTCCAACAAACATAACTTTCATTTAAATATAATAGGTCAAACATAACTTTCATTTAAATATAATAGGTCATACAATTGGCATATGTGTATGTGATTAATAGTATGTTCATAGTGTATTCATTGTAAGGTTGATTATAATTCAAGATTTACACTCCATTACAAAATAGATGACACCTCTTTATTTCACAAAGAGTAGTAGGGACTTTACAATGGAAATGTTGTCCATAATAATTTATATGAAAATAAAAAAATTAATTAAAAATAAATAAATAATCACAAAACATTAAATAAATAACCAAGTACATATATATATAGACATGCCAACATTTAAAAATTAAAATAATCTAAATCTATCTTAAATCCAGATCTATCAAGAAAAAAAAATTTAATAAGATATAATCTTTTTTTTATTATTTAATAAAAATTATGAAAAAACTACCAAATGACATAAAATTAAATAACATAAAATTACATGATAAAAAAAATTTACACTAAACATAAAAAATGTAATGTGGTTTAAGATAAATCTAATTGTAAATAGCTCTAATACCAAATATTTACATTTCCCATTTATTTATACATCTCATTGCATTTAAAAAAATTCTTATCAATATTAAAGTTTAAAACCTACAAGCTTAAAAAATACACCATGTATTCTTTCATATTTTACTTTAAACCATAAAATATCATGTTTCTTAATCCGACAAGAGGAATAGAAGCAAAGCTTCAGGGCCCTCCCTTAGTAAATTGAAATATGTTATGTACAAATTCAACCATCTACCACTCTGACTTGTGAAAGAAACTTGAAGTGTGCGAAGTGGGCGCCTGCAGTGAAGAGTGGAAGTGAACAGTGGCAGGCGAATGAAAAACATGGTGGCAGTGAGGGTCAATGATAACCCTCACACTAGATGAAGAATAATAAATGAAGGAGATCTTCTCATATTAATATCAACAATACAACGTCGTTGGGATCTCCATATGTTCAAATATGTTTCATGGAGTATAGAGGAAGGATATGTTCAAATTTGTTTCATGGAGTATAGAAGAACGAGAAATATGTTGGTTTTTAACACGTGCATAGAGAAAATTGCTTGTGTTCTTTCCGTTTTTGTTTTTTCATTGATGGAATTGGTGGTAAGGGTCATCGATGGAAATGGTAGTAAGCGCAGTAGTCAATGAAAGCAATAAACCTTCAACCAGAAATCGACCCCTGAGTTATTAGCATGAGATAAATACCATGTTGTTAGGGTTTCTTGTCATCAATTCATTCTTCAAATGAAGATCACGTGTTTCAATAAACGAGTACACAAATCATCATATTCAACCATGAAGCAAAGTGCAAAGTATCAGCAGAAACCCAGTGATGAATTATCAATTTTTACACGAGTCGTTTGGCTAGTTTAGTAAGTTGTTTTTCTCAACTTACCATCAATCTCCTGAAGGGAATATTTAGTAAACGCCAGGTGTCTTTTATGAGAGTGATCAATAGATTTAATGGACAACTAACATAAAGAGAAATTGTTTCCAACAATGTCAAAGAAAAATAAAATGATGCTCAGATCGTTTGAATATACTCAAACCATGGTTTATTTGGCATATATTAGAAAATATTTTCAACACCCTTTATCATTTGTTATCGTTCTAAGCAGTGTTAGACCCCGAACAGAGCAAATAAGTGAGTAAATTTGATCCATTCCCTGGTCGAACATGAACATCTGAAAGAGGCAGCCATAAAACTTTTAAGCACAAAATTTCTCCAAATTTAATGCCCCTTTGAACTTGCCAATTGCTTGTTTCGTTTATCCATAATAAAAAAATTAGAACCCTGACTGTGTCAAATGATTAAAGAGTTAAGTGCAGAAAATTACTGGCATCCATTTAGTTTCTTAAACGAATAGTACCAGCTCAAAAAATTAGTTTGTATGAAAAGTGCATAACTTCAACCATGGGCAATATTTAACAAGTTTATCATAAAGCAATTAGTCAATATATTGTCCCATAAAAGTTTACACGAGTAAACACTTCTTAAACCCTTTAAGCAGAAGAGAAAAACAATATTTCCAACACATAATTACGACACTTGCTCCATCATTTTTTTTTCACAGTTTGAGTTATGAAAACATTCCACGTTTGACTGATCAAATATTGTAAACTGCTCCTTTCGAACAGCTTTGTCAGAGGCTTCCTCTGCCAGAGATGTGAAGCTTAACTTATCGCACTATTGTCTCATGCACTATCTCCTCTCGGCATCTGGTTTTATGGTTTATGCTACTCTCGACAGAACCAATATCGTCGGGTTAATCACTTTACTCTATCCGAACTATGAACCCCACCACCTGGAGTCCACCAGGGTTTTGCAGTTTTATGTGAACCCTATAGCCGACTTTACACGACCCTCCGCACCTACCACTGCCCTATAGCAGCCTCCTGCCTTTGTGGGACTTACTACCAGTGTTCGGTCGTTTCTTTATACCAGACTACCAGTGAACCTTATTATCTGGATGAGTGAACTATATCGGACAGTACCAAGGAACATCGATTGCAAATACAGGAAAATAAGCGAGATCATAATGAGTGGATGTTACAGAGACAATGAGTAAAAATTCAAAGATAAACACAAATATGCGGAAGACTTGTATTATATTAAATCAAAGTATAACCCATGGGTATTACAAACTTTGTGCCGGATCCACAGACTGAGAGCAGTATGCTCTTCGCTCACCAAACTTAATTACAGACTCTGGACTAAAGAAAAGACACGAAGCTTCAGACAGAAGGGAAGCTTAGAGACTCAGACTCACTGACTAACTTGCAAATGCGAATCAATGAGCTCTCATCCTTCCTTTATACCAATTTGTGAAGGAAGAGTCGTCATGAAGAAAAGACTCGAATAGACAAGTGGCCTCATATGTCTGCCACTGAATCTTTACTTTTAGGATTTGGCGGTAGAGATCGTGCAAGATCCTCCGACCAAATCATAGATTTATTTCATATCTACCGAAAGAAGATGGAACAGTAGATCTGATGGGGTTGTCATGCAAGATTCCCTGACCAGAGGACAGTCTAATATGACATAAAGTAGAGTACCTTGGAAATGTGGGTCAAACCACACCAAAAGTCGAAGAAGTGCTCCGAGTTTCCAAGATTCTCTTTATTTTGAAAAGACATTAATTACATAGTGGAGGTTGATTCTGGTAACCCATGAAACCCGAATGACACCAATGTTAGGCATTTAGACATGAATCCTTGTGATTACACTGTGGAGTTGGTTACGTCAACCCACTAAAACCGATTAGGGATTTAGTTTAATCATTTTCAAGAAATCCGGAAAACCTTTCTGGATAGTTGAGAGTATCCCAACATTTAGTATTAACTTTCCGAGCTATGAAAGGTTCTCCATTTAGGATTTGTACAATTGTTTTTTTTTTTAACGGCCCATTGGAAATGATTAAGAATAAATGAGCACAACAACTCTCCATCATTTGGCCCTTGTAGGAAGAGATCTTGTATAGATGATAAAGAAGTGAAGGAACTTAAGATCTCGAGGTCAATTGCTCCTTTGTTCAACCCAAAATCTTTCCACCAGTCTACTAACCAAAGTGGTGGTCTTCTAGATGTTGCAGTGTTAACATTCCCAAATTTGAAAAGAGTGAGGAATTCTTCTTGTTGAATGAAGTTCCACCAGAATTATCTATATTCATGATAGTTGAAGCCAGTTTCAGGGAAAATAATATTAGGATTTCTTTCGGGCCAGTGGAACAATAATCTGGGCCTATTCAGGAAAAAGTATTGTTGGTTATGCCCTATATTGTCCCTTATATCCCATACTAGAATAATATCAATAAATAATTCAGTCAAAGCATGTTGTGCTTCAACTGCTTGTTCATTCATTCTTGCAATTATGGGGGCTAGAACATTAGAGACCCTTCTTCCTCTTACTTCAGGCACCAGATTGGAATAAGACAGATGAGTTGTCTGAGATAAAAATTGTGTGCTTCTTAACTCCTAATGGGGTACCCAATCTGCTGCATAAGACTCCCAGTTCAAAGAGTCAGGAATATTAACTATTGTTTCTATGCCATTCCTTAGCTGTACAAAAATTAATAAGCAGAAATTTTGAAGATGTTCTCTGCTCAAGAAATCTGGTATAGAGTTGTGTGAGCCCTTAATGTGTTCAATAGTGAAATCAAAGTTGCTAAATAGATCTTTCCATCTAGCAAATTTGGAATCCCCGGGAGACTTCAAGTCTTTATTGAGAACTTTATTCATGGTTGCTGCATCAGTTCTCAATAAGAATTTTTTATATATCAAATAAATTTCAAATTTTTGTACGGCGTTCAATGCAACTTTGATTTCTTTATCCAAGGTAGAATAATTCTTTTCAGCTGTCTGCCACAACCCTAAGGCAAATTGAATAACCTCTTCTTTTCCTTTGTCTCTTACCTGTTTGAGTACTGCTCCCCAACCAATATTACTTGCATCTGTTTCAACAATTTTTGGGAGGTCATCATCAGAGATATGAAGAATGGGAAGACTCTTGGTTTTTGCTTTAATATTTTTCACAGCTTGAGTATGGGCTTTTGTCCATGAACTTGGATCTTTCTTCAATCTTTCATTTAGAATTTTTCTGTCCTGTGCACATTTCTTGTAGAAATGGCTAATATAATTCAGGCTACCCATAAATCTTTGTAGTTGTGTCTTATCAAGAATCTTATCGGGGAATTTATCTGCAAATTCTACAGCATGAGTTTGCAGGATCATTTTCCCATCATCAATAGTATGACCTAGAAATTTAATTTCAGTCTTGAAAAGCTCAATTTTCTTTTTAGAAAAAACTAGGCCTGCTTGTTTGACTACTTGCAAAAGCTTTCTCAGATGTTTGAAGTGTTGTTCTAGGGATGAGGAGAATACAAGTATGTCATCAATGTACACAATAAGCCAATCAAAATATGGCTTGAGAGTATTGTCCATTACTCTCTGGAATTTGGCGGGTGCATTTTTGAGGCCAAAAGGCATTACATTCCACTCATAATGCCCGACAGGGACATTGAAGGTAGTTTTGAACTTGTCTGATTCTTTAACTGCAAACTGCCAAAATCCTGACTTTAAATCAAATTTTGAAAAAATCTTGTCTCCTGCAATTCTAGTGACCAGACTGCTTTTATTTGGGATTGGATATGTATCATCAGACAATACATTATTTAAGGGCTTGTAGTTTACTACTAGTCTAGGAACTTCTCTTACCTGTTCTGAATGTTTATTAACATAGAATCCGTAGCAGTTCCATGGACTAGTAGATTCTCTGATAATATCTTTGCTAAGTAAACCCTTAATCTCTTCTGCACATAGCTTTTGATATTCAACATTCATAGGTATAGCCCTACTCTTACAAGGTTTTCCTTGATATTCTTCTTTGTAGGGAAGATAAAATTCATGGTTTCTTTGCTTCCAAAAAGATGTAGGATTCTCTGAGCAGACTGTATCAATAAATTCTTGTTTTAACAGAGAAATCTTTTCTTGGATCTATTTTTTCTTTAGCTGATCTTTGATTCTTACCCCTGATTAGAATTCTTTCAGTTCTTCTATCTTCAGACTTTTCCTTATGGTTAATTGAACCATGTCTGAGACTCGTGGGGTAGAAACAAAGGGCATTTTTATCATAACTTTCCCTTTTGGGGAAGGAATACTAATAAAGTATCTTGGCTTGTCTGGAGTCACCATTGTTGATCCATGTGGTGCTACTGCTACAAGAAAAGGGGTGCCAAGGATGCAGGCAATAGGAATGTTTGCTAAAAGAAATTTCAATTTTAAACAATAGTCTTGAAAACTAAGGACTGCTTCTGGAATCTAAAATGAGATTTCATTTGGGATATTTCCTAATCCCACAACCAAAGCTTGAGCCTTTTTCCATAAAGATACAAGAATGATGTCCTTGTGTAACATGTTCAAATCTGATGTATCTATTAATGCCTTTAACTTGAAATGTATCCCCTGAATTTTTAAATCAATCAGAATATGAAATTTCTGATGTTCAATTTGGAGATTTTGTTCGTGACTTTTTTCTTTTTGTTCAGAGATTTCTTTGATAGCTCTTTTTAATCTGTTAATTTCTCTTCCAAGGTCTGATACATAAAGAGATTGGATAGGGAAACATATGGATTTTGCCTTCTGGAGGACTAAAGGCCTTGAGTGGGGTCTTCTTAACTCTTTATAAAAGGAATTCCACTCATAGAAATAAATGAACAGTTCTTCAGAGTCCATGAATTTTTTCCATTCATGGGCTAGCCTTAATTTTTCTTCATTTGAAGAGGTTTTAGAAAAAGTTTCAGCTTTTGGATGAGTAAATAAATCCCAATTAAGTATTTCCTTCATCCATTCATCCTTTGCTATATTTCTTCTGCATCCCCTATAAAGTGATAAGAATTTTTCAATTTCTAGAGAGGAAGGTCTTCTCATGTCCTTAGGAAGATGTGCTTGTCTTCTCTGATTTATTTCTATACATGGACTATCTTGGATTACTAAGACATGAGAATCATGTGGAAAAGAAATATCGAAACACTGGGGATGGGGACACTGATCCTTTGCAGTAGAATTTGGTGGAGGTAAATTTGTCCTTGGATTGTGGTTTGCATGTTCAAACTTGACTCTTTCATTTTCTTTGAATGCAGAAAGAGTAGACAGAGTGATAAGTTCTCCACAATCAAAACATTTTACTGTAAATGGAATTTGGCCAACTTGATTTGCCAAGGACTGGAGTGAGGCATGTAAGCGAAAAGATGAGGAAGGGAGTGAGGAACTCAAATTATTTTTTGTACAATAGACTGGTTTGGAAAAATTTCTTTGAGGAAAAGAAATAACTGCAGAAATGGAGGTTTCTTTTATTTGAGCAGAGGTGATAGATCTTGGAATCGGTGTTCTGGGGGCGTCAGTGACCCAATCTATTGGGAAAGAGAGGTTTTCCCATTTTATTAAATGATGTTCCATTTTTTGGTTTAAGGGGTCTGTTAGCACCAAAGTACTGGATTGAGATTCTTTGCTATGGGTGTGCAATACTACAGGGAATAAGGTATTAGTATGTCTAAGGCATCCCCTGACTTGGACATAAATATTTGTCCTGGTAGGGCACATATCAAATCCAGTTGTTCGAATATGGAGTTTTAAAATATTTTCAATGTTTTCATCAAAGGTATAAGTTGAAAAATTTGGATAACAGTCGAAATAGACAGGCCCATTTGAAAGAGGGGCAACTATTCCACCAATCAATGAATCGGTAAATTTTTTATGGGTCGTATCTCTTACTGTACACATAACATATGAGTCTATTCCTTTGTGTACAAGTGGGCTGATTCTGATTCTTATACATCCAAAATGGAGATAATTTGTTCCATGCCTCTTAGCTTCCTTTTGGATTTATTTGTCATTTATTAGTGAAATTGTTTGGCTGACATCACTATTCTGTTGTATTTTGCTCAGATTCTTTCACAATTACCCTTGTCACAGCTTTAAGATGAAACATATTCAAGTCTTGGTATACTTTACTCGGAGAAATGGGGGGTAATTTCCATACTGCTTGGGGTTGAGTTTCTACTTCTTCTATGCTAGCATGGTTTATACTTTGAGATCTATTGAAAGGAAACATAGACTCTAAGATATTTACAGAGTCAGGTTCGGAAGTACATTCTTCATCATTTCTTACTTCTCTAAAAGACATTGTTCTAGAATCCATGATCATAGTAGAGCTTACTATTTTTGCACAGGAAAGCAAGGCATTTAATCTTAGTCCTCTGCTCCGGGGAGAGAGAATGTCAGATAGGCTCCTGGCCGACTGCTCAGGAAAAAATTAGTAATCTCTGTCAGGAGGTCATAGTAGTGGAAACTCTGCCTTTAAAGAGCTCGAGACTACTAATACGACCTCAGAGGTGTGTCGCAAGAGTGGAAGCCATGCCTTTAAAGGGCACGAGACTCTTGATATGACACTATATTCTTTACACACAGAAAATAAATCACACAGACTATGAATACAGAGTGACTAGAATTATCAGATCGAAGAGTCTGATATCATACCTGGGGTAAAAAGGAGTGGAATGGCTTTGATACAATTTGTAAACTACTCCTTTCAAATAGCTTTGTCAGAGGCCTCCTCTGTCAGAGATGTGAAGCTTGACTTATCGCACTATTGTCTCATGCACTATCTCCTCTCGCCATCTGGTCTTCTGGTTTCTGCTACTCTCGACGGAACCAATATCGTCGGGTTAACCGCTTTACTCTGTCTAAACAATGTTCTCTGATACCATTTGTAAACTGCTCCTGGCTGATTGCTCAGGCAGAAACTAGTAATCTCTGTCAAGAGGTCGCAGTAGTGGAAACTCTGCCTTTAAAGAGCCTGAGACTACTCATACGGCCTCAGAGGTGTGTCGCAAGAGTGGAAACCCTGCCTTTAAAGGGCCCGAGACACTTGATATGGCACTGTATTCTTTACACATAGAAAATAAATCACACAGACTATGAATACAGAGCGACTAGCATTATCAAATCGAAGAGTTTGATATCATACCTGGGGTAAAAAGGAGTGGAAAGGCTCTAATACCATTTGTAAACTACTGCTTTCGAACAACTTTGTCAGAGGCCTCCTCTGTCAGAGCTGTGAAGCTTGACTTATCACACTATTGTCTCATGCACTATCTCCTCTTGCCATCTGGTCTTCTGGTTTCTGCTACTCTCGACAGAACCAATATCGTCGGGTTCAATATACAACTTGTGTTTGGGGTAGGTTTTGCCCGCATGTTCCTAGCTCATTCGGGTGGAGGTATCTTGGGTTAAGCGACATAAATATTAGTAGCAGGAGAAACAATGATGTGTAGGTTTTATAATTGGTTTTATAATGTAGTGGAAAGAATAGATGTATCATCCCACAGGCCATCCACCCCATCCATCTTAGCCGCCATCCTATCCAGCCATCTAACCCATCAATCGATCCATGCGACCCATCAATGCATTCTTCGATCAATCTTGAGGGAGGGCATACTTTTTTCACACCTCTCCTTTCTAAAGTAAGTGGGGTTAACTGCGCTAAGGATAACTAATGAGAATCAAATCAAGTCATTATCCATGCTAGAACAAGTTTCATTTCTCCATACCACGAGTTTCAATAATTATGCCATATTATATTTAAAAATTGATTATTATGTGATATTTATGTGGTAGGCATGCTTTGGGAAGCGGCTATGGCAGTTAGGAGTCTCTAGCGTCAGGTTATTATGAATCTACATGGAAAACATGCAGTAGGCCACTACCATAATTGCTAGGAGTATGTCATCGGGCAAGGGCTCACTGGGCCTAGTTCAATTCTCTGAATTTTTCTTCTTCGGATTTAGAATTTCACAACGCTACGATATCGACAAATTTGCACAACATTTTACTATATATTTCTGAAAGGCGAATAAACCAGTAATTGCTGCAAGGTTTGCAAATGTGCACCAATTTGCTAAATTTGAGGGCAATGGCAAGCAATTTGAAGAGATTTGAGCTAATTTGTGTGATGTAGGACCTTATTCAAACAAATTTGCAGAATTTTAGAAAAGGAGATAACATCAGCGTTTTTTCCAAGAATCTCAAAACTTCAAGAAATTTTCAGAAAAGAAGATGCGTTGTGCATAGATACACAACATTTTACTATATATTTCTCAAAGACGAAGAAATCGGTAATCACTGCAAGGTTTGCACATATTTTATTTTAATTTCCAAAAGCTCAACGAAATGTGCACAAATTTGCTAAATTTGAGGGAAATGGAAAGCAATTTGCAAATATTTGAGCTAATTGCGGGATGTAAGACCTGATTCGAACAAATTTCAAAGAACTTTGCAGAATTTCAGAAAAGGAGATTGCAACAATAGTTCTTCCAAGAATCTGAAAGGTTCAAGAAATTTTCAGAAAAGAAGAGGCGGTGTGCATAGATACGGTGAATTTTGGAGGAAAGAGTACAAAATGTACTTAAATTTGACAATATTTAGAGATGAAATAAAAAAATATTTGTCAGACTGAATCCTGTAACTATTTCGGTTCATTGCTAAGAAAAGCATAGATGTACCTCTGGTTTTTAAAATTTAACGATATTACAGAAATGTGAACCGACTTGCACAAAGACGCACAAGAGTGGATGAAATTTGCGAATGATTAGATATGTAGAAGGTCAAATTCGAATAAAGTTGAAAGTTTAAGATCACCGGAGCAAACTAGGTTAATTGCAATTAAATTCTTATGTTTTTGTCTGCGAACTAAGTTAATTATATTGTTTACTCAACATTAGGTTTAGTTTATGGTTTTTATAATGCATAAATGGAATAATTATGATATTAATCCTCAATCTCACAATGGATTTTATTCAAATGTTGGGTTGTACATAGACTTTGGCACCTTCAAGGAACAATGGATAGAAATCTCAATTCTCTTTTAAAACAGATACCGCTACACTTCAATTTTACATGGAGGCTAACAATCTAGCCTATTCGAATCAAATCCATGATGCATGATCCATAGCTAGCAACTTTCATATGAACTTATACAAAAGAAACGCTACACTTCAATTTTACATGGAGGCTGAACATCTAGCCTATTCGAATCAAATCCATGATGCATGATCCAGAGCTAGCAACTTTCATATGAACTTATACAAAACAAACGTATAAAAGGTATGTATAAAAGGTATGCTTACTTGCAGATTTTTTGTAAAAGAGATGAACTCTGATTCATTTTAATGAAATCTATCAAACATCAACTCTTATTAGTTTTAATGAAAGCTATCATATTCGATTTACTGAAAGCTATCAAATGGTGAGCATATAAAATGAATTTAGTTGAAATTATGAAATTCTACATATAAAATAAATTCACAAATTCACACAGCTCTGCTCTTTTCAATCTTGCAGGTAGAAATTTCATTGTTGCGGGTAAAAAAAAAACAATTCGAATCAAATCCACAATGTTTAGCTAACAACGTTCATATGACTTTATATGAAACAAATGTATAAAATGTATTCTTACTTGCAGAGTTTCTGTAAAAGAAAATATGAAGATTCTTGTATAAAGAAATAATAAATCAACTCTGATTCGTTTAAATGAAATCTATCAAACATCAACTCTGATTCATTTTAAAGAAATATATCAAATAGTGAAACCTATCAAAGAGTGATCACATAAAAAGTAAGCATATAAAAAGAATTTAATGGAAATTATGAAACAACCTACATATAAATATGGAAATTATGAAACAACCTACATATAAAAAAAAAACACATTTCATGCTCTTTTCAATCTTGTATCTTGTAGTAGAAATTTCATGCTCTTTTCATTCTTGCAGGTAGAAATTTCAATGTTGCAAGAAGACTCAATTGCACAGAGCAAATGCTACAATTAGTGCAAAAGATGCAAAAGAAGCTCGAGGTAACATTTGACAATTCTTCCATGGCCTCACACTTTCAGTCTGTTGGAAGAAATAGAAGTTGATACAACATGCAAGCTACAACTCAACGACACATTGTTTGGACACGACAACACAATTGTACACCTCAACACAATATAAAGTTAATCCTAAATTACCTAGGATATGATAACAAAAAAGGCATAAACATTAAATGTTTATGAAGTAATGTTAATGCCAAAGATAACATTAATTCACTTGAAACGATGTATAACATTAATTCACTTGAAACAATGTATAACATGATGTATAATTGATAATATTTGAAACCAAATATTTCACCCTTGCTTAGATATGAGGTCAAATAAAAAAGTAAAAATTTAAGCTTAAAAATAAAACTTAAGTTGAAAAATCGTATGGTTGTTTCAAAACTTTGATTAAATGATGAATATGCATGAAAAGATTAATAAAAGATTGAAAAAACGGTTACTAATAGGCCCTATAGCCCAAAGGGTAAGGACTAATAACTATTGATAATCTTATACATCAATATAAAAAATGTAGATTATTCATGCATAAACTATCATGTTTCCGTATAACTATGGATATTCCTACCTATTTATATAAAGACTAGACATTATTCATGCTTATTCTCGTTTTCCCTAACTAACTGCTCCGTTATTTTTTATTATTACATAACTTGTCACTATAATATGCTTATTGTGAAAGTCATATGTAATGTCCTTATACACCAATGTACATTATATAGTGTTGATAATAACGAAAACAACAACAAAGAGAAAAAACAACAAAAATATAAGAAAGAGAAAAAACATGGTTTGTGCAAATTGCTTTTTCCAAATAAGAAGAATACGTCTCTAGTGTTTCTCTATTAATGTTAAAATTACTAAATTGAGTAATAATGTTTCTTTGTATTAGATTGGATTATTATAAATGGGGATACCCATTTTAATACAAATTTCATTCTAACATATTTTCACTAATTACGTCGAAAGGCATACTATGGACAAGATGAAATATGGTTGGAATATTCTTAGTAGTCACACAAAATAAATGGTTGTGATTTCAATTATTAACTTCCTAACTATTATAAAGACATCCGTTTATGTGTTTACTTTTTTACATTTACCTAATCATATTTAAAAATTACTTTGATAGCTCATTGATTGCCACGTAAGTGATTAACAGAAATTAAAATATTAACACCTCATAAATGACACTTAGTTTATTTGTTAATCAATAATAAAATTTAATATATTCTTTTAAAAATTCTTTTCATCTTATCAACCTTTCGGCGATCAGCCACAATTATATGGCTGTGCTAATATAATGATGAGTCATTAATATATCTAATACGCACCTCTCCACTAACATAATGCATTAACATAATGATTACTCATCAATAGAATTAAGTAACAAGTCTCATCTAAGTTAGTGATGTGTTATTGACGAGCTTACAAAAAATAGGGCATGTATAACCTATAAGTTTTTTCCCAAATCTAACTCCAATCTTTTACTAATCATTTATATTGCCCGGGGTAAGTACCGTAATGACTAGCACAATCCCTTATTATTAGGACTTTCCTCTCCCTTGGCTGGGGTAGTGAGTTGCTCAATAACCCATCCTACACCGGCACGTGAGGAAATCGGTATAAAAGGGCAGGAAATTAGTAGTGATGTAAGGAGTAGTGATGTCACGAAGACTAGAACAACTAAAGGGAGAGAAGGTTTGATAAATTACAGAATACTATTACTAATCATTTATTGATTAATTACAAATAAAAGTTGATTTGACAACACAAAACTAGATTTTATTAACATATTGAAAAATGGATAGCATATAGAATCCAAGAATAGAAATTACAAATAAAAGTTGATTTGACAATACAAAACTAGATTTTATTAACATATTGAAAAATGGATAGCATATAGAATCTAAGAATAGAAACAACTACACACCACTCGATTGGTATTACCACATTCTCTCCCTTCTCAAGGAATGTGCCCTTAACATAATGATATAGATCAACACATGTAATGGTTGATGCCTACTAAAAGTAGGTTAGGATCTCTTTATGCCATTATTACTATGTTCATCTGCATGGTTTCTTTATATTATAAGTTTATTATGACAATTTTGTTTTCTTATATGATATAAAGTTTATTATGACAATTTTGTTGGGACGGGGAGTTTCTTCTTGGAGAATGTTTTTTTCTTAATGATTTTAAAGATGGAAATTTATTTTTAAATGTAGAAACCTTGGCGAATCTTACAAATCCTTTATATGTCAACAATAAAATATTTGGCTATATTTTTGTAAAAATATTCAAATTTCTAAGCGTTTTATATAGTTTTATAAAATTTTGGCGATTTTTAAGGTAAATTCATTTTATCCTATAGAATTTGGGCGAATCATTTTTAGAATAGCGAATCGTTTTTTGGGAAAAACCATGGAAAATTAGCCCATAAAGGAAATTTGGCCCCTAAAATCATATCTCTTATTTTCTTTTTAGTAGATTTAATAATTGCATCCTTTAATAAATCACGGAGCCCACGAATTTTTTTTCACTATTTACTTAATAAAATGTTTGTATTTTTCTCTCTTTTTTTCTTTTTAATAAGTTTGATAATTACATCCTTTAATAAATCATGGAGCCCACAAACGCTTTGTCACTATATACTTAATAAAGTGTTTGTTAAGGAGAGGAATATTGTCATAAATGAGAAGATGGAAGATATTTCTAAATCCTCTTCACAAGAATATCCATCATGAAAAGATGGGAGATATTTCTAAACCCTCTTCACAAGGATATCCATTATATATATAAGAGGATACCAAATATCAGCAACTACATCTTCTTCCATTCCAAAATGTTTGTTCTTGTTTCTTATGAACAATTGATAACAATGACTTTTG
>SNQJ01S0002057.1:103400-123480 GCA_010110895.2 Picea sitchensis
TCTTGATTTTCTTTTCTTTCCTTCATCAATAAACTTTTGTTTCTACAATTTCCACTCTCTAAACATTAAAAGATTATAATTTATTTAGTAGAAGTCCAAATCAAACATATAATATACCATTCATATAATATACCATTGAAGTTAAAAATATTTAATTGATGTTAAAAAATATTTGTTTAGATACTAAAGTGAAACCTAAAAAGTTATACCATTGAAGTTAAAAAGATATATTTTTAGATACTAAAGTGAAACCTAAAAAGTTATTGAAAAAATCATTACGAACCAAAAATAATACATGAATGTAATAGAAATACTCTAAAAATAACATATTTTCAATCTTCAACATCTCAGTTGTTGAACTTGTAATTTTTTGAAACTATTTATTTTTTTACTAGAATTTAGATATGTTAATATATAAGCATTAGATTAGATAAAATTTTAAAAATACGTTGTGGATGTCACAACCATGATATCTTCTTTTCTTTTTTTTCAAATGAAAAACAAAAGTAAAGTTTTTTTAAGGTATTATACCAATATGAACTTTTTTCAAAACCAAATAAACATTGCATTATATCAAGAACCTAGATTAAATGAAATAATAAAAAATATAAATAATAATAGTTAGGGCAACTTCTACACCTTTGGTTGGAATTATGCACCTATAATTCTTAAAATATGGAGAAAGACATTTCCATGTGATGAGAAAAGTACTCAAACAAGTATTGCATGGCAGCGCAGTTCCTGCGAGGTTGGAATGAGAATAAATGCACTGCTATGGAGGGACCGAGGGAGAAATAGAATCCCAAAGCAACAAAAGTACAGGTGGTATCCATGTAGAAAATGACTCGTGCCAGTGTGTCACACGCCAGCCATAAGACATCGACTTGGTAGCTGAACTGGGGAGAATGTCACCGCGGAAGTAAGGATAGAGCCCCGAAGAACATCATGAATTAGTTAATCATAATATTATATTAATATGGGGTTAATATGCGAAAGAGGATGTTTTTATTTTTTTTTGAAATAAAGGTTTCTGGAATTTTTTTTTTCTGAGCACATAAAAATAAAAGAAGATGATCAATATTCATAAAGAGAACTAATTTGGCATTATGAAAGAAACCCACAAGGCACCGTCGAAATTGTTCCCGAATTAGTTTTCTTTGAAATTTATCAAAAATTAATAATGTATGTTACATATTTTTGGAATCTGTTACATATTTCTAGAAATTTAAATGCGTTTTTCATATAGACTGGGATTGGGGCTCCCGCGGACCATAAAAGAAATAAGTGCAAGAAATAGGACTGTAGAAGGAAGAAGTGCATGACGGTAGAGAGGAAGACCGGAAAAGAAGAAATTGGAAGTTATTAGTCTTTGGTTAGAGATTTCTATTTAAAGAGGTGGAATACCTGGATTGATAAAGAAAGAAAGATGTGATAAGTATAGACTTACTATGATGGTATCTATTTCTCCCTTTGCTACTTGCTTGCTGATGCCTTTTTGTTTCTCTCGTTGACGACCACTGGAATTGTGCCAATTGGTTGTTTCCCTTTATCGGTGAGCTTGTCGATACTCCTTTGGATCCATTCTTCAATGTAGCTTCTCATTGGGGCCATGTTGATTTCATCCCGGATTTCTATGTTGAAAAACTCATTTTCTAATTTCCTTAGATCGATAGAAATACTATGCAGAGCATGTTCAATTTCTTCATTGTGTGTCGAATAGTCCACTAGCCAGTTCTCCATGTCATCTTGACCATATTCAAGGATGTCGTAATACTTTTGTAAAGACAACCCCTTTAAAATATCAACTTGTTCATCAAAGAGTTTCTTGGTTAAGGACAAGGAGTTGAGGATTAAGTTTGGATCTTGAACCTCGTTGGTACTTCCGGCTAAGTCTATTTCGGTCAGGTTTCTGAATAATTCTTCTTTCTATGAGATGGCTTGTTCACATGATTCGATAATGAGTTGTAGGTTCTTAACATTCTCTTTCCAGTATGTTTTTAATTTTATGACCCGCTTTGCTTTGCAGAGGGGGGATATTCTTGTCTTCTTTTCAAATCTAACATGTTGATGACATGGTTGCCAAAAGGGATCACCATCTCTATATAGAAAAATTCTTCATTTCTTAAATCCACCTGCAAATGTTCGTGCAAAGCATGTGCCCTCGTTTGAAAAGAAGCTATATTTTGTGATGTTTCCTAGGCTTCAGTATTTAGCTCCATTCTTTTCTTGATATTCTTCTCCACATAGCCTCTACAGGATGTGAGGAGGCTGGAGGATCCTTTTAACTTGGCTACAAGGGTGGAAGGCATGGTTTCTTCTAAAGGACTTGTAAACAATGGGGTAGGAATCAAAGCCTCCTCCAATTCCTTGATTTGACCGTTCAGTATGGCATTCTTTACTTCAATTCCTCCAATGGAATCATCAAGAGCATATGTAGATGCTTGGTGAAATCAGGATATTTGGGATGAGTGCATGTTCCTAAGGTTAATCTCTGAACAAGATTTCCCTTTCTTATTTGTTACATCTCTCTTTTTAATAATTAAATTTTTAGATTGGCTGTAAAAAACAATGCTCTGGAATACAAAGGATTCATCTTCATAAAAAATGTTGGTCTCAACTATTTTCATTGTGGAACTATGGTGCATCGTGTCCACAGGCTAATCAACTTTGCGGAACACATCATCCACAACAGTATCAAGTTGCATGTTCTCACTTTCAGTTTTGGGCTCTTCTGCGTGCCCTACAACATTTTTTCTCTTCTTCGTTACGGGAAGCTTCTGAGAACTATCAATTTTTCTGAAAGGAGGGTTCTTATCTCCTCCTCCGTTTGAAGATTTTGGGGTTTCTTTCTTACTGGGGTGGGCCATTGAAGCGATTCTCAGTGATGTCATGATCTTGGGAGTGTTGGCCAAGGACTGGACACTCTTCTAACCAGATCCTTTTCCCTATTGTCTGTACAATTTAGTTGTTCTTTGGAATGTCTCTACTTAGCCATCGTCAGGAGCATGAATGTTGTCATCATTGTCCCTTTCTTCATTTAGTTGTGTATGGATAAAAGACCTTCTAAATCCAACTCCTAGTAAATGTTCTAGAAAAATCCCATTAGGGTCGAACCCTCTTAGCCTTTCAGCATATCTTAGATTCAAGTTCTTAAAATGGCCTGGGAATTCATCAATCATTTTTACATTCCTGAACAGGAATTCCCCGACTTTCCAAGGCAAAGGAATGAACTATTTTTTTCTCTTTCCATGGAAAAAATGCAACGAGTAGTTGTATTGCCTTGTTATTTCTGTAACAAACATCTTGTCTGTGATGTGACATGGAAGGAAAGAAGGATTTTCCTTGGAGACAAGAATCATTATTGTAATTTTCCATTTGTTCAAGTGTCCCCTTCTTGTCCAAAAACTTGATTGCTTGGCCAAACGTTTGGGGAGCATCCTTTCCTAACAATAAATCTTTCAAAATCGAGACAAAGTCATTAAAAACCTCATAAAAACAATGGGAGGCCTTGTGCCTCCATAAGGCCTGGTACTAGAATGTTATTGGGTTGAATTCATAGTTTAACTTCTTGGACATAGATAGTTTTGGAAACAAACAACAACGTACTATCGCAAAAATCAAGTAGGATGACATATAAAATTTATTCTCTTCTTTGAATTGTGACAATTGGGAACATATTTCAATGCAAATTACCTTCCCCCAATAAAAAATGGATTGTTCCTTGACTGTGAAATATAAAATATAGAGAACCATGCGGGAAATTCTTGCCATGGATTCCTGTCCCGTTATTCTTGTAAACAGCCTGGAAATTTCGTGGAATGGATTTCTAAAGGAACTGACCTAAAACTTTGTGATATCTTCATAAACTATTGTCAGGTCTTCCAGGAACTCGGGTAAGAGGTCCAACCCGTTATCATGTTTTTCTAGGAACTACTTGCAGTCTTGTCCTATGAAGGTCAATGCTCGCTCCGACAATCTTAACATCTTGCAAAATACTTGAGATGACAAAGAAATAGAAGAATGGTCGTGCAGTAAAATAATTCTTTGGATCGAAATATATTTTTCGGCACACCAAGAGACCACCTCCTTACAACCAAAACCCTTAGGTACTCAACCTACACGAGCGATTCTAGAGGTCCAAATCACTTCGTTCTTGGATGAATGGGATGAACAACAAAAGTATGCTCTAGACCATTGGAAGTTTTGGTCCCCACATCCAAAGATATTCATGGTATCTCCACAAAATTGTTGTCGAGATGATGCCATAAGTTTACGAGAACGTTTGTTTTCTCCAAGCGATGTTTGAAATGAAGAGTTGGAAGGGATAATATAACCCTCCACAAATCCTGGTCCAATGCATGTGAATGTGAGATCTCCTCGATCCTTTCTCTCATTAATGAAAATTTCGACGGTTGTTGCGTGATGCACTATTAACATTAAAGACTAGTAATTGCATACATAGAAGTGTGAAGATTGAGAGTATGGTGAAGAGAAAATAAGGATTGGATATTTCATGAACGAGCCAACACAACGACCCGTGAAACACATTCCATGTTGTTTGAGATGAACAATCGTAAGAGATAATATAACTCACCATAGAACTTGGTTTAATGTGTATCAATGGGATATATCCTCGATTGTTTCACTCATTAATGACAATGTTGACAGTTCATGCATGAAGAGTTGTTAGCATCAAAGATTACTAATTGCATATTTAGAGAGAAGTATGAATGTCACAGGGATGGGAAAGAGTAGTTAAGGAATGGCTAATTATTGAAAGCGGTCGGTCGGGCTTCAAAATAGGGTTACAAGGTATAACCATGAGAGGTGAGGGCCTGAGGGTAAAATTGTATGTCTCGTAAGTTTTTGAGTGCAAAACACAGAACATGGAAGAGGGCATGATGGGACAGTCCAGAGGTCAATTTGTATATTGGGCAACTTCGGGTACTGTTTGCAGGTCATGAAACAGTGGAAGCGCAATCATGAGCCTGCCTGTCTCGGAACCAACAATCGAAAAAGTGGCTAACTATGGAATAAGGAAACGGTAGGCCAGACTCATTTTCTCTAATATATTGAAATTTTTAATAGACATGCCATTACCTAGCAAGATCTTTTCTACATGTTTATGGGCAAGTTGTGTAGCGATAATCAATTTGACTTTCTCGTCGAGCCTTTTGCTTATTAATGACAGTATGTATGCTTGTTGCATGATGAACTGTTAGCATTAAACCTTGGTTGTTGGATACTTTGAAACAAGTGTGAAGGTGGCAGGCATAGTAAAGAAGTGACTAGGAATTGGAGATTTCGTGAACCCACCAACCTGAGAATCTGTGAAAGAGATTCCATGAAATGAAGAAGTATGGAAAGCGGTCGGATGGGATTCAAGCTAGGCTGACAAGGGTTCCCTGGGAGACGTGACGTCTCGATGGTCAAATTGTATGTCTCATAAATTTTGAGTGAAAAATGTGTAACACAGAAGAGGGGATGATGTGGGATTCCGGTGGTCAAATTGTATGTCGCATAAGTTTGGGAGATCTGCTCGAGCCTTTTTCTCATTAATGACAATGTTTACGGTTCCTACATGACAAACTGTTAGCATTAAATCTTACTAATTTCATATCCAGAAAGAAGTACGAAGGTGGCGGGGAGAGGGAAAAACAATTAAGAAATGGCTAATTATCGAAAGCAATCGACTAGGCTTCAAAATAGGGTTACAAGATATAACCAACAGAGGTGAGGGACCAAGAGTCAAATTGTATGTATTGGAAGTGTTGACCGAAAAACACGTAACACAGAAGAGGGCATGATGGTAAATTCTAGTAGATAAATTGTATATCGCGGAACTCCAGGTATCGTTTGCAAGTCCCAGAACATTGGAAACACAATCTTGAGCTCGCCAGTCCGCGAACCCGCAATCGAAAAAGTGTCTAAGTATGGAATATGGAAATGGTAGGCCAGAATCGATACACAGAGGTTGCAGCATGTGCAACCATGGAAATGTTCCACTTCATGAACATAAAGCCAAATTGAGGCTAATTATTGAAAGGAATGGCAGATGGTTGGGCTCATGATGGGGCATTCCAACAGACAAATTGTATATCATGAAACTTTGGGTATTGTTTGCAAGTCGCGGAATATTGGAAGGAAAATCTTGACTCGTCAGTCTGGGAACCTGCAATATGGAATAGGGAAACGATAGTCTGGACTCGTTTTTGCCAATATATTGAAGTTTGTAATAGATATCCCATTACCTAGAAAGATATTTTCTGCATGTTTCTGGACAAGTTGTGTAGGGATAGTCAGTGTGATTGTCTCCTCGAGGCTTTTGATTATTAATGATGATCTTTACGGTTGTTTCATGATGAAATCTTAGCATTAAACCTTTGTTGTTTCATATTTGGAAAGAAGTATGATGGTGGTTAACAGAGGAAACAATGAATAGGAATTGGAGATGTCGTGAACTCGTAAACCCGAGGATCCAAAATAGGGTGACAAGGGTTCCCCAAAAGACGTGAGGCCTCGAGGGTCAAATTGTATCGCTCAGAATTTTTGAATGCATAATGTGTAAGACGGAAGAGGGGACGATGTGGGAGTCCAACAGTCAATTTGTATATCGCAGAGGTTCGGGTGTTGTTTGTAGGTCACATAAAATGCAAGTGCAATCTAGAGGCCAGAATAATTAATGTGCATTACAAAGGGCGTGAATGTGGCGAGGATGGAAGGGAGCGATAAATGCTTTGAAACATTTTTTGAAACCGCGTAGAGTGAAGCTTGCGATTTGGAGGAGCCTAGGGTGGAATTGTAAATCAGTAAAGTTTTGGGTGCAAGATGTATATCACGAAACACGTGGAAAAATTTGGGTAAGTATGGAAAGGAACGACTGTCATTCGGAGTATAGTAAGTGGCAGTTTAATGTGTGTTAATGGGAGATATCCTCGAGGCTTTTTTCTTGTTAATGCCAATTTTTTCGTACCAGTGTGTTGAGTTGTCACTAGTAAAACCATAATTAATGTGCATTTGGAAGGGTGCGAAGGCAGTGGGGTTGGAAGGAAGTGATAGATGCTTTGAAACTTTTTTGAACCCAGGTAGATTGAAGCTTGCGAGTTCGAGGAGTCCAGGGTGGAATTGTAGATCACAAAAATTTTGAGTGCAAGATGTATATCACAGAACAAGCAGCAGGAGAGGTTGATAGTGCCAACCCCGGAAACTGCGGCCATAAAATTGGCTAAGTATGGAAAGGAACGACGGGTGGTCGGACTTGTGATGTGATGATATATATGGAGATGAAGATTTGTTAGTCTGTCAACCCGGGAACCTGTGATCATAGAAAGGAGACTAAGTATATAACCAAAAAGGGATAATAGTGGGGAACATGAAAAGGGAAAAGGGGTAAGTATCTCACAAAACAACATCTACTGTTCATTTATTAATGCAAATATTTTCGAACCCCTGGTGATTTCTCACTAGTCAAACCATAAATTGCAGATCACGAAAGTTTTTGGGTGAAAGATGTATATGATGGAACAAGGGGCATAAGTGTTCTATAGCGCTAGCCCGAGACCTGATGGTCAGATAATTGGCTAAGTATTGAAAGGGACGGTGGTCGATCAGGCTCATGATGTGAAGTTATAGATGAAGATGAGCATTTTCCAATCTGCCAACCTGAGAATCCATGATCGTAGAAATGCGACTAAGTATAGAACCACAGAGGGATAATAGAGGGGAAGAAGACAAGGGAAAAAGGGCAAGTATAGAAAAGGGAAAACAAAGGGAGAAACAAATATTTAGTCTCAGCTATGCAATATACTTGGGGGTCGACAAAGACAACTTCAAGTTTAAAGAGAACTTGTTCATATTTATTCCAACAGTATTCATATTAATATATAGTAATAGATTATTTGAGGTCCAAATGTAAAGCATCTTCGAATTTGTAGGGTGTTTTTCAGTTCACAAATTTCGTTCAAACCCATAAGAAACACACACACACACACACACAGATATATATGTGATGTAACATTTTTTTATATGCAAGGATATTCTCAAATAGAAAAAGTTGTGATATATGCACAATATTGAACAAGAACATGATGTCAACACCTGAGTTTCCATGTTGAAATAGAGTCATTAATTCATTCTATTTACGAGGCCCCGAAGAATGAAAGCAGGACGAGTCCACCCATTTATTTCTTAATTATAGGGTGGGTGCTATGTCCTATCACAAATTATTCTTTGATATAAAATGTAAGGAGTGAATAGATTATCTTTTATTTAAATCGTAGTATTGGGCAGGAGAAAAAAAAACTTGTTATGCGTGTTTAACTATGGATCAAAGAGTATCTTAATTATTGTAGAAAGAGGTTTCATTCATCTATCAATAATTGTACAGGCAAATGAGTCAATTCCATTCATCTATCAATAATTGTACGAGCAAATGAGTCAATTCAAAAAAAAAATGCAAAAAAAAAATAAAAATATTACACATTGGAAAACACCATACAAAAACCTCAAATATTTTATATTCAGATAATCTGGGTTACAAAATACGGTTGAGATTATTTCCCAAAATAGTTGTCTTGAAATAGTTTAGCACATATTCTCTGAAATTTAAATGTGTTTGCCATAATGACTGCAATTGGGGCTCCTGCAGACAAAAAAAGGAAATATGTACAAGAATCAATCCTGTAGACAGTCTTTTATAGATTTCAACTTTACCATAAAATGTTTGCCTAGTTAAAAACAATGAGTTGAATATCAATTTCGGGTCTCGGACTTCATGGGTGCTTCTAGCTAGATCTATCCCAACTTGTTGAATAGTTTGTCTCTTCTAAATATGGCCTTCGTCCATTATCTTTTTTATTCAACATTCCATACTTTGCTAAGTGTTAATTTCCCTCTATCATCGAATACTTGGGGTTTAAGGTGCCTTCCTTGTAATGTTCCTAGTCATCCACATCTTAGAAAACTTAGAGATGTGATTCAAGCCCAATTCAAATATGAGGGAGTGGTTTTATGTGACGTCATCTTTGGGGGAAAAAATTATGTTAACCAACAGAAGCTGAGACAAAAAAATTAAAGAATCTTGTGACTAGTATTCTCCCTGTATTCAATCATTTGTTTGTTTGAAAGGCCTGCGTGAAGATTTGTATGTTTAATTGCTTTGTTTTATTGTTGTAAATTGGAAGGGATGTTCAAGTCACCTTGAAAATGCTCCTCTGTTGAAGTATATAGCTTCTTCCAACAACACAAATTTGGCAAGTGTATCAAATGTTACAGATCACACTAGAATATATCTTTCGTCATAGGAGTGGTAGACATCGTGGCTCACAAAATAGTCTCGAATATTAGGAAGTGACGCCAAATATTACTCCATGCCCAAATATACTCAGAAGGAAATTATAAATTTGTATCCTCATGAAGGTGAGAAACTGTATGTGTGGTTGAATCAACATTCTAAAATTACAGAACCTTCTATCTCAAAGTTCTAATAGACTTGACAGACAACCATCTTCTATCTCAAAGTTTGTTGAGCAACCTTTGGATGTAGTAACAGACTTGACATACAATCAACTTTCGATCACTACTAGTGCTAATGTCAAGTGTAACAAGTTGTGACCCAAGGCTCTAGGTAGCTTCAGATTCAGGCATCCACACTGGCGGTGACTCCATGCTCTAGATAACTTCAGCTTTGGACATTGACACTGGTAGTGGCAATGGGAATAGTGCCATTAATTGCAGGGCAATAATGTGGTGAACAAGTAGGCATGTCATTGCCAAAGCACTTAGACTGCAGGATTGTTAGACCTGCAAAGAGAATCGACTTTAGTGTTGCTTTGTCATGACAATTACAATGTTGTTATGAGTCTGAAAATATTTGGATGTTGGGTGTCTTGTGCAATGATGACCTCGACATTAGGTACATGTCAAACATCTATTATCTGAAATTGTAGTGTTAATGTGATTTCCATAGTTGACGATGGGTCGATTGCATTGGCATAAGAAATATTAATTGTGTAATTAATTAACATTATTGAAGGACGTGAATCCCAAACAATGTCTGAAACTTTTTGAACAGTTATGTGTTAAAAAAATACATTATTTAGTATTTAAAAAAATAAGAAATTGTATTTTCTATGTCTAATATTAGGTTGCACACATAAACCGTTTTAAGTTAACAGAAATTAATATATAGTCAACTCAGATCCTCAGAAGCGATCAAATTCCCTAGAGCTAGTTTATTTTCATCATGTTGGTTGGGATAGAAGGATCCACCACTAGGACAAAGAAAGAAGGTAGCAATAAAATCACATGTGCAAACATAAGCTAGTGATCGAAGCACTCTATGACCAGGAAGTCACTCTGTGCTTATTGACCTGTGATCCTGGCGAACAACTCGAGAGGTGCTTGTGGTGAGGCCATGGCGATTTATTTGAACCAGACAATTCAATACTTCAAGCATCGAGCAACTTCCATTTTTTTTCAAATATCAGATCTAATGCAACATAAGAAATGCATTCTCCTTATTCAAAGCACGAGAAACAACAAGAAGATTGATATTCGGTGGAAACAACTATGGAATATCTACTACATCAAGGTCTCTTCTAAAGAATGAAACAAAATGATTACATGAAGGCGGTAGTAAAAGGTGATCTTCAGAAACCAAATCATTACCTGAATACGTCAAACTTCTTGCAGAAGGTGGTAGTATAAAGTAATCTTCAGAAAGTGTTGCAAAGTCCATAGTCCAGAATTCCTTCCCATTAAATTTTCCTAGTTACATGTCGATGCAGGCATAAAAAACTTTTGAGAGCCTCGTTCCTTGGTTATATATCCACCTTCAACTATGAGGAGAATATTCTTGCAAAGAGCGGCAAGCTCTTCGACCTAGATGCAATTATATGCATAGGAATAGTGAAAACAATGTGCAGTACTAATAGAAAGTTGATTATATGTGGAGTTTTTTACTACATCCAGAGGTTGGTGAATAAACTTTGACAAAGAAGTTGACTTTCTATCAAGTCTGTTACCACACCTAGAAGTCGCTCAACAAAATTTGACATAGAAACTTCTGTAATTTTAGGATGTTGATTGAACCATCCATACAGTTTCTCACATTCGTGAGGATCCAAATTTATAATTTCCTTCTGAGTATATTCAAGCATGGAGTAATATTTGGCGTGATTTTTGAATATTCCAGACGACTTTTCAAGCCACAATATGTGCGACTCCTCTGACGAAATATAAATTCTTGTGTGGTCTACAAGATTTGATACACTTGTCAAATCTGTGTTGTTGGAAAAAGCTATATACTTCAAAAAAAGAGCATTTTACAGGTGACTTGAAATTCCCTTCCAATTTCCAATAAAAAAACAAAGAATTTCAACATACAAATCTTCAAGCAGGCCTTTCAACCAACCAAAGGATCGAATACAGGGGGAATACCAATCATAAGATACTTGAATTTTTTGTGTATGAGTTTTTGTTGGCTAACATATTTTTTTTCTCACAAAGATGACGTCACATAAAACCATTCCCTCATATTTCAATTGGGCCTGAATGGCATCTCTAAGTTGTTTCACATGTGGATGACCAGGAACATTACAACGAAGACACCTTAAAGCCCAAGTTTTCGATGATAGAGGGAAATGGGAATAATTCTTTAAAATGAACATTGGAGGATGATAGTATAATCTTCTGTAAATCTTGGTTTAATCTATTTTAATGGAAGATGTCCTCGACCTTTTCTCTTATTAATGCCAATCTTTTTGAATATGTGTGGTGATTTTTCACTAATAACATATGAGTTAACATTTTCATATGCAAGCATATTCTCAAATATGAAACTTGTAATATATGCACACTATTAAAGAGGGACATGATGTCAACAAATTTGTGGATGACACCTTTGTGGATGACAGTGGGGTAGCACAATGTTACACTCTTACTATGATGATTCCTTAAGAAAACTAAAATAACCAACAATTTTTGCCAATTCAAGGTGGAGACAAAAAAAATCATCAGATCCCATAATATTCACCCATTAATGCATTTTAATGGGAGATGTCCTCATGCTTTCTGCTTATTAATGCCAGTATTTTTGAACTTGTATGGTGATTTGTCACTTGTAAAATCAGAATTAATGTGCATTGGGAAGTGCAGAAGGTGGCAGGGACAGAGGGGAGAGAAAAATTCTTTCCAACTTTTGTGAATCTGGGAGTTCCTGAACCCGAGAAACTTTGAAGACTCAACTAAGTATGGAAAGGCAAGTCGGTCAGACAGAGTCATCATAGGTAGAGTCAGGATTGCGAGTTTGAGGATTTTGGGGTCAAATTGTAGATCATCGAATTTTTGGGTGCAAGATGTATACCTCGAACATGGGGCACCAGAGTTCGATAACACCTATCCATGAACCCGCGGTCATAATTTGGATAAGTATGAAAACGAACGACAGTTGGTTAGACTCGTGATGTGAATATATAGATGGAGATGAAGATTTGTCAGTTCGTCACCCGGGGAACCCAGGGAACCCACGAATACAGAAACGCGACTAAGTATAGAACCAAAAATGGATAATAGAGGGGAATAAGAAAAGGGAAAAATGGGTAACTATAGAAGAGGGAAAAGAAATGGTGATAAGAACTTTATCCCTCACACAACAACACTTAGTCTCATAATTATGAAAACATAGAAAAACATTAACTATGGGAAAAACATTCTCATCTATGAAATATAGTTGGAGCTCTACAAACTCTTGTTCAAGTCCAAAGAGATGTTGTTTATATCTATTACAACATTTTTCATATTATTTTATTTTAATAATATTTTTGGTGGCCCAACTGTAAAACCATGTTCCAATTTGTGTTTCTCAAGTGGATATAATAGTCTTGTTTCTTTGGTCATAACAGTCACATACAAAAATGTTCTACAAGAGGATTTTGGCTTAGGCATTCCCAATATTGAAAATTCTTACTTGCAAACTGGAAATAGTAAACAACAACCAACATACAAGAATGCAACCACGACATCGAGACTCACCAGTGAATGGGAAAGGACAGAAGCGAAGTCCCTGACCTACAAAAAAAAACAACATGTGCAACTGCAGATGCAGGACCCCAACCTTGCAAAGTTCAAGAAAACAAGAGCGAGCAACAAACAACAAACCAGTGAACAAGTACCAAGAGGCCCAACTGCAGCTGCAGAACCTCAACTCTGCAAAGTTGAATCAAACAAAAATAAGCAGCATCCAACAAACCAACGAGAAAACATCAACCAATCAACCAGGAATGCCGATGAAGAACAATATTGCTCAAATTCAATGCATACAAGATTTTATAAAAAAATCAAAGGTAAATATATTGTAACACGTCTGTTAAGAAAACATTTCAGGCTATGAGGCCTTTCAGGTAAACATTTAAGGCTCTGAGGACCGTGCAAAGGCCTCCCACTGTGTAAACATTTAAGAAATCTATGCACTTTGCACGGTTGGCATTTTGCTTCCACAATTGGAACTGCGCTTTTGTCTCTCCCCATTCACCAGTAAGTTTCACTACCATGGTTGCATCCCTATTCGTTGTTTTTTTTTTTTTTCGAGTTTGCAAGTAATAATTTTCAATACTAGGAGTGATTAAAATACTCATGCAGAACATCTTTGTATGTGAATACTCAGAACCCACCTCGATCACACCTAGTGACATATAAAAAGGAAATCGATTTTTCTCTTCACATACAAAGATGTTCCGCAAGAGGATTTTGACTTAGGCATCTCTAGTATTTAAATTTTTCACTTGCAAAATGGATATAGCAAAGAAAAAACAACGAATACGAAGGTAAACATAACAATGAAACCCACCCGTCAATTGGGAACAACAGAAGCACATTTCCAATCGCGGTTGTAGAATCCCAAGCGTGCAAACTGGAACAAGAGCAACATGCAAACAAGAGCAACAACAACAGGAAAACAAGAAACCAGTGAACAAGAAATGACAAAGCATCAACCAGTGAACCCGTAATGCTGCTGAAGAACAATATTGACCATATTCACTACAGACAACATTGTACATAAAAACAAAAATTGGACAAAAATGTATTGTAACAAGCCTGTTAAGCAATGCATGAATGCAACCACAACACTGAGACCCACCAATGAATGGTGAAGGAAAAAAACTCAACCCCTAGCCTGCAAACTGCAACAATAGGTCCAACTGCAGATGCAGGACCCCAACCTTGCAAAGTTGAAGCAAACAAGAGCAAGCAACAAAAAAAAAACTAGTGAACAAGTACCAAAATGCTCAACTGCAGTTGCATGACCTCAACTTTGCAAAGTTTAATCAAACAATAATAAGCAGTATCTAGCGAACCAATGAGAAAGAATCAACTAGTCAACCAGGAATGTCGATGAAGAACAATATTGGCCAAATTCACTATAGACAAGATTGTATCAAAAAATCAGAGGAAAATGTATTGTAACACACTTGCTAGGAAAACATTTAAGGTTGTGAGGCCTATCAGGTAAACATTTAAGGATTGAGAACCGTACAAAGGCCTCCCACTATGTAAACATTTAAGAAATTTGTGTTTTTCATGGTTGTTATTTTGTATCCACAATTGGAACTCCACTTCTGTCGCTCCCCATTCATGGGTAAGTTTCAGTGTCATGGTTGCATCCCTATTCATTGTTTGTCTTTTTTCCAGTTTGCAAGTAGGATTTTTCAATAGTGGGAGCGATCAAAATCCTCTTGCATCCCATATTTGTATGTGACTACTACGACTAGATAAGTAGGACTGTAATGATGTCTTCGTTTCATTCCTGAACGCTAATGTTCGACACAGAACCCACCTCCATTGCAGCTAGAGTGACATAAAAAAAGGAAATCATATTATTTCCTCACATACAAAGATGTTTTGCAAGAGGATTTTGACTCAGGCATCTCTAGTATTGAAAATTTTCACTTGCAAACTGGAAATAGAAAACAACAAACACTGAATAAGAAGGTAAATATGGCACCAAAACCCACCTGTCAATGGAAACAACAGAAGCACAGTTCCAATTGCGGTTACAGAATCCCAAGCGTGCAAATTGCAACAAGACCAACAGGAAAAAAAGAGCAACAACAACAGGCAAACAAGAAACCAGTGAACAAGCAATGAGAAAGCATCAACCAATGAACCCGTAATGCCACTGAAGAACAATATTGCCCATATTCACTGCAGAGAACATTGCATAAAAAAAATCGAAGGAAAATGTATTCTAACAGGCTTGTTAAGTAAACATTTAAGGTTGTGAGTCCTATTAGGTAAACATTTAAGTCTGTCAGGATTACTGAAGGGCCTTGCATTGTGTAAACATTTAATAAAGAATGTAGTGTGGAAGGTCTGTTACGTACGCAAAATAATTATTATATTATTTTATAATAATATAAAATAATAACAGTAAAAAAAATTAGTAATAATAGTAACAATAGTTTGAACAATAGAGACTATGCAAAAAAAAAATAGTCAAAGGACAAACTAATATGAAGTCAACTAATAAAAAAATGACTCTCGATGCTCAAAACTTCGGATATCTAAACATTTTAATAAAAATAGTGAAAATTCAGAAAGATTGTAGATGATCAAAAACTTTGGATATGCTAACATATAAAACATTGTGAATAACGAAGCTCGCAATAAGACCTCCAATCTGTTATCCAATCGGATCATGACATATATGATATTTTTTATTATATACAATTCAATGTTTTTAGTTCTCTAGTTCCAACAATAGAGATTATGCAAATATTTTTAATCAAAAGATAAACTAATATGAAGTCAACGAATTAGCAATCGCTATAGTCTCTATACACCTTTGGCAAGGACTAATAAGTAAGAATAATGATTGATAATATATTGAGTTATTATAGCTACATGAGAAGACAATGAGAAATATTCCATATAGCAATATAAATATTGTATTTTATTGAGTATTGTTATACATTGTACATTTTTGTATGTACTTTCTATAGAAGTTCCCTTATGCATATTTATATGTACATCATGTGAAATCTTCTTGGCACACATTACTATGAACCTTTTATAAACACTTCATTATTCTAGAACCTTCATTGTATATCCTGTGTACTTTACACAATCAAAATGAACACACAATATGCATAATGCTTTAACAATCACTAAAACTTGCATACTTTCTCTCTCTTGATTCTTATTGCATGTGAATATTCACATTGTTTGTATTACGGTCATATCCTTTGGTACTAGAATTGAATGATGGTATCCTTTAGATATCAATAAATTTACTCTATAAGGATTTCCACTAAATATCATGCTATTTCGCTTTAGGTTACTCATATTTTTCCTTACTAAATGTCACACCATTAAGATTTGTACGAGTTTACATATTTTAACCAACTGGGTTTCATACCATTTAGCTCAGTATAACAACATATGAGATTGGATACCATTGATTTAGATTCTATTATGAATGGAATGAGGAAATATAATATTACACATATAACACAAGACACAATAAAAGAAGTAGATTATTCTTTGGCTCTATAAAGATTTCCACTAAATGTCATGTTATTTGTCTTTGTAAGGTTACTCATATTTTTTCCTTACTAAATGTCACACCATTAGGATTTATACGAGTTTACATATTTTAACCAACTGGGTTTCATGCCATTTAGCTTAGTATAACAACATATGAGATTGGATACCACTAATGTAGAGTGTATTGTGAATGGAATGAGGAAATATAATATAATATATATAATACAAGATACAATAAAAGAAGTGTAGTATTGTAGTAAAAATTCAATTCTATTAATTAATCATAAGAAGTAGAGTATTGTAGTAAAAATTCAATTTAATTAATTACTCATATGGTGAGAAACATCATAACTTACCTAGTAATATATAATAAATAAAAAGTGTATAGAGTGATGATATTTATATTTATAAGATGAGATGTGACAAATATATTCATTTGAAAAAATATATAAAAAGAGATAAAATTGTATTTTATAATGATGTTAAAAAATTGTTATGTATTTCAATAGTGAAAATAATAATTATATAGCAATTATTCAATAAATATAAACTGTAAAAAATTAAATAATAGAGATAGTGATATAGAACCTAGATAATATAATATTGATAATCTTTAAAAGAGAGATAAATATTCATGGGCGTCTTTTAGGGGAAAACCTTGTATTGAGCAATAGACCAATACAACAATAATACTGAAAGGTGAATGCAATCTAGTGATAGTCTCTCATGATGCATTAGTGGCAATGCAAACATGAAAACAAAAATTGTTAACTTGGAGGGATTATTCAAGGTACTTTTACAATGAATTTGAATATCTTGTAAAACAATGAAATGTACGAAATTGAATACACAACTTTTATTTATATAAATTTTGAATAACTATGAGAAATTTGAGTTTTTGTAAGTGTGGTATGCTATTTTTCAAAATTTATAATATTAATTTTATATATTTTTTTAATTATGGAAGTCAATATATCCTTGAAATTAAAGGTATTTTGTTAGTGTTGGCTCTGAGGATATTAATATTATCTATTATTATTTTTTATTGTAGATATTGGTGTCTTCAAGTGAAACTTATAACTCATTAGAAAAATGGTTAAGATGAAAAAGCGTTTAACATAACAGGAATGTATTTTAGGATTTTGAAATATGTGGAGACAAAAATAGATTAAAAATACTAAACAATATTAATTCTAAAAGAAAACTGTATATTTGGGATCTACATAACAAACTCCATCTATGTATTTAGTTTCATCAACAACTGATTTGTGTACCCTATAGAAAAATAAAGTAAAAAAGATATAGAGAGGTGTTCATAAAAATGGATCTTTTTATGTATTTGAAGACCAAAACACTAGATATGTCATCCCAAACCTAAATCCGAGGAAACCACCTAAGTAAACATGTAAGTTAGAGTTGTCACTCCCATCCGAATTGTTTTTCAAATGAAAATAGCACACACACACACTTAAAGTGCATACACATTACTAAAACATGTGCACATTATAAGGAACATGAACAACTACACATTTGTGATAACATCAAATAACTCTCTCTCTCTATATCCCCCCTCCCTCTCTTTCTCTCTCCCCTCTCTCCTTCCCTCCGTATTCCTCTATCTCTCCCTCTCTTTCTCTCTCTCCCCCTCCCCCTCCCCCTCTCCCTCTCTCCCCCCTACTAATGCTAACAAGGAGAAAATTATCTTAATAATGTAAAATATGATTTTTGTTTTAATACATGATTTACCATTAGAAGTGTATAAGAAACTTTGTGATATGAATAGGTATAAATACACTTTACATAAGCTTTGGTATAAATATATGACATGTAGAATAATGTAAAATATGATTTTTGTTTTAATACATGATTTACCATTAGAAGTGTATAAGAAACTTTGTGATATGAATAGGTATAAATACACTTTACATAAGCTCTGGTATAAATATATGACATGTAGAAAATAGTCTCTACATGATGTTAAAAAGTTATATTGAAAAATGTTAAAAGAAAGATTGTGTATTGGAAAATGAGTTGTCTAAACATTCAAATTTTTGAACTTTTTCACCCAAATAGATCTTGATGAAATTACTATTTTTTGTTGTTGAAATTGCGTTCTCAATCACTTAAATCTAGAGTTCCAATATTTTTTTACAAATAGAAAAAATTAAAATAGATAACAATAAAAAATATTTAGTTAGAATCTATGATTTTAAATCACAAACAAAACAATAAAAAATATTCAGTTAGAATCTATGATTTTAAATCACAAACTTGTGTTTCTAAGTCAACAAATTAAGAAGTTGAAATGTGGAAAGGTTATTTAAGCTTACCGTTAAATTATTAGATCACTAAGAAAAAATAAATACAACTTTAAAACCATTTAATTATAGATATTCCTATTGAATTTCAAATTGATAATGATATTTCAATTACAACTTTACATCCATTTAATTATAAATATTCTTATACATATTTTTTTACATCCATTTAATTATAGATGAATTATATAAAATGATCAAACAGTTCAAAAAGACTATGTTGCCATTACTTAAACATTACTTCTATTGAAACTAAAAACTCATCAACCCTTAAATTTTGTAGATGACATAAATATACAACAAGTAGATGTATTGAAGTTTAAAATTTTGTAAAAAAATACAAAGATCGCCATTACTAGATGACTACAGTTTATTCATATATAATGAAAACGATTGTTTCTCTAGCTACAAGGTTCACAAATGTACCTTAATCAACGTTAGTGTTTAAAGCATATAACTATGTGGATTTTCATTATCCCTCCTCTCACAAAAGCAAGAGAAGCATGTGAAGCAGGTTTCATGTTTTTCAATTTAAAAGGAATAAAAGCATTGCATGTGTTCATGCTTCTCTCTTGTATTGGAACACTATTTGATAATAAACAAAAATACAATTTTTCTTTTAACAAAAATAAAAACTTTTTTTACTATGTAAAAAAATATTCTCACCTTTCGTAATTTCTTGATTTATGTAAAAAAATGTTCTCACCTTTCGTAATTTCTTGATTTATGAGTTAAAGTGTTTTTCAATTTAAAAAATCTAAAACCATTAGATGTGTTTGCTTCTCTTTTCTATTTTGATTTATGAGTTAAAGTGATTTTCAATTTAAAAAACTCAAATTATTACATGTGTTTGCTTCACTTTTGTATTGGAACACTATTTGATAATAAACAAAAATAAAAACTTTTTTCCTACGTAGAAAATAGATTCACTTTTCTTGATTTATGAGTTAAAGTATTTTAGATGATTTACTTTTGTATTGGAACACTATTTGATAATAAACAAAAATAAAAACTTTTTTCCTACGTAGAAAATAGATTCACTTTTCTTGATTTATGAGATAAAGTATTTTAGATGATTTACTTTTGTATTGGAACACTATTTGATAATAAACAAAAATAAAAACTTTTTTCCTACGTAGAAAATAGATTCACTTTTCTTGATTTATGAGTTAAAGTATTTTAGATGATTACTTACTTTAATATTCAATATTAAAGTATTT
>SNQJ01S0002057.1:133047-145757 GCA_010110895.2 Picea sitchensis
TTAAAAGAAAAAGGGGAATTAATGGTTTTATTATTTTGATAATTTTAAAATACTAATTAAATGAGAAAAGGGAAAGAGTTAATTTCCACACCTACCTTTTTGAGTTCTAATTAAAAAGGGGAAAGAGGGAAAATCTAAAAAATTAGGGAACTAGGAAAAGAGGTAAACATAAAAAGGGGAAAAGGGGAACACAAGGGAAAAAGCAGAAAGTCAAACTTAGAAAAAGTATCTACCATTTAAGAGCTTTCTAATTTAAACTGAACTAAAAATTTAGTAATAGGGAAAGCCATTAAAACCTGTAAGAGAATTTGGGGACATCTAGGAGTGATTCTAGGAGTAACTCTAGGTGGGTGAGGAAAATAAAGATAATTAATTAATTAAAGAAATTAAATTATGGACGAATGTAGGGGATGGGGGACACTTGTATGGAGAGGAATTTTTAGGAATTTATTTTTAAAATCTTAATGTAATGAGATTTTAGGAAAGAAAGGAAGTTCGAAACTCTATATAATGAAGGAAGGAGAAGGATGAAGGATCTTCTTCTATTTGCGTAATGTTACGCAGTAGAAATATCTACTTGACTGACTTAACTTGTGGAATTGGGATACCCAGCTTGGTGAGGAGTGGTAGCTCGGCCTTGCAAGGTGAGCTGGGAGGTAGTTGAAATCTCTGGATAGTGAGTGTGTGGCCCCTTTGCGGCTCGGGGGGCTAAGGGGGAAGAAGAGTACCCCTAGCATTAGCTGGGAGGTACCGGTGAAGTCTCGACGGTCGACGAGCGGGAGTTGCATGGAGCGCACGGGACATCATTCGGAGCGGGCGATCAAGCAACGGTATGCTCTCTTCATTTTTGTATGGTAGAATATATTAGGACTTATGCTTGGATCTACTTATTTAATGGAAAAGTAAAATTTTGTTTTTTTTTAAATTGGTGACTAAAACTTTCCTTAGCCTAGCTTGATGGTTGTTGACTCCCATGGCCTTCATTTTCCCGCATGTCTTGACCACCTTGCTGTGTTGATTGTGACCTTTGTTGTTGTTTAGCCTTCATCCCTAGCTCACCATTCCTCGCCTGAGTAGTCGGCCAGGAGCCTGATCTACGGTCGTTGCCTTAGCGTTAAAAGACCTGTGGATCTCAACACCCTTCTTTTCTGTGTGAGGATGATGAGTGAAGGACGGACTTGTTAGCCGACTACCCTTGATGTTTTTATCTGGCTGATTGTTGATTCCGCCATCTAGAAATGACCACTGCGTGTGGATTATCTTGTGTCCTGGTTGGTTTTCTCTATGCCTTCACTGATACAAACCTCGACATTCATTCCACGACCTTTCCCATCGAATCCTTGCATTCTCTTACTGTTGTATGCGTTGATTTGAGGTTATAGCATTGGAAGCACCAATTGACTTCCGGTCTACAATTTTTTGGGTATTATGGCAATGAAAAAAAAAAAAGAATTAATTTCAGGTCTGCATTTTATAATGGTATGCTCAAAATGGAAAAATGTTTTTGTATTCCTGTCTGCATTGTATTGGTACTCTGACAATGGGAAGAACGTTTGATTTCCTATTTGCATTTTATATTGGTGTCTGGGAGATGAAAAACGTTTTTGTATTCCTGTCTATAGTGTATTGGTACTCTGGCAATGGGAAGAACATTTGATTTCCTATCTGCATTTTATATTGCTGTCGGGAGATGAAAAACATTTTTTTTTTTTGTATTGTTGTCTGCGTGGCATTGGTATCTTGGTAATGGAAAACGAATTCATTTCGATGTATGCATTGTGCCAGCGTTTTTCCCTTTTAAATGATGTTGGCAACACAAAGTTCCTTCTAGTACATTTTGGGCACATCATTATGTATATTTTAATTACGGATAGCCATGAATGCCCATCTGGTGTGTCCCTGTACATGTTTTTCCCTTTTAAAATGAGATCGTGATAGCTGGTTAATTACCCACGATTTTTTTTTCCATTCAAAACGTGACTGGGACCATTGTTTAATGCTCACGATTTTACCATTCAAAACATGTATGAGATCATTGTTTAAATGCTCACGTTTTTCCATTCAAAACATGTCTGAGACCATTGTTTAATACTCACGATTTTACCATTCAAAACATGTCTGAGATCGTTGTTTAAATGCTCATGTTTTTTCATTCAAACCTTGTTTGAGACCATTCTTTAATGCCCACGATTATTTCCTTTAAAAGTTGAATTTGATTGTTGTTTAAATACCCACGATTTTTCCTTTAGATTGTTGACAGAGCTTGCTGTAATTACCCACTATTTTTCCTTTAGAATGTTGCTAGAGCTTGTTGTAATTACCCATGATTTTTGCCTTTAGAATGTTGACTGAGATTGTTGGAATGACCACGAATTTACCATAACCATTGCTACAGTTAATTGGCTTGTTAATTGCAATGTTAAATGCTATATTAATTGTCTTACTAAATGCCAAAGCAATTGCTACAACACTGTGAATGGTCGGCAGATTCCTACTTATTGATTAAATGCCGCAGCGAGTTAAATGGTTAACAATTATGTAAATTGCCTTGTTTTTGCACTACTAATCATTATGTTAACCGTCATATAAATTGCCTCACTACTGTTATATTAATTGTTATGTTAATTAACATGATACTTGCCTTATTAGTGTTATAATACTTGTTATGAAAATAGTCATGCAAACTACCTTGTTATTGCTCAATGAATTGATTATGTTAATCATTATGTTAAATGCCTGATTAATTGTTGTAATAATTTCTTATGTAACAGATATGTAATTACCTTGTTGATTTTCTACAGAAATGTTATTAGCTGGCAGTTTCCTCCTAAATGATAATAAACAACTAGTGTGGTTAGTTCAGTCATTATATCTAGACTAATGTTGAGGTTTAACTATTCATATGTGTTATAGGTAGAATTCCACTTTAAGAATGTTAATGTTGTTATTCAAGTTTATGGTTAGTTGGATTTATAGATATCGCCTAATTGGTAACCCAGACTCACTAAATTTGAGTCATAATTCATGTTAAGTTCGGTGGGTAACTCGTTGACTGATTGAATTTAGACTAGTTAACTCATATGCAATTAACGCCAATTTAAGACATAGATAACGACCTTTTAGCCTTGATTAATGGTTGTTGTTTAATATTAATTAATGTTTGTACGTGGTTTTGTAAATGTTCAATGTGATTGGTTTTGCTCACTGTAAGGGTTCTAGTTACTTGTGTAATTCATTTTGGGTTGTTAGGATGATTATCCTTAGCTTAGTAGGCTTGGTCTGATTGTGTCGGGTGGGATGTAAACACCTCTTTGTTCCTCAAAACAGTCGCCAGCCCTGAGACCTTAAATGGTCAAAATAGATGGGAACCTGGGCTTGAGTGTTTCTTATGTGTCCTAGAGGTCCTAACCATT
Source organism: Picea sitchensis (assembly GCA_010110895.2). Taxonomy (NCBI): domain Eukaryota; kingdom Viridiplantae; phylum Streptophyta; class Pinopsida; order Pinales; family Pinaceae; genus Picea; species Picea sitchensis. The sequence continues at coordinate 136,461 of SNQJ01S0002057.1, forward strand.
ACAGAGTAGGACATGCGGGTAGTCATTCTTATTTTTTATCGGTTGAATGTCGTACATTGCTTCCAGGTGCTTGATGCACTTTTATGTTAGGACGTTATGTTGTTGTTGCATGAGTTGCATGCGTTGTGTCGTTGTCGTGTTGTGATGTTGAGGATAATGTCATTATTACCTTCCTACACACACAAAAAAAAATAAAAAAAATTTAAGAGTTCTTTTACCGGTTGTACATCGTAGAAGTCATACTAGATGGGGATGTTACATGTGGTATCAGAGCGAGTTTGACCCGCGACTTGGGATCGCTACGGATTTCATTGATATGATTTGATTATAATGTTACTAATTGAGTTGACTTGTATTCGTGCAGGTAATCATGGTTAGAGGATGTCGTGGAGGCATACGACAGGGTGCCAGGGGAGGAGGCATGACACCTCCAGTGGCATCCACACCTGAAGGATCTAACCCCCAGGGAGACAAGAAGGTTGTTAGACAGGAGCAGATAGTAGTTGGTGATATGGTCAGAATGATGAGATTTTTTCATCACATGTCTGAGGCACTCATCAGCCATATGGATAGATATGAGGCCAGGGCGTCAGCACCTGCTGAGGTTCCGCCGCACGCTCTGGTCAGTACTGGTAGCATTCACCGTGAACTCGAGAAGGTCAAATTTCCTGAGTTGTTTGGTGCCTCGGACAGTGCAGCCGTCGAGGCATGGTTGGAGAACATGGCGATGTGCTTTTCACTTCGCGATTATACCTCCAACATGAAGGTCTGCATGGTGGTCTTCCAGCTGAAAGGAAGCTGTCTTCTATGGTGGAAGATTCTCCTACCACAACTGAACATGGTCGTCAAAGATGTGTCATGGGAATTGTTCGAGGAACGGTTCCGAGAGAAATACCTTTCAGAAGAATTCATTGAGCGTCAACTCAATGAGTTCAACGCCTTACAATAGCGTGGTTGTATGGTGCTCAAGTACAAGGCCCGTTTTATGGAGCTGCTCTAGTATGCTCCACAGCTTAACACTGTGAAACTTGAGGTTAATAGGTTCATATTCGGCCTTAACAGTAACAAACGTGCAAAGGTCAGGATTTTGATGCCTCAAACCTTGCATGATGTCGTCCAGAAGGCCCTCATAGTAGAGGAGGAGCTTATCAGCAGGGGTCAAACCAGGACTCCAGCGAGACTAGCAGGGAAGGTGTCATCTGGAGCACAGTAGCATCAGACACTAGCCAGACATACGCCAGGATATTGTGGCTTCCAGAGGGGATCCACTTTCACTACACCTCGACGAACAACGCCTCAGCAGCAGACACCTTATCGGGGACCACAGCATCAGCAGCAGCGTCGACCACAGTAGCAACAGTTTAGGCCTGTTCAGTAGAACAAACTAGGATTCCAGGCTGGTGGGTCGTCATCTTCTACTTTGGGTACCAGGACTACTGGGGCAAAGAAGGGGTGTTGGATGTGTGGGGAGCCACACTACCAATGTGATTGCCCGATGGAGAGGACTAGAGCATTGGGATCAACCGGACCCACTATCATGGGAGATATGGGCAAGGCCCATCGGATTCATGCAACGGTGAATAACTGCCAGGAAAATCATCAGTCGACTGTTCTCGAGATGACAGGTACCATCGATGACCAGACCCTTAGTATTTTGATAGATCCCGGTGCTACTGAGAGTTTCATTTCTGGTGCAGCGCTAAAAAGGATTAAGGTAAAGGCAGCTAAACATGACAAGTTTATCTTCGTAGAGATGGCTTTGAGAGCCAAATAGAAGGTTGGAGGAAAGGTTATGAGCTGTATCCTTAACCTGGGAGAGTTTGTCACAAGGGCCAACATGTACATCACGATCTTAGGATCTTATGATGTTGTAATTGGTATGGACTAGTTGGAATTGCATGAGGCGATACACAACTATAAGATGAAATGGTTGAGCTTGGTTGATGACGAGGGATAGAGACGTGTGATTTTAGGATGGAACTGGGGAGTTTCCCTGAGGTTCATCTCTTCCTTATAGCTACGGAAGAGCATGCACAAGGGGTGCAAGATTTATGCGATCCTTGCATTAAACGAGAAGGGATTAACAAAAGGTTTAAAACACCTTCTGGTGGTGAAAGAGTTTGTATACGTATTTCTAGAGGAGTTAACTGGGATGTGTTACTTTTGTTTATCATCGTCACTAAATGCGTAATACATTGCAGCTAGTGACTAATGATTTTGATATTGCTCAATGCAGGGGGGATTTGTTCAATGACCAAGCCACAGAAGAAGATCTAAAGGTCGATTTCATGTAGGGTTTTGATGGTGTGGTGCACAATAAAGAAGCTTGGGGCAATCATCATGTGTCTCTCTGGAGGACATGGTAAACAAAATTAAATTAAAAACTTGTCGATTAGCTTTTACTCATTGATTACTTGTAATGTAAAATATATTTTTTATTCATTTAAAATATAAAATAATGTGTGTCTTTTCCACATTCAGAGGAGAGTAACAATGCTATAAATGCTCCTGATGTACTCGTTGAACCACATACCAACCCCCATATTAATTCAAGCGTTGTTGCCGAAGGAGCATTACATGGTGGTATGCACTCATTTTTAATGTTTTTCCATTTTTCAATGAGTATTAATATTTAGGGTATATTTTGTACTAAATACTTATATTGTTTCATATGGAAGAGCATATAGATGTCGATCGAGAGAGGAGATCAACAAGCGCATAAACAACAATACGAGAACCAACTAATGTTTCTACTGCACCAGCTAATCCAGGTATAAAACATTGTATTTAAATCTATATTAATTAAATTTCCCTAGGAACAGTGAATAACAATATCACTTGAATTTTTTTTTGTTGTTGCAGCAATGGATGCCCATGCGCATCCTCAACCTCCATGTCGAAATACTAGAAGTTCATCATGGTGTGAAGTGTTGAGTACTGATGATGCAACACTTCAAGAAGGCCCAATAACTATGGGGGATCAGTTAAATGATGACGACGACGACTTAATTTATGCTTTCATGGATACCAGGAAGAAGAAAAAGGAGAAAAACAAATGATTAGACATTTTATTATTAATATAAATCTAATATATTTTTGGTCCAATGTAATGTATTTTGTTTTCCTAAATGTCATGAATGTTATTTTCTTTCATGTTTTTTGTTTTATCACATGGGGATGAATGTTTTATGCTTACATTTAATGTTACTATCATTTCTTATTATAGTTGTAAAATCTAGATGGATTGGGTATGGGAAAATGAGAGTGATGTGAGACGGGGGAGGGGCCAAAAGATCTTCCACCTTCACGTGATTGATCTTGTTCAGTAGAGAATAATTTATTCTCAAAATGAAGAGAAGCTCATTCATGTATTTGTCTTTAGTCATTAATTTGTAGAGGTTGTTACATCTTTAATTACTATTCTAAAATATAATTAAGTCATGTGATGAATCGCAGGATGGAGAGGAGCAACATTGGAGGCACCCCATCACTCAAAGGTATGGATCTTGTTAAGGACCAGTTTAAGGTGATATAACTACATATATGTTAGTCAATCTTAATATTAAATAATAATAATATAGGAAATGTGTTAAGAAAGTTAAATATTTTATGTTTTTTATATTTTTTGGAGATTATTTTTGTTGAAATTATAATTTTGAATTGATGAAATTGTTGTTTTTAATGTAAAAATAGTTTAAATGTCTTGAAATACATCTGTTGTCACTGGATTGTGTACAATTAACATATAATATCTGCAATTGAATCAACCTAAAATTATTAGTCCATCCATAACAAGTTTAGAATACTAGATTAGTTTAAAATTTGACAAACTCAACCCTTTTCTACATAAATTCTTCTCCAAATCTATTAGGAATTGAGTTTTGGACCAATTTCAATATGACCCAAATCATTGAAATTTGAAAAAAAATTAATGAAACAACGCCAAACTTCATTTTACCAGAAAAAATAAACTCACTGGAAAATTTGAGTTTTTCCACTTATTAACTCTCTCTCTATATATATATATGTGTGTGTGTGTGTGTGTGTACTAAATGACCATATGAGGCAACAAAATATAAGTTTTCATCACCATTTCCAAGAGAATAAAGCAAGAAATCACCATAACTATAGCTAGAAGCGTAATGGGACCCAAATTTGGATACTCCTAAAACATTGATACCTAGTGTTTGATATGTAAATTCGACCTCTCTTTCGTTTGCAAGTATGCTATTTATCACACAAGGACTTGTGTGAATTTGGGAGAATGCTATGAAAACAATTCAAGGACTTTCACCTCAAGGATGATGTCCATATTGATAATTCTTTTTATGAGGGCAATGCCTCATGAACCAAGGGATCGAAAAGACAAGAACGGTGAGCATCCATAATCCACAAAACACATTAGCATCTCTAAACAATGTTAGTATCAAAGAAAGGAAAAATATTATCATCTCAATTTGAAGACTTGCACCTCAAAACTAAATTCTAAACTATCCGGATTTTAGATAAAAATAATACTTCATAAACCACCTCTATTTCACAATTTTTATCTATGTAAATTTATTCACAACAAACACATCCTATATACACAATATTCCATAACTTTACCTCCTAAAATATTACCCTAAAAAGTAAACCATATTTTATCATATTTTACATAGAAATTTGTAGTTGTTGCTTTTGTTTATAGTTCACCTAAACTCATTCAATACCTCCCATACATCTAATATCCTCATGTAACATTGGCATTTGTTCTTGCCTTTAGAATATCAATGTCACGTTCTCCTGACTACCTGAAGTATGGAATGGGGTATAGTAGAAGGGGTGATCTAGGTGGATATCAGTGGCCACCCACCTTTTCCAACTGGCTCAAAACAACTTCTTGGCAATTTTGGCAATTTAATATTTTTAGCAGGTTTTAACTTCTGCGGCTATTTTGAGGGCCTAAATGAAGATTTTTCGAGATATAGTTTTTCAGTGATAGCCAAAGGCATGATTGAGCCCCCAAAATGAATATCCTCGATGATACCTTTCCAACTAGCTATTATACGCCTAAAACGGAGATCGTATGCAAAAGTTACGACCCCGGGAAGTTGATGTACTAACTTACTCAAACGGGGCCCAAATGACTTTTGGTGCTTCATCTCCTAGGGTTAGGTTTTTGGATGTATAGGGTTTTTGGCATTCATTTTTATTGTAAAAAGGCCTTCAGAGCCTCATTGTAATCATGTTCTTGCGAATGCGAGTAGCCGCCACATCTCTTCTTAGAGATAAGCTGCCACCATTCTAGCGAGTCTTTCACTCTGTATTTTTACAGTCTCTATGCATTTCTTTGATTAGTAGAAATCATGTATTGTTGTATATTTGTGTTTATGGTTGCATCTTTGATACATTTCTATTATATTATTGAATATATGCAATATCTCTGGGCATTTCTTTATTATATCTCCACTCTCATTTCATGCCGAAAATAATCCAGATCAGTGGTATCAAAGTAGGTTGCTCTTCTTTCGCACTTCTTAAATCTCTCCCTCATGTCAAACATTGGTGGGAAACTTACTGGGAGAAAAGTTCCACGGAGGAGTTTGGAATATATGGGGTTGATCCCACTTGGGAATTTTTTATGGATGTGGTAAAGGAATAGTATTACCCTATTGGAAACTATGAGGACCAGTACATGAGATGGACCACACTATGGCAAGAGAGGGGCCAAGAAGTTTCGGAGTTCACCAATACCTTCCATACATTGCGCACCAAGTTGGGTATCAAAGAATGAGAGTGACATTTGGTTCTGAAATACCGTGGGGCTCTATACAGATACATCCAGACTGAAATGGATTTTCTGGACATCTCATCACTCGGTGCTGCTTATCAATATGCTGTTAAAATTGAGCAGAAATTTAAGCACTAGAACAAATGGGAGTTTGGGTCTGCAAATCCACAACAACCAAAGTATGAAAAAGACAGCCCTAACAAACAGTTTCCTGAAAACCACTCCAAGACACAGGAAAACAAGGGTCACGGGAAGACAAAGAAGGACGCCGAAAAATGGTGTGCGTTCCACAAAAGCCCCTGGCACAACACCGATGAATGTTGCTCAATATAGTCATTAGCGATCGAGATCAAAGACAATGAGCCGAAACCTAATTCAGAATCTGATTCTAAAAATAATGGTAAAGGACAGATCATTGACGCAGACCCCACTGCTATTGTCACTACTGCCACAATTCAACCAGAAGAACCAACAGATCCTTAAGAGGGGGAGAACCTTTTTCATTCGTAGATGTCGGTGAAGGGGACCCCACTGCATTTTATTGTTGATAGTGGAATCCAGAAGAACCTCATCTCAGGAGAGGTCGTCAAACAATTGAGATTGTGGACAACACCACACCTGCAGTCGTACAACATTGGGTATCTTCTCCAAGGACGAGATCTCTGTGTCAGCCAATAGTGTCGATTATCATACAACATCCAACACTTCGAGGATGAGGTATTATGTGATGTTGCCCCACTGGATTTCTATGATGTGCTCTTGGGACAACTATATATGTGGAGACACCATGTTGTAAATGAGTCTTGACCCTGTAGTGTCATTGTTACTTTGGGGGGTCATCTCTACAGAATACCAAAGGTAGTTCTGACTACTATTCCACCTAAAAAATGTTGCAAGGTAGTATCTCATACTGCAAAATTCATCTTCTTCGCAATTTGTTCAAAAGGAGAACAAAAGGACACTGCAACCACTACAACCTTTCCCCAATCACCTTCTATCCAACAGAAGCAGGTCGACAAGGTTGTAGCAAAGAAAAAAGATTCCTTCTACACACCATCCTCTCATGTATCTCGACTTTTTAAACAACCTCAACCTCAACAGGTTCCTGATAGACTTCCACAAACAGAGCAACACGACATCTCCAGCAAGACAAGTAGCTCACAAAGATGCAGATTCAACAAACTCTTTCCCTTCTCCCCTGGGAACTCAACACAATTTAGACCATTGCTTCCTCATGAGGGAGGATTGATCCAGGTGGATATCAGTGGCCACCCACCTTTTCCAACTGGCTCCAAACAACTTTCTGGCAATTTTGGCCATTTACTATTTTTAGTAGGTTTTAACTTCTACGGCCATTTTGAGGGCCTTAAATGAAGGTTTTTTGAGATCGAGGTTCTCAATGATATCCAAAGTTATTATTGAGAGCCCAAAAAGAATATCCTCAACGATACCTTTCCAACGTGCTATTATACGCCTAAAACGGAGATCGTATGCAAACATTACAACCCCGAGAAGTTGATGTACGAACTTACCCAAACAGGGCCCACATGACTTTTGGTGCTTCATCTTCTAGGGTTAAGTTTTTGGATGTCTATGGTTTTTAGCATTCTTGTTTATTACAAAAATGCGTTCAGAGCCTCATTGTAATCATCTTCTTGCAAATGCGAGTAGCCGTCACATCTCTTCTGATAGATAAGTTGTCACCATTCTAGCGAGTCTTTCACTTTGTATTTTTGTAGTCTCTGTACATTTCTTTGATTAGTAAAAATCGTGTATTACTGTATATCTTTGTTTATGGTTGCCTATCTGATACATTTCTATTATATTATTGAATATCTGCAATATCTCTGGGCATTTGTTTATTATATCTCTGCTCTCATTTCATGTCGAAAATAATCTGAATCAGTGGTATCAAAGGAGGCTGCTCTTGATCATTTTTTCAGTGCATGTCCCCGATGAGCTCCGAGTATAGCAAGTTGGGTCTCGAGCTTGTCTCTCTTGAAGACAATCTCTCTCGCACACACAAGAAACCCTCAATCGCAGAAGAAAAGAAAAATGACGGAGCAAATGATCCTATCAATCTGTTGCTTGAGCAAGCTCTCACTAGACAGAGGGACGAAATGATGGAGAATTTTTCCCACATCCTTCAAATCCTGCTGATAGAATCAGGCACATCTTCATCAAGAGGCCACTTTGGAGGCAGCTCGCCTTTCAAGGTACAAGTTAACTTTGATATTCCTATATTTGAAGGATAGATAGATGCAGAATGTAAAAAAATTTCAGACCCCAACCCAGTTTCAGTCTCGCTGATTTTTCAACCAAAGTTAAATGTCGAAACTCCAGTTTCAGCACTATTTCAGCATATGTCATAGCGGTGTTTCAGCATATGTTACAGCACTGTTTCAGCATATGTCTCAACACTGTTTCAACATATTTCACAGCGGTGTTTCAGCATATGTTACAACACTGTTTCAGCATATGTCTCAGCATTGTTTCAGCATATGTCTCAGCACTGTTTCAGCATATGTCACAAGAGTGTTTCAGCATATGTTACAACACTGTTTCAGCATATGTTACAGTAGTGTTTCAGCACATGTCTCGGCACTGTTTCATCATATGTTACAGTGGTGTTTCAGCATATCTTACAGTGGTGTTTCAACATATAAAAACTTAACAGAAAATAAACTTCAAAACTAAAACATGAGGATTTTGAACATCGTTTTCAACGCAGAAATAAAATATCAGCAATATGAAAAACTCAGAAAATATAGACACACAGATTTTTGGTCTAACTTCGACCCTGGAAAAACCCACAAGGGTAAAACCAGTGAGAGAGGGATTTGTATTATTTATGAGCTTCTGAGAAATTCTTTTACAACATATTCATCTTCAAAAATTTACACAAACTTATCTGGACATTCTTGTAGCTTTGCTCCTCAATTTCTAAACTAGAAATCCGTACAACTATATGGTTGTCCCAGCAATTAATGTTGTACGAATTGTCTCAAAATCTATGTCAAAACTCTGCTAAGACTCAATTTCTGTGCCACTAAATGTTGTTCGGCAGCCTTGGAATGCATGCCAATACTCCCAGAAATTGCAGCTGTTGTCTCTTTTCTTCAGCTCGACCTCTCTCTTGCTCTCTCTTGTTCTCTCAACAAGAATGCTTGAATTCCTCTTTTTCTCTCAACAAGAATGCTTCAACTACCCAAGAATGGGTGCGCCCTCTTGCCCAAGTCAACCTCATGAGGGAAGGTGAGGGGTTTTCTAATCTAATGGTTGAGATTAGAGTAGATGGGTGGCTAAGATTTGGTGTCTCTTCACTCAGCCTCACTTTAGTCATAAAGTCACCTTTTAATTTGCATCTCACAAATTAAATGACTAGGACCCACATTCGACACTTTCTCCACCTTAGGCGCCTAGGGAAGAGAAACACTTGCCTTGGTACTTTATTTTAATTAAAAATTTAACACTCCCTCATACTGAGGAAAGTGTTACTCACCACTCCAAGCTTGTCCCTGAAA
>SNQJ01S0002057.1:145767-157572 GCA_010110895.2 Picea sitchensis
GTACTCTGGTACAATTTAGTCAAAGACTCCCACATCTCATAGGCACGTGTCTTCCCCGTCAAGTGAGGAATCAAATGATCCTTGATGGCATCAAGAATAAATCTCTTAGCCTTGATACTCTTATTATTATAGGCTGCAAGAAGAGTAGCATTAGTAGGTACCACAACAGGATGAGTAGTGGTATTCTCCATAATGTCTCGCAACTCGTTCTCTTGCAAAAGCAAGATCATCCTCTCCTTCCAACCACCAAAATTTGTTGCCCCATCAAGTCTGTCTTCAACCCTCAAACCAGTAGTCATGACCCTCTTTCTGCTGAAAATCACAAATTCAGAAATCTACCCTGTGAAGTGACTGTTGTCCCTACTTTTTGTCTGCTGAAATTTCTGCTTCTCTTTAACTCAGCTCTGATACCATGTAAAAAAATTTCAGACCCCAACCCAGTTTCAGTGTCACTGATTTTTCAACCAAAGTTAAATGTCGAAACTCCAGTTTCAACACTCTTTCAGCATATGTCACAACGGTGTTTCAGCATATGTTACAACACTATTTCAGCATATGTCTCAGCACTGTTTCAGCATATGTCACAGCGGTGTTTCAGCATATGTCTCAGCACTGTTTTAGCATATGTCTCAGCACTGTTTCAGCATATGTCATAGCGGTGTTTTAGCATATTTTACAACACTGTTTCAGCATATGTCTCAACACTGTTTTAGCATATGTCTCAGCATTGTTTCATCATATGTTACAATGGTGTTTCAGCATATGTTACAACACTGTTTCAGCATATGTCTCAGCACTATTTCATCATATGTTACAGTGGTTTTTCAGCATATGTTACACCGGTGTTTCAGCATATAAAAACTTAATATAAAATAAACTTCAGAACTGAAACATGAGGATTCTGAACATCGTTTTCAACGCAGAAATAAAATATCAGCAATATGCAAAACTCAGAAAATATAGACACACAGATTTTTGGTCTAACTTTGACCCTGGGAAAACCCACAAGGGGAAAACTAGTGAGAGAGGGCTTTGTATTATTTATGAGCTTCTGAGAAATTCTTTTACAGCATATTCATCTTCAGAAATTTACACAAACTTATCTGGACATTCCTATAGCTTTGCTCCTCAATTTCTGAACTAGAAATCCGTACAACTGTACGACTGTCCCAACAATTAATGTTGTACATACTATCTCGAAATTCATGTCAAAAATCTACTAAGACTCAATTTCTATGCCACTAAATGCTATTCGGCATCCTTGGAATGCATGCCAATACTCCCAGAAATTGCAGCTTCTGTCTCTTTTCTTCATCTCGACCTCTCTCTTGCTCTCTCTTGTTCTCTCAACAAGAATGCTTGAACTCCTCTTGTTCTCTCAACAAGAATGCTTCAACTACCCAATAATGGGTGTGCCCTCTTGCCCAAGTTGACCTCATGAGGGAAGGTGAGGGGTTTTCTAATCTAACGGTTGAGATTAGAGTAGATTGGTGGCTGAGATTTGGTGTCTCTTCACTCACCCTTACTTTAGTCATAAAGTCACCTTTTAATTTGCATCTCACAAATTAAATGACTAGGACCCACATTTCGCACTTTCTCCCCCTTAGGCGCCTAGGGAAGAAAAACACATGCCTTGGTACTTTATTTTAATTAAAAATTTAACACAGAAGCCCTAGAAAAATGGTTAACTCTGCTAGAAAGTTATTTCTCTGTTCACAATTTTTCCGACAAAGAAAAGATCACCTTCGCACTCCTTAAAGCTCTCCTTCATCTCAAACATTGGTGGGAAACTTAGTGGGAACAAAGTTCCACAGAGGATTCTAGAATATATGGGGTCGATCCCACTTGGGATTTTTTTGTTGATGCGGTAAAGGAACAGTATTACCCTATTGGCAACTATGAGGACCAATACATGAGATGGACCACACTATGGAAAGAGAGGGGTCACGCAGTTCTGGAGTTCAACAATACCTTCCATACCTTGCACACCAAGATGGGTATCAAAGAATGTGAGGGACATTTGGTTCTCAAATACCGTGGGGCTCTACACAGATACATCTAGACTAAAATGGATTTTTTGGACATCTCATCACTTGGTGCTGCTTATCGATATGTTGTTAAAGTTGAGCAGAAATTTAAGCACTAGAAAAAATGGGAGTTCAGGTCTGCAAATCCACAACAACCAAAGTATGACAAAGATGGCCCTAACAAACAGTTTCCCAAAAACCAGTCCAAGACACAGGAAAAGAAGGGTCACGAGAAGACAAAGAAGGACATCGGAAAATGGTGCAAGTTCCACAAAATACCCTGGCAAAACACCAATGAAATTCGCTCAAAACAATCATTAGTGGCTGAGATCAAAGACAAAGAGCCGAAACCTGATTCTGAATATGATTCTAAAAATAATGGCAAAGGACAAATCATTGACGTGGACCCCACTGCTATTGTCGCTACCGCAACAATTCAACCAGAAGAGCCAATAGATCTTGAAGAGGGTGAGCACCTTTTTCATTCACAAATGCGGGTGAAGGGGACCCCGCTACATTTTATTGTCGATAGCAGAAGCCAGGAGAACCTCATCTCAGCAGAGGTCGTCAAACAGTTGAGATTGTCGACAACACCACACCTACAGCCATACAACATTGGGTAGCTTCACTAAGGAAGAGATCTCTATGTCAGCCAACATAGTCGATTATCATACGACATCCAACCCTTCGAGGATGAGGTATTATGAGATGTTGCCCCACTGGATGTCTATGATGTACTCTTGGGCCAACCATATATGTGGAGACGCCATGTTGTTTATGAGTCTCCACCCCATAGTGTCATTGTTACTTTGGGGGCTCATCTCTATGGAATACCAAAGGTAGTTTCGACTACTTTTCCACCTAAAAAGTGTCACAAGGTAGTATCTCATACTGCAAAATTAAGCTTCTTCACAATCTATTCAAAAGGATAACAAAATAACACTACAACCACTACAACCTTGCCCCAGGCACCTTATATCCAACAAAAGCAGGTCGACAAGGTTGCAACAAAGTGCAAAGATTCCTTTTTCACACTGTCCTCTCATGTATCTAGAATTGTTGAGCAACCTCAACCTTAATAGGTTCGTGATAGACTTCCACAAACTGAGCAAAGCAACGTCTCTAGCAAGACAAGCAGCTCACCAAGATGCAGATTCAACAAATGCTTTCCCTTCTCCCCGAGAACTCAACACAATGGAGACCATTTCTTCCTAATGAGGGAGGATTGATCCAGGTGGATATTGGTGGCCACCCACCTTTTCCAATAGGCTCGAAACAACTTTCTGGCAATTTTGACAATTTACTATTTTTAGTAGGTTTTAACTTCTGGGGCCATTTTGAGGGCCTAAATGAAGGTTTTTCAAGATAGATGTTATAAATGATATTTGAAGGTATCATTTATCCCCCCAAAATAATATCCTCGATGATACCTTTCCAACAAGCTATTATACGCCTAAAACGGAGATCGTATGCAAAAGTTACGACCCCGGGAAGTTGATGTACTAACTTACCCAAACGGGGCCCACATGAATTTTGGCGCTTTATCTCCTAGAGTTAGGTTTTTGGATGTATAGGGTTTTTGGAATTCCTGTTTATTGTAAAAATTCCTTCAGAACCTCATTGTAATCATCTTCTTGCAAATGCGAGTAGCTGTCACATCTCTTCTCAGAGATAAGTTGCCACCATTCTAGCGAGTCTTTCACTCTATATTTTTATAGTCTTTGTACATTTCTTTGATTAGTATAAATCGTGTATTACTTTATATCTATGTTTATGGTTGCATCTCTGATACATTATGTTATATTATTGAATATCTGCAATATCTCTATGCATTTCTTTATTATATCTCCGCTCTCATTTCGTGCCGAAAATAATCCAGATCAGAGGTATCGAAGCAGGCTTCTTTTGATAATTTTTTCTGTGCATGTCCTCGAGGATGTCTGAGTATATCAAGTTGGGTCTCGAGCTTTTCTCTCTTGAATACAATCGCTCTCGCTCACCCAAGAAACCCTCAATGGCGGAAGAAAAGAAAAACGACAGAGCAGATGATCCTATCAATCTATTGCTTGAGCAAGCTCTCATGCGCCAGAGGGATGAAATGATGGAAAATTTTGCCCACATGCTTCAATGCCTGTCGATGGCATCAGGCGCATATTCATAAAGCGGCCACTTTGGAGGCACCTCACCTTTCAAGGTACAAGTTAACTTTGATATTCCTGTATTTGAAGGGCAGATAGATGTTGAATCCATAGAAAAATGGTTAACTCTACTCGAAGGTTATTTCTCTGTTCACAATTTTTTCAACAAAGAGAAGATCACCTTCACACTCCTTAAATATCTCCCTCATGTCAAACATTGGTGGGAAACTTACTGGGAGCAAATTTCCATAGAGGAGTCTATAATATATGGGGTTGATCCCACTTGAAATTTTTTTGTATATGCGGTAAAGGAACATTATTACCCTATTGGAAACTCTGAGGACCAGTACATGAGATGGACCACACTGTGGCAAGAGAGGGGCCAAGCAGTTCTGGAGTTCACCAATACCTTCCATACCTTACGCACCAAGCTGGGTATCAAAGAATGCGAGGGAAATTTGGTTCTGAAATACCGTGGGGCTGTACACAGATACATCCAAACTGAAATGGATTTTTTGGACATTTCATCATTTGGTGTTGCTTATTGATATGCTGTTAAAATTGAGTAGAAATTTAAGCATGAGAACAAATGGGAGTTCAAGTCTACAAATCCGTAACAAAAAAAGTATGACAAAGATGGACCTAACAAATAGTTTCTTGAAAACCAGTCCAAGACACAGGAAAAGAAGGGTCATGAGAAGACAAAGAAGGACACTGAAAAATGGTGCGAGTTCCACAAAATCCCCTAGCACAACACCGATGAATGTCACTCAAAACAGTCATTAGTGGCCGAGATCAAAGACAAAGAGTCAAAACCTGATTTTGAATCTAATTCAGAAAATAATGGTAAAGGACAGATCATTGACGTATACCCCACTGCTATTGTCACTACCACAACAATTCAACTAGAAGGATCAACAGATCCTGAAGAGGGGGACCATCTTTTTCATTCACAAATGTGGGTGAAGGGGACCCCACTACATTTTATTTTTGATAGCGGAAGCCAGAAGAACCTCATCTCAACAGAGGTCATCAAATAGTTGATATTGTTGACAACACCACACCCGCATCCATACAACATTGGGTCGCATCGCCAAGGACGGGATCTCTACGTCAGCCAACAGTGTCGATTATCATATGGCATCCAACTCTTCGAGGAGGAAGTTTTATGTGATGTTTCCCCACTGGATGTCTGTGATGTGCTCTTGGGCCAACCATATATGTGGAGATGCCATGTTGTTTATGAGTCTCGACCCCGTAGTGTCATTTTTACTTTGGGGGCTCATCTCTATAGAATACCAGAGGTAGTTCCGACTATTGTTCCACCTAAAAAGTGTTGCAAGGTAGTATCTCATACTGCAAAATTCAGCTTCTTCACAATCTATTCAAAAGGAGAACAAAAGGACATTGCAACCACTACAGCCTTGCCCCAAGCACCTTCTATCCAACAAAAGTAGGTCGACAAGGTTGCAACAAAGTGCAAAGATTCCTTCTACACACCTTCCTCTCATGTATCTCGACTTGTTGAACAGCCTCAACCTCAACAGGTTCATGAGAGACTTCCACAAGCTGAGCAGCATGACGTCTCCAGCAAGACAAGTAGCTCACCAAGATGCATATTCAATAAATGCTTTCCCTTCTCCCCCGGGAACTTAATGTAATGGAGACCATTTCTTCCTAATAAGGGAGGATTTATCTAGGTGGATATCGGTGGCCACCCACCTTTTCCAACTGGCTCAAAACAACCTTTTGGCAATTTTGGAAATTTACTATTTTTAGTAGGCTTTAATTTCTGGGGCCATTTTGAGGGCCGAAATGAAGGTTTTTTGAAATCAAGGTTCTCAATGATAGTTGAAGGCATGTTTTATCCCCCAAAAATAATCTCCTCAAAAATACCTTTCCAACGAGGTATTATACGCCTAAAACGGAGATCGTATGCAAAAGTTACGACCCCAAGAAGTTGATGTACTAACTTACCCAAACGGGGCCCACATGAATTTTGGTGCTTCATCTCCTAGGGTTAGGTTTTTGGATGTCTAGGGTTTTGGGCATTCTTGTTTATTGTAAAAAGACCTTCAAAGCCTCATTGTAATCATCTTCTTGTGAATGCCAGTAGCCGTCACATCTCTTCTCAGAGATAATCTACCACCATTCTAGCGAGTCTTTCACTCTGTATTTTTACAGTCTCTATACATTTCTTTGATTAGTAGAAATTGTGTATTATTGTATATCTATGTTTATGGTTGCTTCTCTGATACATTTCTATTACATTATTGAATATATACAATATCTTTGTGCATTTGTTTATTATATCTCCACTCTCATTTCGTGCCGAAAATAATCCGGATCAAAGGGGACTTGAACTTCAACCCTATCCACTAGGATATGTTCACCCTGAGACCTTCAATATATGAATCAAATCTATGGAGAATTGTATTGTTTCCTAGTAGTGAGTGTGTCTCTCTTTACCATAGCTTCTATGTTAGTGTTTGTCACCTCGAATCTATATTCCTCAGTACCTCATTTATGGAGGTGTTGATGAGTTTTTTGCAACCTCCAAGTGTCTTCTCTCCAGAATTGGGTAGGCATATCGATCTACTGTTAGGTGAAAATGATTTTTCCATACCTTACTTGGTCTGGCCCCTTCTACTCTTATCTTCAATTCTACTATAATCTCTTTAGGCTCATGTTATTTTGTAGTTGTGAACCTCATAGTTTCATTCTGGAACCCATACTGGAATGATAATATTTACACACCCCCAACATAGGGGTTTGGTGACCTCAATATTTGTTGCAATGCCTAGTTGTGTAGGTAAGGTTTCCAAAGGAGATTTATCCTTTTAGGGGTGATATCAAAACACAATTCACAAAATTTCCAAGTGTTTTGGAAATCCGTCTTCATAAGAGATATGTATCATTCAATGTTAAATTTGTACCATTGATATTTTAAGTATAAAGCATAGACACTAGCAAGTGATCTATGTGCCAACATTTTGTAAGCTTGTTCAATAATCTCCTCACATACATACGTTAATCTTCCAATTTCATAATCCTTTTTTGTAGTTTCTTGCATTTGTTTTACCAGGTCAATTTTTATCTTGGTATTTTCATTACCGAGGACTTCTAAATTTTCATTAAAATCTACTGAGGTTAAAGAAAATTTCTCTTCCAGCAAAGTGATTACTTGGTTATGCTCAATGAAAAAAACAAAGTTGTCACCTTTTGATTCTTCTTATTTCTTCGATTGCTACTTCATCTTGAGAAATCAACAATTGTCTCATCAAAACTTTAACTGAATTTGTGTCCACGATGTGTGTTAGAATCCTCTTTTGCATCTTTTTCGAATCATATCTCCTTATCCTCTTTGTAATATGATCAATAACATAGCTACTCTCTTCATGTATCACAAGTGTCTTTTCATAAACAAGTTTGTTGATTTCTTCTTTTCCTTTAACAATTGGAACCCCTAACAGGGTGGCAGGATCTTCTTGCTATGGGGAATCTAGAATATCAAATGTCTCCTTAGCTTGGGCTACGGTATTTTCCTTTGGATCCCTAGAAATATTTGATTCTAGTTCCTAATCTGTTGCAAAGATATCCTCCTACTCCTTCTTCACACTCTGCTACTTCTTATGCAATAGTTGATATAGGCTCTGTAGCATCCATGGATTCTTCACCTACTATTGTTGACACATGTTCTAAATCATGTGATGAGTCTTCAATACATGGTTTTGATGCTACATTTTCTTCAGGATGGATAATGAGCATGTCCCATGTGACATATGGTTGTATTCTTCATAATTCATCGAAAACAAATAGCTTAATCAACCCATGGTGTGCTACAACTTCTTATTCTCTCAATTGGACTTCTATATCCATCCTTTGGAGCAACTTAATTAAGTAATATGGAATGTCAATGATCCTCCAATGTCTCTAATGTTCCAAGATCTTAAATGTCGTGCCAACCTAAAAACCTCAAATTACGATGGCATTTTGTGCAACTGTTGAGCAAACTCTATAGTAATTGCATTGATGTATCCAATGAGTATGTCAAATAATTCCATCCATATTGTTTGTTGGAATATATGCTACATGTTAGGATTACTTTTTATTAAATCCATATTTATAGGCTCTCATATGTTCAATGTTCCTCCCATGATTTTTTGTGAACTCCACAGTTGATTTTCACTTCTACAATAACCCACACTTTGTGAAATCTATTGCCTATTTATTAACACTTTCCTTGCTACTGCATTTGGCCAACATTGTCGATATCCATAGTGATATTATAGGTCGATGATTCACACTCATTTCTCATTCGTGGAAAATATCTTTTAGATTTGTTACTATGGTGGAGAGTTGGTGAATCTTATGCATCCATAACTGCTCATTGTTAGTTACCATTATTCACACATTGTTTATGGAGTGATCAACAATTAATTCAAGTAATAAAGCATCAATACATATGATTAAGCATTTATCAAATTGATGAAGACATTAAAGCCATTATTTATGTTTTTCACCCAAAAGTAACTGTCTTCATTTCTAATTGTAGTTGTTTCCTTCAAAATTGGTGGCACAGATCAGCCTGTTAGTTGATGAACTGATAGAGGGTTCATACCATCAATATTAGTCACTCCATAGCCATATTTATAAAACATTGAATCCCTGTCGCAATAGGGATTTCCTTAATAGAAGGCCCTTCCATACAATCTACCTTTTCAGCCAATGTCAGCTCCCAAAACAAAATTGGTAATCTCATCAACATTTATGCTTGAAAATGAATTCAAGAAAAAATTTGGTGTTCTCAATTTAATCGCGATCCAATAATCGATTTAAAAATTTCAATTTTCTGAGAATTTGTGAATTCCCTCGGTGGGTTGCTAATCTTACTGGTTTTTAAATTGAAATTGTATGAGCTGACTCCCTTGGCATTATTTGTTTCACTCGTTTAGACTAGCACTTGGGCATTGTTTGACATTATGATAATTTTTGTTCAACTATGATTTGGCACTCTTGGATGATGTTCCTCCTCAATGACACCCTATAGTGAACCAACCATGCCTCTTGAAAAATTGCATTTGAGTGTGTGACATAATATTTGTGAAACCATAAAAATTTATCCTTCCCTTCCAACATCCTATTACAACAACAAGCTTCTTACTAGAAAACACTTTTAATGTGCAGTAATTGTCCAAATTTTCTTCATCTTTTGACACAATGATACAACACCCAGGTACTAAATTTGATGGTACTTTTCAAAATTCAAGATCTTAAAGGCTGCAAAATACACCGTCCAAGATTACAACAACAATTTGAAATCTTCTTTGATGTTTTTAACTTCTTCTTGCCAAACCTCAAAGGAAAGAAACCAATGCCATTCGAGGAGACCACATACAATTGGAGTTTCTAAATATGATTGAACTTCCGATTGAAATTTGTGTGGGAGAGACAAGCAATTTTGTGTGTAACTGAGCAATCCGTGGGATATTTTTTGTGTTGTTGAGAAACATACCATGAGTTTCTATTGTTTGATTCACTGCATTCCGCACCATATCCATAATCTCAAGTGTGTTTAAATTTCTCAGAGTGAATGTAATCAGAATTAGAGATAGAGATGCTTGTTGTCCACCAGAAACACCATTTCCTTTGTTGGTCAGTGGAAGCAAAACATACCATATAAGAGAGCATAAAATAAGCAAGATGAAACACACATTAAACCAAGCACATCATTCATACACTTGACACAATGATTTATGTGGAAACCCAAATCAGGAAAAAAACATGGGCAATGATTATCATTATTCTTCTTATTCAAGGGAGAACTACAATAGCCTTCTTAGTCATGTTGGACACACCTACCACACTTAGAGGGGGGGTGAATGAGTGTGGGGATCTTTTTCCCAAAACTCCCTCTTACACAAAAATCATTAGTTAGCATTCGACATTTACTCATTACTCATTGCTATCATTAATAATCAATTAGATGTGAATACATATCAACAACATATATCAACAATATATCATCAACAAATCATCTCCACAAGGATCACAATATGTATGTACAATTTTTCTTTTTATTATGGACTTTAATCTGGGGGTTTTTCAACAACAACTAAATAGAGTACAACTCTACAAGAGAACCAGCTCTATATGCAAGAATCAGCTTACATTCTCAGCACCAACTTAGATGAGGCAACAATCCTCAATAGATATCAATCTACACCATAAACAAGAGCATCAACCATGCACCAACCTGTGCCAAACAACCTGTAATCAACCTGTACCATAAAAAAGTGCATCCAACCATGTACCAAGTATATACCAATCATGTGTCAACTACTCATCAATAATTAATCATCAATATGTACCAACATCATCAACTATACACCTCATGTATGTGCCAACTCATCAACTTCTTATCTCAACCATGACTAGTTTTGGATTAGTCAACAACCCTAACTTGAAATAATCATAACTTTGTACCTGTAATGAATAAAGATCTGAAACTGATACACAATGTTCTTCAGTGTGATTTATGAAATTCCTCCAAGTGGCACTACTTTTAACCTATCATAAAAGGAGGTATAGCAAAAATGGCATACCTTGTTGAATTTTGGATTATTCTAGAGAGCGACCTTGTAGAGTGTACCCCGCACAGAATATTTGTTGAATCGATCTAAAATTGTTACAAAGCATACTACAGACTATAATATAACCATCACAATTTGTCTCATTGAATTTTTATATGTTATGAAGAAGTTATGACATTGTTACCCGAAACACCTGATTTTGACTAGTTTCAGGACTGGCCACAAACCCTATTTTCCACGAAGTGTAACTCCCAAAATACAATGAACCACAAGCATAATTTTTAACCACAGATACTTGGATATGTTTTCGCACTTACATAGCAATTTAAGGATCTGCATCATTATATAAAAAAAATTATAGCAAAAATGGTGAGATGACCTATAAATAACATACCTTAGAAAGCACCATCAAAAGAATTTATCCTTCCTTGCATTTCATCCTTCTTTTCTTCACTTTTCTCAGAATTTCAGCTTAGATATCCTTGGTTACCTCAGTCACCTATAAATATTCAATATTCTCAAGTGTTCCACACCAAAAATGCTCAAGAAGCTCTCCATCAATACTCCAAAAGATATTCTCACAAGAAACTCTCCATTGATCCACAAAAAGGATAATCTACAAGAGACCATTTCTATCTGATTTATACTTTCATCCTCTAGGTCACTTAACCCATTTTTAGGTCACTTAACCCATTTCTAGGTCACTTAACCTATTTTCCTTATTTTAGGGTAAACCATTTTCCATAAATAGAAAGTTCTCCAATATTTTATCATTTAAATATTCCTTCTTGATTTTGTCACCTTACTTTATCATTTCTTGATTTTGTCATTTCTCTTGATTATTTAAATAATCCACCTTGAATTTTTACTTTAATTTATCATTTAAATAATATTAACCCATTTATAGGTCACTTAACCTATTTTCCTTATTTTTAGGGTTAACCACTTTCCATAAATATTCCTTCTTGATTTTGTCACCTTACTTTATCATTTCTTTATTTTGTCACTTCTCTTTATTATTTAAATAATCCACCTTGACTTTGTCAC
>SNQJ01S0002057.1:184981-200434 GCA_010110895.2 Picea sitchensis
ATCAGTTTATGTGTTTACTTTTTTACATTTACCTAATCATATTTAAAAATTACTTTGATAGCTAACTGATTGCCACGTAAGTGATTAACAAAAATTAAAATATTAACACCAGATAAATGAAGCCCAATAGTTTATTTGTTAATAGATAATAAAATTTAATATATTCTTTTAAAGATTCATTTCATCTTCTCAGCCTTTCGGGTTCACCAACAGCTATTTTGCTGCTGTGCTAATCATATATCAAATTAACTTTTACTTCCTAGTTGTGTAAGGCAACTACATGTGTAGGCAACTACATGCGACTATATGTAGTTTTTTTAGTAACGACTAACGATTCAAAAAAATATAACGAACCAAACAATTAATGGTAATCTCCTATAATCAAGCAACTTGCTCCAAAGCCTTCTCAAAACCGTTTCCAATATTTCCAATAAGACAAGCGTGATATACATACCTGTAGCATTCTAAATCCCATTGTTCCTTTTCCAGATCTTACCTTCTGTATATTGGGTAGCTCCACATTTTATTGAGGTCGAAGGGTAGTCCGGGTAAACGATACATGTGCTTTATATTAAGAAATTAAGGGTTGTTTCACAAGATTCATGGATTATAGCAAGATAATACAGAGCAGAGCATTCATTAATGAAATTGAAGAAAAATTCATCATTGTATGCGAAAGAAAATGGTAAATATACAGAAGTCAGTGAAGAAAGAAAGATAAAAAGAGCTAAAACATACCAGGTTAATGTCTTTATAAAAGAAAAATTCCACAGCCTTATGTTTAACCTGGATTGACAGAACTGATACATCAGCTCACCAGGTATTCATGGTGACATATCACAGTCACATAAAAGATAGAAATAAGTTTGGAGTTGATTAAAACTGTGGCGGTGTCAATACCATCCGTGCTTATATCGACTCCATTATCTCGTCCAGCTCCATATTTTCGACTGTGGGATTCTTATTTGTCAGAACAGAAGTTATGTATTCAAAATCCATTCTCTCACAGGGAATAGTGAGTCCCATCTCGTGATGGAATCCATACTCTTCCTCGGCCTTCTCCAACAGGGATTGGAAGAGACGATGGTTCAAATAAGTTGTAGGAACTATAAATCGACTGCGGTCGCTCCCAACATACACTGCAAAGTGCCCCTTGGGAACATCGGTTGGAATGCTGTCATTGAGAAGCCCATATTCATTACGATCACCTGTGAAATAACGTATCTTCTGTTTTCTAGGAGAGCACGCGTATCCAATTACCTTTCGGGCATTTGCAAGCCTCTGAAACTTGCTCCCGATCTTCCTAGAAAGCACCAATGGGGTTATCTTATTTCCCATTGAGACAATTTTCAGAAGAGCACCTCTTTGAGACAGGAGCAAATATGTATTTTATTATCTATGATTCGGATTGAAATATAGCACAGAGGGATGCGTGGATATCCCTGCAAATCAGAGTTTCTGCAAATCGAGAATATAACACTTCAAGAATGTGATCTTGAAGAATATTCCTTATAAATTCCATGTGTAATTCCATGTGTTTGTTGCACTCATGTTGAACTAGATATTTGGTGAGTGGTGAGTTGAATGGTAGTCTGATTGTCACACGATAGTATGATCAAATGTTGTTGTTGGAATGAAAAATTGGTATGATTTTTCGAAACCATATGGCTTCTTGAATTGCATGAACTATTGCTTGATATTCTACTTTTGCTGAAGAAAAAAAAAGACACTTGGCTTCTTATAATACCAAGCGACAAGTTTGGAACTAAGATTGA
This sequence comes from Picea sitchensis, assembly GCA_010110895.2. Lineage (NCBI taxonomy): Eukaryota > Viridiplantae > Streptophyta > Pinopsida > Pinales > Pinaceae > Picea > Picea sitchensis. The sequence goes on from SNQJ01S0002057.1 coordinate 186,757, forward strand.
TAACATAGTCGACGATAGGATTTCAATCATTAATTGGAACTAAGATTGATAACATAGTCGACGATAGGATTTCAATCATTAAAGTTGCTAGCTCTAGTAAAACCAACGAACAAAGTATCTTGTTTGCTAATGTCTAATGGTTCTAATGGGGTTTTTTCATATAGTATATGACAAGAACACATCAAAGGAAATATTAGAATGGGTATGAGTCAAATACAAAAGTATACAAATTAATTGATCATACAAAGTGGTATCCACATTTCGTGTGGTATATAGTGGTAACAAGTTTAATTCAAGACTAGAAAGGGGATGTGTTTGGTTTACAATATTCCATGTGAAAGTGGTGAGTGAAAAACATGGAGATGAAGAAAATAATGCAAATGTTCTAAGTCTACCATGTTAAATTTCTTCCTAAGACTAGATTTCACGCGTTAGAAGTGTGGGGCCATTACTAGTAAGTATAAAGTCATCAACATACTAAACAAGTATGATGAGATAGTCACCCAATTTCTTTGAATGGACATTTGGGTTAGAATAACATATAAAAAAAATACTCTCAAGAAGAGAAGAAAAATATTCATTTTAGCATACCAAGCCCGAGGAGCTTTTGTAAGGCTATAGAGAGATTTCATAAGGATAAAAAGAAGACTAAAGTTATCATTCTGAATATAATTAGGTGGTTTTTCCATGCAAACTTATTCTTGCAAATCCGCATGCAAGTTGGAGGATTTAACACCCATTTGTATGATGTTGCAAAGAATAGAACAAGGAATGCAATATTCATTTTGGCTACAAGGGAAAGATTAGAGTATAGGGCTTCTACTTGAAAAAATCCTTTCGAATCTCACCAGGTGTTATGTCTATTAACACTTCCATCTACAACATACTTATTCATATCCACCCATTTACATCCAACAAGTTTTCTTCTTTTCAAAAAAAGATAAAAACCCACATACCCTTTTTCATTAAAGAATGATATTCACCTTTCATTGTTGCCTTTCATTGTTGCATCCCATTTTGGATGGCCAAAACCTTCCACAAATGTTTATGGATCATAAGTGTTTCCGAAGCTTTCTAAAATAGAGGAGGTTCACTAAAACTATTAACATCTATGATTTTTATGTAAAGGAGGGTTGGAAAGATGATTAGTCACTTCTCCTTGTGCGCACTTTTTAAATTATTATTCATACTTACACACAAATCTATTTATTCTAACACTAACGTGATAGACAATAATGCCATTGTTTTTAAAGTTCCATCACAAATCAACATGTTATTTAGGCCTAGTTTTGTCAAGCTTGTTCAACATATATGATATATATTTCTCTGCCAATTGTAATCCATTAAAAATGTGCTTGATATTGTGCACCTTTATTTTCACTTTTATAACCTTTCTCGCTTAAAAAAAAATGAGATACAAAATTAATCATATATCAAGTTAACCTTTACTTCCTAGTTGTGTAAGGCAACTACATGCGACTATATGTAGTTTTTTTAGTAACCACTAACGATTCAAAAAAATATAACGAACCAAACAATTAATGGTAATCTCCTAGAATCAAGCAGCTTGCTCCAAAGCCTTCTCAAAACCGTTTCCAGTATTTCCAATAATACAAGCGTGATCTACATACCTGTAACATTCTAAATCCCATTGTTCCTTTTCCAGGTCTTACCTTCTCTATATTGGGTAGCTCCATATTTTATTGAGGTCGAAGGGTAGTCCGGGTAAACGATACATGTGCTTTATATTAAGAAATTAAGGGTTGTTTCACAAGATTCATGGATTATAGCAAGATAATACAGAGCAGAGCATTCATTAATGAAATTGAAGAAAAATTCATCATTGTATGCGAAAGAAAATGGTAAATATACTGAAGTCAGTGAAGAAAGAAAGATAAAAAGAGCTAAAACATACCAGGTTAATGTCTTTATAAAAGAAAATTTCCACTGCCTTATGTTTAACCTGGATTGACAGAACTGATACATCAGCTCACCAGGTATTGGTGGTGACATATCACAGTCACATAAAAGATAGAAATAAGTTTGGAGTTGATTAAAACTGTGGCGGTGTCAATACCATCCGTGCTTATATCGACTCCATTATCTCGTCCAACTCCATATTTTCGACTGTGGGATTCTTCTTTGTCAGAACAGAAGTTATGTATTCAAAATCCATTCTCTCACAGGGAATAGTGAGTCCCATCTCGTGATGGAGTCCATACTCTTCCTCCGCCTTCGCCAACAGCGATTGGAAGAGACGATGGCTCAAATAAGTTGTAGGAACGATAAATCGACTGCGGTCGCTCCCAACATACACTGCAAAGTGCCCCTTGGGAACATCGGTTGGAATGCTGTCATTGAGAAGCCCATATTCATTACGATCGCCTGTGAAATAACGTATCTTCTGTTTTCTAGGAGAGCACGCGTATCCAATTACCTTTCGGGTATTTGCAAGCCTCCGAAACTTGCTCCCGATCTTCCTAAAAAGCACTAATAGGGTTATCTTATTTCCCATTGAGACAATTTTCAGAAGAGCACCTCTTTGAGACAGGAGCAAATATGTATTTTATTAACTATGATTCGGAATGAAATATAGCACAAAGGGATGCGTGGATATCCCTGCAAATCAGAGTTTCCGCAAGCCGAAAAGATAGAAAAAGTCATTGCAGGTGTTCACGTCATGTTCTATGGATCGACAAAATTCGTAGAATAGTGCGTTTGTAGTCACGATACTTCTTGACTGGGGAGCATTAGGCGTGATTTATTCTCCGGATTAGTTGAACTAAATAAATTTCGAAGTCAAGCTTGGCGCTTTTGTTCATTTCAACCTCGGCTGACAAGTATGCAAGGGAGCTGGGAATCTGTCGAAATGATAATAATAAAACGTAATTCGTACACTACTGACGGTCGTTCCACGTGATTTTGGGTTGTCGTCTAGTTTTGAATTCAACATTTATATTGCGTGGATTTGGTGAGATAGGGGTATAAATTTAGTTTAGTGAGATGCGGGTATAAATTTAGTTTCTAGAATGCTTTAATCATATATAACGTGGGCTGTTCAGCTCAACGTCCCGGTACATTGTGTTTGTAGTTCATATATTAACGTACGATGATGTGGCTAGCTTTGACAAATGCTATTCTTTAAAGTTTGTTTGAATGACAGAAACATACCAACATGTTTAGTAGTTAGGGTTTTGAGATTGAAGTGTCCTTTCTAGTTAGGGTTTTGAGATTGAAGCTGTCTTGTCAAAAGATATCACTTGAATAACACGATGTAACTACATCTTGCTGTGCATTGAATTGGTAATTATACTCTAAGTTGAATACACTTCGTGTTCTTTAGTGTATTATGTCCTTGGTATTTTGGTTTCCCATAATGAGACCTGATTTGTAAAATTGAGATGTTCAAGTAACAATGATGATAGATTCACACTTTAGGAATCACCCGCTATGAGAGGATTATTTAATGCTTGATATGATAACTTATAAGTTTGGCTAGGGTTGGGAGGTGTAGGGTTAGGGTTCCTAGATTGAGTAGAAGTTAAGAAAGTGACTTTGTTTGGAATTTGAGAGATGCTTTTAACAACGAAGAGGAAGTTTTTGGTATGTATTAAGGGTTCTATCTAGTAGGGTAGTTGGAGATTCATCCATTATTATAACAAATTATTGTATTTGGATCTATTATTATATGGAGACTAGTGAATATTTTATTCTTAAAAATGGTTGTTTGTAAAGATTAATTCATGTAATTGGATATGTGATGCATTATTAAGGGAAAAAAAAAATTGGCAAACGAATTAACAAATTTTGGAATAAAGATAGGAGAAGGTTGGTTAAGTGTAAATTCTAGGGCTTGAATCCTAGTGTCTTGTTGATGATTTTTTTATAAATTAATTATAAATTAACTTAGCATGGTAGAGTGTGACACATGGACATATTTGTGTTAAAGGAAAATAATTCTTTGGCAAACAAATCCCAGAATAGAGATGGGAGAAGGTTGTTTAAGTGTAAATGGTGGGGCTTGAATCCTAGTGCCTCTCCCTTGAATTTGTTATAAATTAACTCAACATGGTAGAGTTTGAGATGTGGACACATTTCCATGAAGCAAAAGACAATGACTTAATGCCCCTCTCCATTCCCTCCTTATATGTCATATCATTATCAGTGGAGTTAATATTCAAGGTGATACACATGCTCTGTGGTTTTGTGTGGGATCATTTGGTTATTCAGGTTTGGTGGCATAATGTTTCCTATTTGGCTATGGTTGATTATGTTTTGTCACTAGTATGTCGATGGGTTGAGTGATAGTGTTTTGATTGGTGAAATGAGACTTCACTTTGCATATACTCCGATGATTATGGTGTAATTTAAAAGAAAACGACGTGTAATTTGTGATTTTATTGAGGTTCGAATGAATATGTACATTGCAGAGAGGAGAATAGCAGAGGACTACAAAGATGTGACCAAGGAAACCCTACATTGGATTCATTAGCACTATGTGTGGGAGAACACCTTACAAACTAATGGCTAGGATTGGGAGAGGTATGTAATTTAGTTGGCGGCTCAAATATATGGCCTAAGAGAGATGGGAAATCCACTGAAGACCCACATGTAGGGTCATGACCGCCTATTATTTTTAATGATAAAAAAATTAGGGGTGGTAGACATTAAGGTTAGTAAAATAGGGAATAGGCCCTACCTTTTTCTTTCTTTGGAAAACAATCATCTCCTCAATTTATTTGGTCAACCATGTTTTGTGAAGTTAAAAAAAAGGGCAATTTGAAAGAAACAAAACTAAGAAATGATCAAGAAGCCCACCTAGATCCAAAAAGAGACCACCTAGGCTCAAGTAAAAATTTAGAACTTCTTGAAGGGGTCCTTCATGGACCAACATTTTAGAATTTTTTAAATTTGTTGAAGCTGTCGAAGTGGCCAAAGCCCCAAATTCCCAAAGGCCCTAAATGGATCTGGGTCATTGATCATCAAGAGCCACATGTCATCAGATCCACAAATCCGGTTAAAAGCGCATGGAAGATTAAGCGAGATTTGAGCTTTGGTTTTCCTTTAGCCCGAAGACCCAAAGTGGATCTCGACCGTCCAAATCTAGAATGCCACGCGTCATCAAATCTGTCACTCTAGGAGTTTTACTTCAAGATTTTTAAAATGAAAAATCATCGAAGACCTGAAGCATCGAAGTCTCGAAGCATCGAAGTCCCGAAGACCCGAAGACTTGAAGTCTCGAAGGCCCCAAAGTCCCAAAGACCCGAAGCCCCAAAGTCCTGAAGACCTGAAGCACATGATACACTCCCATCAGGCATGACGTGTGGCACTCTTTCCAGGTCATTCGGTCGTGGGCATGTCACCCTCCTTATGATGTCACGTCTGCTGATGTGTCATGATAAGGAGGGTGANATGACACATCAGCAGACGTGACATCATATGACATCATCTAGACCACTCATTAGCGGGACATGTGGCATAAATCCGTGAGCTCCGGCTAAAGGACCAAAGTAATCCTCGGTCGTTCGATTCATGAGGACACGCGTTAGTATATCACCAGCTCCAGGTAAAAGATTTGGGGAGCCCAGGTTTGAGATTTGATTTTTCCGAAGCCCAGAGACACAAAGGGATTTCATCTGTCAATCTCTAGAGGGCCACGCGTCATCAGATCCATGGCTCCAGGTAAAATCACTTGGAAGCCCAGGTTTGAGATTTGATTTTCCCAGAGTCTGGAAACCCGAAAAGCATCTCATTCATTGATCTCAGGGAGCCACGCATCATCAGAGCCCTAGCCCCAAATGTTTTGCTTCAAGTGAAAATAAGTTTGAGTGTTGGTTTTCTCGAAGCCCGGAGATCCGAACGAGATCTCAACAATCGATTTAAGAGGATACATGGCAGTCGCCAATATGGACATGTGGCGCACTCGTCAGTCATGGCACCAGGCACCTTTTCGACAGTGACACATGGCACTTAGTCCAGGCAGTCATGGGCATATAATTCACTTCATTCTTAGTGACACATGTCACTTCTCTTTCATGACACATCAACATGGTGACGTCAGGACTCCATGTTAGATCATCCTCCAGGAGGTGTTATTGTTCAACATCAAAGAGTAGTGTCGCCCTAGGGCACAGTTTTGCAGATTCTAAAGTTGGCGGGCGATTAAGCTTGGCAATGGCGCTAAATCTAGAAGGTGCAACCAGATATCATATCAGGACCAAATCTATGGTGACAGTTCATTGCAGGGACGCAACATGCTTAGACGATAATTTTCCTAAGAAATCCCGCAATTGAAACCATGGTATGGTGAATGCGCTGCGTGGCAAAATGTGGTGTATTGCGGACCCAAAAGCAGTCTGAACTCAAACCACCTCTGAGCGGCCCTGAAATCACATGTGTATATGGCATCCTATCCAAGAGTAGCACGTGGCCACTACTGGAGCATTAACTCTCGTTCAATCTCTGTGGAAAGGAAGTTAATGAAAGTAGAGCTGGTGGTTGAAATCTCGTCTCACTCCATAAATGGAAGGCATGGAAGGCCAAACCGTTGGGACTGAATTATTAGACCGTGGTACCCATGTGGGCATATTTTCCTACAAAACCCATTTCGATCTGATCTCGCATCTGACAGAGGGGTGCATGTTCAGTTTGACAGAAGAACTCGCCAACGCAAAGCTTTGATTGTAGTGACCAGGTCACACTCTTGGTAGTGGATTATTGTTCTGAGTATAAATAGATAGTTTTAATATTTTGTTAAGGTCATCAACTGGTTGAACGGAGCTCCCTATTTTGTAATTTTTTTATGGCGGAACTATTCTCTAGTTATGTATCAAATTTGAGACTTTCATGTTAGTAAAATTTAGCTTATTTTCATCTCTCTGTAAAAATTCTGCTAAAATGCTCGGGCATGGAGGATCCAGTCGAGGGTTGTTATGTTGTTGTAATGTAGGTTTGATTACACTGGTATCGTGACCAGTTTTAGTCAGCTCCCTTGTTATCTTTTTCCCTCTTACACTGAATGGCTCGGGCATGGAGGATCCAATCGAGTTGTTGTGACTGTAGGTTTGATCATTGTTTTGTTGTGACTATGTTGTTTGGACATATTTCAGTGTCTGAAGCTTGAGCTCAAGACTGATCTTGAGTCTGATTTTTCCTTCTCCAATCTTCTTGAAAGCCTGATGCTCATAGCAGTCGTGTTCACCTTTCTCACTAAGTCTTCCATCTGCTCACACTTAAACTCAATTCACTGGCTGAAGTTAATGTGGCTTTCACTTCCCTATGCATTTCTTGTCAAGTTATGTGTTGAACATCATTCATATTTTGAGTTTTGTCCATTGGCCTCCAGTCATATAAAACCAACATCCACCGAAACACTTTGATGGGTCTTATCCTCCCGCAATTTGAGGGCGACTCTCACTACTAACATTCATGGCATCGTTGTTAGGGAACGAATTAAAGATATTTCCCTCCAATAGAATGACAAAGAAGTTTTGATTATGAAGGCGCATTAGATATCAGTACCACTGAAGATTGCAACTTGCACCTGGCGAATCCACTGTTTCAGTTGTGTCTCCTAAAAGAAGACACACGAGGTCTACTTTACAACTGCCTCTAGATACAACTGAAGTTGACCTAGAGAAGATTATGAAGAAAGGAAAGCTTTCTCGAGAAGGATTTAGTTGTTGTCGCAAATTGAAAATCTCCCTCGAAGAACGATAATGACCATATCTGGTTTTTGATCGTGAACAAAGACCAAACACTTTCATACTACATATCATTCACCTAGCGACTCCATGTTTAAAGAGTCCAGTGGTGACTCCTCTGTTTTAAGAAGTCATATTTTCGTATGGAAGCCATTTTGGCTCAAGGTTTTCCCCTTTTAATTTCTTTGTCGTTCCTGGTTTTCCAAATGTTGTTCCTACTATCAATGAATGGGGAGATTTTTTTCCCATATTTAGAGAACATAGAGATGACAATCGGGTCAAGCATCTCTGTGGGTTTCATGAACTCGTGCATCAATGGGAGATACATCATGAGGATGTATTATTAAAGATTTTCATGTTCTCATTAGTGGGAGATGATCGTGATTGGTATCACTCCTTGCCCCCTACTAGCATCTCCTCCCTAGAGAAATTTCATGCAGCTTTCAATACTCACTGTCAAAGGTATTATTCCTCTGAGTTAATCTGTCATAAATGTTGTGAGGAGTATAGAGATGGCATTCGGGACATAGTTCGTTCTTGCGAAATTTGTGAGGATGAGGGACATCCCCTAGAGGAGCTGATGGAGATGATACAATCACTTTCTACAAGAATAGAGGAATTGAAAGAAGATTTTTCTCGCTGCTCTTACGAAGAAAATGCAGAGGATATTCTAGTCCTGGAAATAGATGTTCTTGGTAGCCCTGCTTATGATGAAGAAGTGATGTCAGATACTGACCAAGAAAAAATGACTTTTGATGGATATCCTAGCGAAGACGATGAAGAGTAGAGCTTCTCCATGGTTCCTATTTATGGTGATTGTGAATCTGATACTAGGAAGAGCCATGAAGGAGAAAAAGGGAAGCCACATCTCTCTACTATATTGGCTCCGAGATTTTCCCCTTTCAATTTCTCAGCCATAGTGGGTTTTCCACATCCAGTGCTGGATAGAGATGAATGGGATGACTATATTCTGAGGTTCATAGGAAGAAAGCATGACGATCCCGGTAAGCACTTATTAAAATTTCATGTATGCACGCTCAAGCAAGACTTATTTCACATGGATGTCTGGATCAAGATGTTCAGATTTTCTTTAGAGGAAGATACTCTTGACTGGTGTCTATATCTCCTTGCTGCTAGTATCCATTCTTTGAAGGATTTTCACGATGATTTTAATTCGTATTACAAGAAGATTTACCTGTCTCATCTTATTTTTTATGACTTTTGCAAAAAATTGGCACTTCACATTTTGCAGATGATGGAGTGTTCCTCGTGTGATGAGTCTGGTAAAGATCTGATTGAGAGATAAAAGCGAGGACAAAAGTGAGTATCTTGCAAATACAGATGAAAATTTTTCTCTCTCTATTTCCCAAGAAGAAGTCCTTACAGATATGATTGATGATAGTGTTGATGATGGCATAGCTATGGATGCATTATTTTCTACCCCTAGTGCACATGCTGCCTCAGTTTTAAAAGAAGAAATGGTTGAGAAAAAGAATCAAGAGATTAGTTTTTTTCTTTGCAAGATAAAAGAGTTATGCGCTCACCGACCTCTAATGAGTATTCATAAGTAGAAAGCATAGACTGCCAATAGTCTTATGAAAGAGAAAGATCCTACCAAGAACAACATGATAGAAAGAAAGAGCCATCCATGGATATACATGAAGAGACTTCTTGCTCTCAGCTAGCAGATGTTATCAGAGAAGACAAAGGAGAGATACATGAGCTAAATGTGTAGTTTATCTCATGTCTTGAACCTGTAAATGAGAAAATATCACCTTGGATCAGCCAATGCGCATCAGTCCTCTACCCACCTATACACTCTGAGGACATCGAACGATGGGTGATTAATGATGAAGTGCAGGAGGTATTTTCTTACCAGTTGAGCTTTCCTGATTATAATTTTTTTGACCCTGTGGGGTTGTATTTAGAGTTTTTTTCTACACAAGCATTGGAGCCTGCAAAATTATTCATTTTGTCATCATTTGGGGGTATTGTCAGCATTCCAAGACATGTTTTCTTTATGCTATCATACTTCCCTTACCTTTTGTGAATCATTTCCAGTGAAGAAAAGGATCATATTACCACTCAGTCTGGGTGGCTATGGTGGAAGTTTGTTTTCACCTAGCGCTTGGTAAAAATCAGTTAGCTTAGGATTGTAGATAAATAAGCTCCTTCTAGAGCCCATGTGCTTGTTTTCATTTTTAAGTAGAGTAGTGTACATATCTCCCTGTTTTATTCAGCGTTGTTTTGAGCTAGACTCTATAGCCCAACAACTAAGGCACTAGAACTCCACGTTCTTGGCAGCTCGTAGGGAGCATGCCATCCCCTGTGGAGCCAAATTTTATCACATAAAGTTTTCAAGGGCCATAGGTGTGTGTTGATATACCTGAGTTTGTAGTCTTTCCCTGTCTCTATCCTTGTCCCAGGCCAAATCTTAAGTTTTTCCCCCTTTGGCTTGTAAATCGTTCTCTGTTTTCCCTTATTCATTTGTGCACCATGGTTTTCCTTAAATATCTTACCCAAGTGAAATATTCGCCCCAAGCCCCTCTATTTTTATTCAAGGGAAAGATCTCACATCGTGTGTTTCAGTCACTGGTCTCCCTGTTTTCTCAACTCACTGTCTAAATCCTCGATCATTCAGGACACAGCCATGAACACAAAGTGCATCTTTCTTAACAGTCTGTTTTGGGATTGAAGCATAAGCAGAAGGCAATTTTAATATTTCAACGACAAAGATTCCAAGAGCAGTCCAGATCAGTGACTCATGGGCGTTTGGGAGTGCAAACTTGCGTGAAGTATAGCGCTAGAGCAAAAGGCCCCGAAGTGAATATGAATTGTTGATCTTAAAGGGGACAGGTGGTAGTCGATCCAAGCCTTCAACGAAATCAACTTCGAGAGATTTGAAATGAGAAATACTTAGAAATCCTGAAGAGTCAAAGCCCAAAGTCCTGAAGAGCCGAAGCATCAAATTTTTCGAAGCTACAGAAGTGGTTGAAGCCCCGAAATGGATCTGGGTCGTTGATGAGAAAAATCCATGTGTTGTCAGATCGACAGCTCTGGGTAAAAGCACATGGAAGAGTAAGCGATATTTGATCTTTGGTTTTCCTGGAGCCTAGAGACCTGAAGTGGATCTCGACCGTCCAAATCCAGAATGCCACACATCATCATATCTGTCACTCCATGAGTTTTACTTTGGGAGTTTTAAAATTAGAAAAACGTTGAAGACTTGAAGCACCGAAGTCCCAAAGACCCGAAGGCCCCGAAGTCCTGAATACCCAAATAACCGAAGTCCCAAAGACCTGAAGCACATGATACACTCTCATCAGACATGACACATGATACTCTTTCCAAGTCATTCGGTCATGGCCATGTCACCCTCCTTATCATGACACATCAACAAACATGACATCATCTGACATCATCTGGACAACCCATCAGAGGGACATGTGGCATAAATCCATGAGCTCTGGCAAAAGGCCCAAATTAATCCTCGGTCGTTCGATTCATGAGGATACGCGTCAGTATATCACTAGCTCTGGGTAAAATATTTGGGGAGCTCAGGTTTGAGATTCGATTTTCTTGAAGCCTGGAGACATGAAGGGATTTCATCCATGGATCTCTAGAGGGCCACACGTCATCAGATCCATGGCTCCGGGTAAAATCACTTGGAAGCCCAGGTTTGAGATTTGATTTTCCCAGATTCCGAAGACCCGAAAAGTGTCTTAGTCATTGATCTCATGGAGCCACGTGTCATTAGAGCCCTAGCCCTGGATGTTTTTCTTCGAGTGAAAATAAGTTTGAGTGTTGATTTTTCTGGAGCACAAAGACTCGAAGGAGATCTCAGTCATGTATTTAAGAGGATATGTGGCAGTCATTAGTATGGACATGTGGCACACTTGTCGGTCATGGCACCAGTACCATTTCGGCAATGACACATGGCACTCAGTCTAGGTAGTCATTGGAATATCATTCGCTTCTTTCTTAGTGACACATGTCACCTCTCTTTCATGACACATCAGCATGGTGAGGTCAGGCCACCACATCAGATAATCCTACAAGAGGTGTTATTGTTCAATGTCAAAAAGTAGTGTCCCCCCCAGGGCACAGTTTGGCGGATTCTAAAGTTGGAGGGTGGTTAAGCTTGGAAGTGGCACTAAATCTAGCAGGTGCGCCTAGATCTCATACCAAGACCAGATCTATAGCCACAATTCATTGTGGGGACGCAACATGCTCAGACGATAATTTTCTTGAGCAGTCACGCAATTGAAGCCATGGTATGGCGAATGCGCTGCATGGAAAAATGTGGTGGATTGCAGACACAAAAGCAGTCTTAACCCAAACCACCTCTCAGTGGCCCCAAAATCACATGTGTATATGGCATCCTATTTGAGAGCATCACGTGGCCACTCCTTGATCATTAACTCTCATTCAATCTCTGAGGAAAGGCAGTTAATGAAAGTAGAACTAGTGGTTGAAACCACGGCTCACTCCATAAATGGAAGGCATGGAAGGCCTGACCGTGGGGACTGAACCGTCAATCCATGGTACTCCTATGGGCGTTTTTTCCTTCAAAACCCATACCGATCTAAGCTCATGTTTGACAGATGGCCGCACGTTCAATTTGACAGAAGAACTTGCTGATGCAAAGCTTTGATTTTAGTGACTAGGTCACACTCTTGGTAGTGGTGTATTGTTCTGAGTATAAATAGATAGTTTTAATATTTTTTTAAGGTCGTCAACTGGTTGAGAAGAGCTCCATATTTTGTAATGTTTTGATTCTAGAACTATTCTCTGGTTATGTATCAAATTTGAGACTTCCATTTTAATAGAAGTTAACTTCTTTTCATCTCTCTGTAAAAATTGTGCTAAAACACTCGAGCATGGAGGATTCGGTCGATGGTTGTTATGTTGTTGTAATGTAGGTTTGGTTATAGTGGTATTGTGACCAGTTTTAGTTAGCTCCCTTCTTATCTTTTTCCCTCTTACACTGAATGGCTCGTGCATGGAGGCTCTAGTCGAGTTGTTGTCGCTGCATGGTGATGCAGGTTTCATCATTGTGTTGTTGTGAATGTGTTGTTTGGACATATATTTGTGTCTAAATATTGAGCTCAAGAGTGATATTGAGTCTGAGTTTTTCTTCTCAAAGCTACTTGAAAGCTTGATGCTCATAGAATTCTTGTTCACCTTTCTCACTAAGTCTTCCCTCTGCTCAGACTTAAACTCAATTCACTGACTGAAGTTAATGTGGCCCTCACTTCCCTGTGCATTTCTTGTCCAGTTCTATGTTGAACACCATTCATATTTTGAGTTTTTTCCAGTGACCTCCACTCATATAAAATCAACATCCACCGAAAAACTTTTAATTTGTGCAAATAAATTTTTATTTTTATTTTTTATTCTGTAGTTTTAGTTTTCTTAAAAGCTTCAGCATAGTTCACGAACGTGGCACTAACAGAGGCCTTGACGTCATGTGCCTCTTTAATATTGTGCATTTTGAAATGATGGGCTTTAATAACTGGAAATCTCAAGGACATCTCCCATTAAAATGAATAGACAGGTGAATATTATGGGATCTAGTAATTTCTTTTTGCCTGCATTTTGAATTTTCGAAATACTTTTTTGCTTGTGCAGTTTTATTTTTCTTAAAAGATTCAATATAGTTCATGAATGTGTCACCCACAGAGGCCTTGACATCATGTCCCTCTTTAATATTGTGCATATCTTAGATGTCAGATTTGAGAATCTGCTTGGACATGAGAATCTGCTCGGATATGGGAATTTTAATACGTGTTGCTAGTCACTATTGAGTGTACATATTCAAAAATATTGGCATTGATAAGTGAAAATATCAAGAACATATGTCATTAAAACGAATCAACACAAAATCTATGGAAGACCATCCAACATTTCTTTTAAATACTTATTGCCATTTCTCTCTATCATCAAAGAGTTGTGCTTTAGGGTGCCTTCGTTCT
>SNQJ01S0002057.1:200484-220899 GCA_010110895.2 Picea sitchensis
ATGAATTTATTTGGGATACGTCAGAGACCTGCCACATTGAATTTTTTTCTTAAATGTTTATAGTGCATTTCTGACAGACTTAAATGTTTACCTAACAGGCTTGGTAGTGTTGAATGGTTACTTAACAGGGTTGTTACAAGACATTTTCTTATGCTTTTAAAATTTATATGCTCCAGGGGCATTGTTGGTTCATTGGTCCATGCTTGCTTTTTTCATGGCATTGATTTCTTATTTGCATGTTCTCGTTGTTCTTACTTGCTTGTTCGTGTTGTTGCAGTTTGCACGTTTGGGTTTCTGCAGTCGCGATTGGAAGAGCCTCATTCCTGGAGCAGTGGTTGTTGCTTGTTCCTTTCTTCGATGTATGTTGTTTATTGTTGCTTGATTTGACTTTGCAGGGTTCCGGTCCTGCGCCTGCACTTGGGCCTTTTGGTGCTTTTTGGTTGGGTTCTTATTTGGTGTTTTTTCTTGTTTGGCCAGGGTTTGCAATGTTGGGATGTTGCATCTGCGGTTGGATCTCTGGTTACATTTTTTTGCACTTCGGTTTCCATAGAATACTATTAAGATAAAATAACAGACTAAAGAATTGCAGGCGATGTAAATTGCATCTGTTACGCATTGAAACAGAGTTTGTCGCCCTGAAAATATATTTCATAGCTGCCGATGTGTTTTCCATGGATTCCGTGTTATTATGGTTTCATAGTTATGAGAGTGCCTTTTGTTGTGTGGGAGATATAGTTGTTCTCTACCTTTTACTTTCCTGTTGTAAACTGTGTTTGTCTCTAGTTTGTCGCGTTTCTGTGGTCATTTCGAGCGACTGCCATTTGGTTGCATACTTAGCCAGTTTTATGGACACGACTTCATGAATAGGTTTTATCGAACTATGCCAGGTCATGTTCGGTGTATACATTAGCTTTGTCGAATTAGTTTTCTTTAAAAGAAGGCCTCCTGGATAGAAGCGAATGCAATTTATGAAATTATAGGTTTCCTGGACAACATAGGTTAATGATCACGGCTTCTAGGGCTGGCGGGCTGAAAATTGGGCTTATTAAGAAAAAATAACATAGTAAAGAATTGCAGACGATGTCAATTGCATCTGTTACGCTTTGAAGCAGAGTTTGTTGAGCTCAAAATATATTTCATAGTTGCCGATGCTTTTTCCATGGATTATGTGTTACTACGGTTTCATAGTTATGAAATTGTCATTTGCTATGTGGGAGATATAACTCTTCTCTCCCTTTTACTTTCCTGTTGTAAACTGCGTTTGACTCTACTTTCTCGCGCTTATGTGGTCATTCTAAGCGACTGCAGTTCAGTTGCATCCTGTGACAGGTCGTGTGTGGTCTATACATTAGCTTTCCTGAATTAGTTTTATTTAAAAAAAATCCTCCTAGACAGAAGAGAACGCAATTTATGAAGTTATAGGTTTCCTGAACAACATAGGTTAATGATCACGGGTTCTCAGGGTGGCGGGCTAAAAATTGGGCTTCTGTTCTTCCGTGCCCTGCAAATATCATAGAGAGTTCTGCGATCATTCCGACCGATCGTCGTTCGGTTGCATACTTAGCTAGTTTTATGGATGCGGCTTGGCGGATAGGTGGTATCAAACTATGGTGTATACATTAGCATTTTCGAATTAGGTTTCTTTAAAGGAAGGGCTCCTGGACAAAAGACATTGAAATTTATCAAATTATAGGTTTCTTGGACAACATAAATTAAACATAGGAAATATGTAATTTTGTAAAGTAGATATATAAAGCATGCATGAAGCCCTCATCCCATACTTAGCCAGCTTTTGCATCGCGGGTTCTCGGGGTGGGCGGCTAAAAATTGAGAATTGGAGAGTTCCTCAATATACAAATTGACCATCGGACTTGCGGACTATTTGAATTTGAAGGCCGTCATGTCCAAAAAAATTAGCATTGGCGAAATAGTTTTTACGTATGTCGTTTTACATACCCTGGCGGACAAAAAAACACACAAAAAAAATAGTAAGCATTTTTTGGATCGCGGGTTCTCGGGCTGGCGGGCTCTAACTTCAGCCACTGTTGTTCCGTGTCCTACAAATAGCACGGATAGTTCTGCGATATACAAATAGACAATCGAACTTGCGGACTATTTGAATTTCAAGGACTCATGTGCAAAAAAAATAGCATTCTCTAATTACTATTATTTATGTACGTTCTACATACGCTCGTCGACAAAAACTGAAAAATAGTAGTAATGTCTATTACATAGGGCTCCATCCCCGCTACGTTTAGTTCTTCCCAATACACATTAAATATGATTTCAAAAGTCAGAATCAACCAGACAGGTTCGAAAAGATGGGCTTTAATAACTGGAAAGCTCAAGGACATTTCCCATTAAAATAAATAGACAGGCTAATATTCAACCCTTCCTTGTTTTTGATTTTGAACAAGCAGGGAAAGTTGAAGACTCAAACGCAAGTAGTTCCGCGGTTATTAGATACTCAATTCGCATTCTCGCTATGGCTTATGCCATTGAGTTGTCCATCATATATGACCTTCCTTCTAGGTTGTCAGATGTTTTTTCCCCTTTACTGAAATAATAAAAATGTCATTGAATTGAAGAACATTGAGTATTAACGTGCCTTACCTATGAAAGCGCCTTTTTGCCAGCATTTTGAATTTGCGATTTATTTTTTTCATTTTTTTGCTTCTGCAGTTTTAGTTTTCTTAAAAGCTTCAGCATAGTTCACGAACGTGTCACCCACAGAGGGCTTGATGTCATGTCCCTCTTTAATATTGTGCATTTCAAAATGATGGGCTTTAATAACTGAAAAGCTCGAGGACATTTCCCATTAAAATGAATAGACAAGCGAATATTATGGTATCTAGTAATTTCTTTTTGCCTGCATTTTGAAGTTGCGAAAATAGTTTTTTTTTTGGGGCAGTTTTAGTTTTCTTAAAACCTTCAGCATAGTTCACGAATGTGTCGCCCACAGAGGCCTTCACGTCATGTCCCTCTTTAATATTGTGCATTTCGAAATGATGGGCTTTAATAACTGGAAAGCTCGAGGACATCTGCCATTAAAATGAATAGACAACCGAATATTATGGGATCTGGTAATTTCTTTTTGCCTGCATTATGAATTGACAAAAATACTTTTTATTTTGTTTTTTTTGCTTGTGAAATTTTACTTTTCTTAAAAGCTTCAGCATAGTTCACGAACGTGTGACCTACATATGCCTTCACGTCATGTCCCTCTTTAATATTGTGCATATCTTAGATGTAAGATTTGAGAATCTGCTCGGATATGGGAATTTTAATACGTGCTGCTAGTCACTATTCAGTGTACATATTCAAAAAGATTGGCATTAATAACTGAAATTATCGAGAACATCTGTGATTAAAAGGAATCAACACAAAATGTACGGAAGATCATCCAACCTTGCTTTTAAATACTTATTGCCATTTCTCTCTATCATCAAAGAGTTGTGCTTTAGGGTGCCTTCGTTCTAATGTTCTTGGTCATGGACATGCAATACAACTTAGAGATGTGATTGAGTGGCAGATAAAAGAAGAGAGACTGGTTTTATATGACGTGACCTTTGAGTAAAAAAAAAAATATGTTATACAAGAGAAACTTAGAGAGGATGAAAAAAAAAGAACAAGTATGTTCTGGTTGGTGTTTTCCCTGTGTTCGATGTTTTAGTTGGTTGAAAAGGCTGCCTGGAGATTTGTAGGTTGAACTTCTTTGTTTTTTTGCTGGCAATTGTAATGGATTTTGAGGTCACGTGCAAAATAGTTCTTCGTTTAAGTATATATCTTCTTCCAAAAACACATATTTGGCAAGTGTATCGAATTGTAGAGATTGCACAAGTATTTGTCTACCTCGGAGGCAGGTAACAGAAACCGTATGGGTGGATAAAATGACATATTATCACTACAAAAGTTTCTACTTCATAGTTTGATGACCTGCATGTGGGTCTGGTAGCCGACTTGACAAAAAGCTATGTTCTTTGTCAAATTTTATTTGGTTTCCTCTGGATGTAGTTGCAGACTCCACATATTTGGCGTCACTGCCGAACATTCTAGACCTTTATGTGGGCCACCATACCTCCACCGCTATGAGGAAAGATATAGTCTGATGCCATCTGCAACATTTTATACACTTGCCAGATTTGTGCTACTGCATTCTGCAAAATTTGATGCACTTGCCACACCTCTTCTACCCGAAGAAGTTATGTACCTCAACAAAGTTGCATTTTGCATCTAGGTTGGATGTTTCTTCCAATTTACTGTAATAAAGCAAAGAAGTTAGACATACAAATCCTTAGGCGGCCTTTTCAACCAACTAGATGATCGAATATAGGGAGAATACCAGTCACTACATACTTGAATTTGTTTCCCCTCCCTTAGCTATTGTGACATAAAACAACTCTGTCTGCTTTGAAATCGGCCTGAATCGCATTTCTAAGTTGTCTCAGATGTCAAGAGTCAGGAACATTGCAAGGAAAGCACCTTAAACCCCAACTTTTCGACAACATAGGGAAATTAATACTTGAAAAAGAATGGAATGTTGAATAAGAAGCCATTGCAAGGAGGCCATATCTGGAAGAGAGAATGTATTCAAAAAACTGAGATAGATGTACTTGGTAGCATTGATTAAGTAGAAAACCCAAAATTGATATTCAACTCATTTTTTACAAATAAAGAGTTTGAATGTAGAGAAAAATGTGAAGAAGGTTCATTAATGTACATATGTTTTATTGGATGGCAGGCGAAATCAAAATCGTTGTCGCAAATAGCCTCAATTGTATTTTGTAGCCCATCTTATTTGAATATAGAATTATTTCGGTTTATTTTTTAACAGTATTTTCCAATTTCTGGTATTTGTTTTAATTATATTTTGTACCTTCTTCCCCTGTGTCATTAAACATGAAGGAAAAGATTTTGTTTTTGTTTCCCACTATATCAATCTAAATAAAGCCTGGTCTATTCTTTGTTTACATTTTACATTTAAGAATAATTTTTCATAGGCCATACTTATGTGGCAGAGGCCCTGTATTTAAAGAAAGAAATTGGAGGACCCGTCCTACTCCCATTCTTCGGGTTCCATAAATAGAATCAATTAATGAGTTATGACAAGGTGGTTGAACTCTTGACGCAATGTTCCTGTGAAGTATGTTGGATATATTGAAGCTTCTTCTATTTGATAATATCTGTGCATGTATACTAATATGAATACTATTGGAATAAATACAAAAAAAAATCCTCTTCGACAAAGCTTAGGCAATTATGTTTGGGTTTGCAGTATTAAACAACTATTTCCACTATTCTATCATATACATCTTGTAGCCTAAAAACTTTCGTAGTCTGCAATTTATGCTTTAATTACTTAAAGTCACACCAAATTTTGATTGCATTTAATTTAATTTATATATTGATGTTTATGGAGATTCGGCATTTGTTGATGTCATTGACAACAAATACAAGATGTATAGATGATAAGGAGTTTATCTCCCTGAGACTAGAATGCAAATTCATGTTTCTTGTTGCGCTATGTACATATTGCATTCAAAAGTTTCGTGGTTTCAACGAAATTTGCGAGCCGAAGAGAATCTTGCAAATTGGGAGATCATTTTCATTTGAAACAGAACCAATCCATTAATATATATTAGTATCAATACTATTCAGATAAATATGAAAACTTTCTCCATTGATAGATACTAGTATGAAAAATATTGAAATAGATCTCAAAACTTTGTCTTGGACAATACTTAGCCAGTTAGCTAGGCACCAGGCCCCAGGTTCGTAGTATCCAGCACCTATGTCCCATATTTTGTCATATACATGTTGCAGCCAAAGAACTTCATTGATCTGCACTTAATGC
Source organism: Picea sitchensis (assembly GCA_010110895.2). Taxonomy (NCBI): domain Eukaryota; kingdom Viridiplantae; phylum Streptophyta; class Pinopsida; order Pinales; family Pinaceae; genus Picea; species Picea sitchensis. Next base: position 206,339 of record SNQJ01S0002057.1, read on the forward strand.
TTTTACTAGTGATAAACCAGAAGAGGTTCAAAACAATTTCCATTAATACTCTCGAATACTTATCTCTTTTCCCCTTTTGCTTTTCCCATCCATTATGGCTTTTGGGTTTTATACTTAGTCATCTTTCTATAATGGGCAGTTACAGGGTTTGCAGGCTGACATATCTTCATCTCCATCTGTATCTTCACATAACCAATCTGACTGACCATTGTACATTTCCATACCTAGGCAATTTTATGGCCACGATTGCTGGATCGACGCATACGAACTGGATTTTTGTTCTTCCCTCTCATTATCGCTTTATGGATATATAATTACTTCCCTTTCTATGGTATCTGGTTCCATAGTTGGTGGGATGACATGTCTTCATCTCCATCTATATCCTCGCATGACAGATCCAACCAACCATTGTTCCTTTCCATACTAAGCCAATTTTATGCGCGTCGCTGCGGGGTCAGTGCTTGCGAACCCAACTGCTTATCATTCCGATATATACATCTTTCACTCAAAAGATTCGTGATCTACAATTCCACCATGGGTTCCTCGTATATATTAACTTCATTCAAGGTATCTATTATTGCTTTCCATCCCTATCAACTTCGTGTCCTTCCTGATATACATCAACAATGCTCTTACTAGTGACAAGTGGACACAATGGTATGAAAGATACTTCCATGATCTGCAATTCATGCTTTAAAATCTCCATCTATATCCTTTCACGATGGATCTAACCGACCATTGTTCCTTTCCATACTTAGATAAATTTATGTCGGCTATTGCGAGGCCGACGCTTGCGAACCCAACTTCTTATCGTTCTTCTTTATACATCTTGCACTCAAAACATTTATGATCTACAATTCAACCATGGGTTCCTCATACACATTAAGTTCGTTTAAAGTATCTGTTTTTTCTTTCCATCCCCAGCAACATTGAATCTTTTCTGATATGCATCAACAATTCTCTTAGTAGTGACAAGTGGACATAGTGGTACGAAAGATATTTTTGTGATCTGCAATTTATGCCTTACTTGGTCAGAACTTAGCAGGGTTTCGTAAGCATTTGCATTAATAATCAAACACTAGATGTTCTTCTATGAGATACTTAGTTATGTTTCCCTTCTCTTCTTCTCGTGTATTATCTACAATTCCACTGCAAACACCTCCATCCTTTTTCCTTTATTTTCTTCGTGTGTACTATGGGACTATAAAATACGGACATGATATTTTATAGAGCATGTACAAATTCCTCATTCCATGCCTAGCGACATTTTGGATCGCGGGTTCTCGGGTGGGCAGGCTCAAAATTAGGCCTCCATTGTTCTGTGGCCTACAAATAGCACCCAAAGTTCTGTGATATACAAATTGACAAGTGAACCTGTGGACTGGCTGACTGAAGATTGTGCTTCTATTGTTCTGTGTCCTCCAAACATCGCTCCCTATTCCACGATATAGAAATTGACACACGCAATGTAGAACTAGCGGGGTGGAGATTGCCATTGTTTAAAGATGTTAATCCCTATGAAGTATCTAACAGTATCTAAAAAATTATTTTGAATACTAAATTATCCCTTAGTAGTGACAACTGGACATAGAGGTACAAAACAGTTGGGATTGCACTCTCCGCAATATACAAATTGACTACCGAACATTGTCTGCTCTTCCATTTTACAGATTATGCATTCAAATGTTCGAATTGATACAATTAGAAGGTTTGGGCCTCACCTCCTCTGCAGACACCTTCTCAACATGTTTTGGATCCTCCTGTTGTCGGGTTCACGAAATATGCAGTTCCAGTGTTGGTGGGTTGACATATCTTTATCTCCATCTATATAATCATTCGACGAATCCGACTGACCGTTGTTGCTTTCGATACTTGGCCAATTTTATTTCCACAGTTGTTAGGTTGGAACCAATTTCATTTCCATCTATATCCTCGCATGGAGAATTGGACCACCAGCTGTTCTTTTTCATACTTAGTGAATTTTATGCCCGCGGTTGCCGAGTTGGTGCAATTGAACTATGTTCATTTTTTTTCCATTATATACATCTTCCACTCTAAATTTCCATGATCTACAATTCCACTGCTAACTACTCGGTCCTTTTTCCCTTTTTTCCTTCCCATGTATTATGGGACTATAAAGTATGGACATGCTATCTTATAGAGCATGTATGAATTCCGCATTTCATACCTAGCGACATTTTTTATCGCGGGCAAGATCAAAATTGGGCCTCCATTGTTGTGTGTGTTACAAATAGCACCCACAAGTCCACGATATACAAGTTGACAAGCGAACCCGTGGACTGGATGAATCAACATTGCACTTCTATTGTTCCATGTCCTCCAAATATCACTTCCAGTTACACGATATACAAATTCACAGACAGAATGCAGGGCTGGCAGGGTGGAGATTTCCATTGTTTATGGATGTTAATCCCTATGAAGTATTTAACAGAATCTAAGAAACAAATTTCAATACTAAATTAGCTCTTAGTAGTGACAACTAGACACAAAGGTATGAAAAGGTGGCATCGCACCTTGCACAATATACAAATTGACTACTAGGTTCCGACATCGTCCGCTCTTCCATGTTATAAATTATGCATTCAAATGTTCAGAACGATACAAGTTGAACACCGGGGACTTGCATCTTCTGCAGACATGTTCTCATCCTATTTTGGATCCTCCTGTTACCAGGTTCACTAACTGTGAAACTCTTGGATACTGTTTCGGGTTGGCATGAACTTTTTTTGTACCACGGTTCAAAAAAATTTCAAAGTATCTGTCACTGCCTCAGTTGGCATCTGACCCTCCGTAATATACAAATTCACTACCAGGTTCACATCTTGTACTCAAAATTTCCATGATCTACAATTCCACTATCGACTCCTTTATCCTTTTTCCCTTTTCTTCTTCTCCTGTATTATGGCTCTCTGGTTATATACTTGGTCACCTTTATATGATCGTAGTTTCCAACATTGGTGAGCTGATTTCTTTATCTCCATCTATATAATCACCACAGAAATCTGACCGACCGCTATTGCTTTCCATACTTAGCCAATTTTATGGCCGTGGTTGCTGCGTTGGCAATCTACAATTCTACCGCGGGCTCCTCGAACTCGCAAGATTCACTGTACCATGGTTCACAAATGTGCTTCCTAATATACATTGGTTATTCTCTTACTAATGACTCTTACAAGTGACGATTGCACACAATAATATGAAACAATTCACATCCAACCATTCTCAATATAGAAATTGACTACGGGGTTCCGACATCGTCCCCTCTTCCGTGTTACAGATTGTGCATTCAAATGTTCCGAACGATACAATTTGACCATCAGGACCTCACATGTTCTGGGCAAACCTTCTGACCCTATTTTGGATCCTCTTATTCACGGGTTCATGAAATATCCAATTCTTATTTAGTGTTTCGGGTTGGTGCATTCGAAATCTGTTGCTTCTTGTTCCGTGATATACATATTTCACTCAAAATTTCCATGATTTACAATTCCATCGTGGAGTCGTTTGTCCTTTTTCCCTTTTCTTCTTCCCTTGTATTATCGCTTTGTTGTTATATACTTAATCACCTTTCTATAAATGTAGGTTCCAGCCTTGGCAGGTTGAGATATCTTTATCTCCATCTATATAATCACACGAAAAATCCGACTAACTATTATTACTCTCCATACTTGACCAATTTTATGGACACGGTTGGTGGGTTCGCGGTTTCGAACTCTACTTCTTCTTGCGTCATGTACATATTGCACTCAAAACTTTCATGATATACAATTCCAGCGCGGGCTCCTCGTACTCACAAGCTTCACTCTACCACTGCTCACAAATGTTTCAAAGTATCTCTCGCTACCTTCCATCCGCACTAACATCCTGTCCTTCCGACTGTCCTACCATACCCTCTTCGTTGTTACGGGTATTGCACTCAAAAATTTCTGAGACATACAATTTGAACCTCGTTCCCTCACCTTCAACTGTTGTACCTTGCAACCCTATTTTGTTGCATTTTTTCCCCCTGCCCGTGACCTCTATAATTTCTTACTATGCAATTAGAGACCTTTCATGCTAACAACTGACCATGCATGAACTGTCAACATTGTCATTAATGGGTGAAAAGCTCAAGGAGATATCCCATGATTACTGATTAAACCAAGATGTGCGGAGAGTTATTTTGTCCCTTCCGATTGTTCATCTTGAACATGCGTCCTTGTGTTGGGTCGCTTAAGAAATCTACAATGCTTAATCACTCATTGCAATATCCACCATGTTCGCATTTCTATGTATGTAATTACTAGTGTTTAATGTCAACAAAGCATCATGCAACAACCGTCCAAATTGTCATTAATCAATGAAAGTCTTGAGGACATCTCCCATTCATACGCTTTCGACAAAAATTTACGCAGGGTTATATTGTCCTTTCCAAATTTTCATTTCATTCATCGTATGGAACAAATAAACATTCTTGTAGACTTATGGCAGCAGGTCGACAATAGTTTTTTGGAGATACAGTAAATATGTTCGCACAAGAGGACCAAAACTTCCAATGGTCCAGGGCATACTTTTACTATTCATCCCATTCCACGTAGAACGAAGTGATTTTGACCTCTCAAATCACTCGTGAAGGCTGCGTTCCTGAGGGTTTTTACTGTAAGGAGGTGGTCTCTTGGTGCGCCGAAAAATATATTCCAGGCCAAATAATTATTCCACTGCATGACCATTCTCCTGTTTCTTTGTCACCTCAGGTCTTCCGTGAGATGTTAAAATTGTCAAAACCAACATTGACATTCAGAGGACAAGACTGCAAGTAGTTCCTAGAAAGACATCATAACGGGTTGGACATATTAGCCGACTTCCTTGAAGACCCGACAACAGTTCCTGAAGATATCACAACACTACAAATAAGTTCCTTTAGAAATCCATTCTGGGAAATTGCTTGGTTGCTTACAAGAATAACGGGACGGGCATCCACATCAAGCATTTCCCATATAATTATTTATATTTTGTATTTGATAGTCAAGGAACAATACATTTTCGATTGGGGGAAGCTAATTTACATTGAACTCTGTTCCCAGTTGTCATGTTTCAAAGAATCAAATAAATTTTATATGTCATCCTACTTGATTTTCACAATTGTGTATTGTTTCTTGCTTCCAAAAATTTCTCTTTCCAATAAAATAAACTGTGGATTAGACCCAGTAACATTATGGCACTAGGCCCTGTGGAGACACAAGGCCTCCCATTGTCTTTATGAAGTTTTTAATGTCTTTGTCTCAATTTTAAAAGATTTATTGTTAGGCAAGGATGCTTTGTGGATGTCTGGCTAGGCAAGCAAGTTTTTGAACAAGAAGGGAACACTTGAGCAAGAGGAAAATCATAGTGTCCTCATGGTCTTTGGCTCTATGTAACAACCTTGCTTAATTAATTAAATATTTATTTAATGAATATTAGTTTAATTATTTAATTAATTAATTTCATGATTAAATATTTGTTTAATGAATATTAGTTTAATAAATTATTAAATTTTATTTTGGAGATATTAATAAATTTTTAATTTTTATTTTGTATCAGTAGATGGACCCATTTATGAAAGGGGAAAACACTCGAGAAGAGGGGGAATTTTTTTTTGGAGCATTATTTTCATATGGGAGGACTGTATTATTGGTTTTGCTTGAGGAGCTTGTTGGAGGATTGTATTACTGGTTTTGCTTGAGGAACTTGTTGGAGGACTGTCATAGGAGGGCACCTATTGCTCGAAATTTTGGGCTTGGGTGCCAGGAAACCGTAAGGAATCCTGGAGCTAGGGGGTCAGATAGGTTGTTCTTAGCTAGCTGGGAGGTTCGTCGATTTTGGGCAGAGCTTCAAGCAAAGTTGGAGAACAACAATAGCATCAGTTGGAGGTATGTATTTTCATTATTATGTTGTTTTATGTGGTTTATTATCATGTTTCTCATAAATTTTTAATTCTACTGAACATGGTTATATGGTGAATAATGAATGTTTATATGATGAATACTGAATTGTAAAAAAGTTAGGACAAGATTTCTCTATTTAAACTTATGTTTTATAAGGCTCCGCTTGGAGAGGCCTTACACATGGTATCAGAGCCCGGTTTCAAAACTGAAACCTCGGCTTCACCACCCACAACACTGAGATTTTGTCTTTTGCCAACATGGTCTGCAAGGTCTACAACCTCTTCATCAACAATCCAATTTGGGTTGTTACAGCTGTGGACACTGTCATACTTGAAGATATATGTCTGAAAAATAGCAGGGGCACGAAAATTACAACTGAGTTCTTGAGTAGGCAAAATATGGGAGAAGAAAACAATCAAACAAGTTAATAAAAAATTCAAACTTCATTTTCTCTGTAAAACTTAAATGCCCTTGGGAAGAAATCGAAGAATGAAAAATACTACAGATTTTTCCTCATGAATTGAAAGAAAAAAACAATATTTTGGTTAGTCGATCAAATTTATTAGCAGAATGCTCTACAAATATGCCTTAAAAGCACATGAAGAGTTCTTAAAAAAAAATATTGCTACTTTGATTGGCAGTGGGACTTTGCCAAAGAATAATATATTTACTATGCCAACGAACGCCAAATATTCTTGAAAGATATCATTCATAATGGTCAGGCAGGATTTATAGAGAATAAATGAAGCCTTGATAACATTCTATGGCTTAAAAATCATAATTTTAAACAGGGTTTAATTCCTAGCATATAATCTACAAAGACAAGGGAATAGAGCTATTCAAAACTTTAAATGTGCCAAAGATCAATATTTCTAGTGATTGATTCTGTGTCAATTTTCCTTAAATCGAGAAAGTTGATCACATAAATGCTTTATCAATATCAAACCCAAAAGGCACACAGATTAACCTATAAAATATGCATTTGTTGCAAGCCATCGACAACCAAAGAAAACAAACTAGATAAAGATAAGTACTCTGTTTTGTTAATAAAACGCTTAAATAACAATATTTATCTTCCAAATCCATCTTTAAAATCAACCGATTAGACAAATAAATCCCTCAATTTCATCTAGTAAGTCATCAAAACAAACGCTAACCTGAGGCGCATTCACAAAGCTACAAAATCATGTCCAAATGTCTCATCAAAGTCGAAAGACAGCAACCAACATACACACGATATATTTAGTAGAAATGAACTAATCATTCACCGCTACGAACTCAATATCATCGCGAGTCAGAGCCACACAGGCGACAAGCCTTCCAATTCAACCAAAACCATTGATTTCGATCTTGAGCTTTCCAGTAGAACCCTACCATTTAACTTATCGATTGATCGATCATAAATTGGTTAAGACTTAATGGAACCCAAGCAATCCATGCAACACACATAGCCCAACACCATAGTGTTGAGGATCCCATGAGGGGGCTCCATTGTGCACTATGCAGGCCCAAAATCCGTGCCCACATTCACAATACAAACCAACTCAAGCTCAGTGCAAGCGCCAGCCTAAGAGGCATCCCTGCACAACATACAAATCAATGCACAACATACAAACCAACACAAGCTCAGTGCAAGCGCTAGCCTAAGAGGCATCCCACCCATGGATTTTAATGGAGTACAGAAACAACACGTAGACAACAAATCTACTTCTTAAAACATACACACACAACACAATTCAAGCCAAGAACAAATGCATAAGAACCCCGTCAAGCAACAAAATACAATCCAACGCCAGCACCAAACACAAGCGCATGGGTTCTCTTCCACCAGGAGCGTTTTGCAAAGTAGGAGAGGCGACAGAGCATTATGCAAATGTTTTGTGTAGGGTTTGGGGATAGAGAGTCTAGAAAGAGTGGGTGTAGGGTTTGGGAAGTGAGAGCAAGGAAGAGGGGCACGTGGGCCTCATGCAAGGACCCACGATGCCAAACTTTGTTTTTTTTTTATCCGTTTAGTTTTAATTATTTTTAAAACATTGTTTTAAAATTTAATTAGTAGTATATAATGTAAAGTAATTACTTATTAACATAATTATAAAAATAATCATTAGTTTTGTAATTTAAAGTAATATAATGAATATTAATTATTTTTAGTGTAAAGTAATTATTTTCAATCATTATAATGAAAATTTTTTCTTTTAATTTCAAAAAAATTAAATTTGATTTATTTTTAAGTTTAAATTTTATTTTGAGCTAATGATTTTAGTGATTAAATGAAACTAGTAACTAATTAATTAGAATGATTAATTAATTAAAGTGAGTAATTAAGGTTAATAATTAAGTAAATATTTAATGATTAAGGTTAGTGATTAATTATGTACAAGATCACATTAATTAGTTTTAAGTGAAAAGCTTAAGGACTTAGACCAGGATAAACGAGAGGGGGCTTCATGCACACTAGGAAGGTAAGTTAGAGGAATTGGCAAGTGTGGTACAGTGTTAACGTAGGTTCCAAGCGATGTAGTCAGTAGTTTTCTTAGGCGAAGATGTCAAGCTTAGATGCTTTAACCATGACCTAGCCACTTACCCTAAAGAGAGTAACGTTTGTTTACAGACAAGTAAAAAAAAACTTACACCTAACCCTATGTTTTCAAGTTTAAGTTAGGCAAATATGAATTGCCTTGGAATCTCCTTGGAAAACTTTTGGTTGATGCAGATTCAGCTATACAGGATGGTTAGGACTCGAGGAAATCGAGGCAGAGGGGCATCATCTCAAGGACCGCCAACGCCGCCACCACCATCGCTTGAATTAACTCTCATTATGTGCTCTTTGAAGACCATAAATGAGACTTTAAAGGGGCTTTAGCCAGCTAGGATCGAAGTGGAGTCCCCACCATCTGGAATGGGTAATCCTAAAGAGTCGATGGATTCAAGAGGAGGGCCTCCACCCGAGGACATCACTAGAGAACTACAAAAGATCAAACTTCCATAGTTTGTCGGGGGTCATGTCAGTGAACGTGCAGATGCATGGTTGGGAGGAATGACAAGATGTTTCTCTTTAAGAGACTATGCTTCCACATCAAAGGCGAAAATAACAATATTTCAGTTAAGGGACAATGCCTTGAACTGGTGGGGCAACTTGGTGAGGCAGTTGCACCTTACCCGAGACACCGTCTCTTGGGAAATTTTTGAGGAAAGGTTCTAAAGGAAATATCTACCAGCTTACTACAAGGAACAATAGGTGGAAGCATTTCATGCTCTAGTACAAGGTAACAGGATCGTGGAAGAGTATGAGATCAGTTTCATGGAGTTGGTGAAATATATTTCATACATGGATAATGATCAATGACAGGTAGAATAGTTTGTCTATGGGTTAAACCCTAAGATATGGGCCATGGTGTGGATGCGGAAACTGTCTTCAGTAGCGGAAGTAGTTGAAAATGTATGTTATGCTGAGGAACACATGAACTTAAACGGAGGTATGAGATCGACATTTCCACATCATCCTGGATTTGTGGGGAAGGCCCTTAGGACCTTCTCCAGGGGAGGGATCTCTAGGCCACCTCCTTATGGTAATAGAGCCATGCCAAGGACAGTTTCTATAGGTATTTCAATGGCAGGGATTGCAACATCCCGTTCATCAGCAACGATGCGGGCAGGTCCACAACCTTCTCAGGGAGCAACTAGTAGGGGCAGGGGTTCCAGGGGAAGGAACTCATTTCAGAGACCTTCACAGAGCAGTGCACATGTTCCATCTCATGTTACATGTTGGGGATATGGAGGAACCCATTACCAGCGTGACTTCCCAGAGTTGCAAGAAGGATTTTTGCATAGAGAAGGAAAGGCCTCGATTGGAAGAGCAAGCGATATCCACTAGATTTATGCAACAATTAATAATCTTCAGGCATAACATCAATCCACGGTGGTGGAGTCGTCAAGTACGCTAAATCATATCAATGTTAAAATTTTATTTGTTTTGGGTGCTACAGATAGTTTCATTTCACGTTTTGCATTAGAAAAGAGTGGGATGGTAGCCTATGAGCACAACGGATTTAAACAAGTCGAGATGGCTTCGGGGGAAAAACAAGTGGTAGGACCTAGCGTTGATAATTGTCTAGTAGACCTGGGAGTGTGTACTACCAAGTTGAAGATATACATCACTACTCTCGGGACGTATGACCTAATCATTGGCATGGATTGGTTAGAAGCCCATCAAGCTATGGTAGATTGTTTCACAAAAAGGGCCCTTTGTGTTGACGATGAAGGAAGGCTAGTAGAGATCCATGGTGTACAGAGAAAGGTGTCTCTATGCTTTATCTCAACTATGAAGGTTAAGAGGTGCATGAGGTAGGGGTGTCAACTTTATGTAGTCGAAGTAGTGAATGAAAGGAAAGGACCTTCCTTGGATCAGTACCTTGTGTTGTCAGAATTTAATGATGTTTTTCTAAATGAGTTGTCGGGGTTACCTCCTAAGAGGGAGCTTGTTTTTACTATTGAGCTAAAACCTAGCACAGAACCAATTTCCAAGACTCCATATAGGATGACAGTGTCATAAATTTGTGAGTTGCATATGCAGTTGAAAGAGCTACTCGACTTAGGGTTAATAAGGCCTAATGTCTCACCTTTGGGTGCACTAGTAATTTTTGTGATGAAGAAGGATGGTTCCTTACGACTATGTATAGATTATAGGGACTTGAACCATGCTACAGTGAAAAATAGGTACCCAATGCCACGAATAGATGATCTCTTCGATCAAATGAAAGGAGAAACAATATTTCAAAAACTGATTTGCGATCGGGGTATCACTAATTAAGGATTAAGGAAGGTGATATTCCTAAAACATCCTTTCAAACTCGGTTTGGGCATTACAAGTTCGTTGTAGTACCTTTCGTATTAACCAATGTGCCAACAGTATTCATGAGCTTCATGAATGGTGTATTCCGAAAGTACTTAGATTGCTTTGTACAATTCTTTTTAGATGATATCCTCATCTATTCCAATAACGAAATAAAGCATGAGGAACACTTGCAAGTGGTGTTGTCTTGCCTTAGAGAGAAAAAAATGTATGGGAAGTTGTTGAAGTGTTCCTTCTTCTAGAAAGAAATTCACTATTTAGGGCATATCATTTCCGGTGAAGGAATCTCTGTGGACCCAAAAAAGGTAAAGACCATTATGGAATGACCAATGCCAAAAAATTCTCATGAGGTAAGAAGCTTCATGGGGCTAGCAGGTTATTATAGAATATTTGTGGAAGGGTTCTCCAAAATAGAGAAACCCATCACCACTTTGCACTGCAAGGGGGTTAGGAATGAATGGAAAGAAGAATGTGATATTCCATTCATCAAGCTTAAGAGGTTACTAACTAGTGCACAAATTCTACGAGTGTCGGATATGGAAAAGGACTTCACAGTCTGCACGGATGTCTCGACACAAGGGTTGGGGGCCGTGCTAATGCAAGATGGAGGAGTGATAGATTATGCATCGAGGAAGTTGAAGAAACATGAGGAGATTTACACTGCTCATGATTTAGAGTTGGCAGCTGTAATGCTAGCTTTGAAACTTTGGAGGCACTATCTAGTGGGGAGAAACCTTGAGCTCAAAACGAACCATCAAAGTTTAAAACATCTCTTCACTCAAAGGGATCTGAATGCCAGGCAAAGGCGATGGAGTGAGTTTATGAGTGAGTATGATTTTGGTATTTCATATATCAAGGGAAAAGAAAATGTGGTCGTGGATGCCTTGAGTAGGAGACCATGTGTCTTCTCCTTAGTACCCCTAAAAGTCAATCTGAGGGAACGTGTGTTGACACAACTCCTTGGAGACAGTTGGTATTTAAAGGTTACTTCTAACCTTGAGAGTGGGAGGCAGTTAGATACAAAGTATGATGGATATATCCTGGAAGAAGATCGACTATTAAGATATCGAGGAAGGATGTACATCCCTAAAAGTGGGGATATTCAAAGCATCATACTAAAGGAAGCCCTTAGAGCCCTTTATTGTGCGCATCCGGGTGTGAAGAAAATATACGCACACATGATGAAGCTCTTATTCTGGGTAGGCATGAAGCAGGATGTAGTCCATTTCATTGCCAAGTGCCTAGAGTGTCAACAAGTGAAAGTGGACCACCATCTCCCGGCAGGACTCCTACAACCACATGATGTTCCTATGTCCAAGTGGGAAGTCATTTCTATGGATTTTGTTGTGGGATTTCAGCTCACATCTCATAGACACAATGCCATTCTTGTAATAGTTGATAAGGTAACCAAGAGTGCTCATTTTATTCCAGTTAGAGACACTTACGATGTCATTGATGTGGCACACATGTTTTTATGTGAGGTCATCTATTTGCATGGGATACCTAAGAAGATCATTTCAGATAGGGACTCCAGATTCACTTCTAGGTTTTGGACAAGTTTGCAGTCAACGTTGGGGACTCAGTTGAACTTAAGAACAAATTATCATCCTGAACTAGATGGGAAAACCAAGAGAGTAAATCAGGTTATGGAAGGCATGCTTAGGATGTATGTTATGGATAGTCAAACCCATTGGGAGAAGTACCTACCTTTGGTAGAGTTCGCCTACAATAACAGTTTTCATAGCTTCATCAGAATGCCACCCTATGAAGCTTTGTATGGAAGGCCATGCAAAACACTGTTGAGTTGGGAAAGATTAGAAGACTGAGTAACAGTTGGGTCAGAATTGATTCAAGAGATGGAGGAACATGTGATTCAAATTAGTAAGAGACTAAAGGAAGCACAGGATAGACAGAAACGTTATGCAGATGCACACAGGACTGATAGAAGTTATAAAGTGGGATATCAAGCTTTAATTCATATCAAGGCTAATAAGAGTACCATTCGGTTCGGGAATGCGACAAAGTTGTCACCTCAATTTATAGGACCATTCAAAATCCAAGAGAAAATTGGACCTGTTGCCTATCATCTCGTACTACCACCCCACTTGCATAAAACTCATAATGTTTTTCATGTATCTTTTCTATGTCATTATGTTGCTGACGAATCACATAAACTAAATTGGAAGGAATTTCATGTATCAGACACGGGAACCCTCATGGTAGAACCATTATGCATATTGGACTGTAGAGTCCAACAGCTCAGGAACCGTCTGGTAGACCAAGTTAAGGTCCAGTGGGACAAGTATATTCCAGGATCTTCTACTTGGAAGGATGCCGAGACATTACTGCGAGATTATCCCTCACTTTTTTTACCACCTCGAGAATATGTTTCTCATAGGTTGGGTGTATGTAACACCACCTTTTGACTTAGACAACTAGGATTACCTAAGGCCTAATCACCTTTATTTTCTATTCACAGTGAAACTATTAATGATAAACTTGAACTTTTAAGACATAGGAACATTTTTTAATTTTTAAATGTTATTTGAATGATGATAGATATGATGCAATCTATTGTGTGAATGTAAATTCTATGAATGTTTAAATGTTATTTGAATGATGATGGATATGATGCGATCTATTATGAGAATGTAAATTCTATAAATGTTTAAATGTTATTTAAATGATGATGGATATGATGCGATCTATTATGAGAATGTAAATTCGATGAATGTTTAAATGTTATTTGAATGATGAGGGATATGATGTGATCTATTATGTAAATGAAAATTCTATGAACAAGTAACGTCAATTGAATTATGGATATTATGAGATCTATTTATAACTTGAAAGCTTTGATGTTAAAGTTGTCGGTACACGGATACTGAATTGAGATTATGGTTGTATGCAATTGCATGATGATAATGCATAGATATGTATGAGTTTGTGTTATAGACTAATCTACAAGTCATTGGGCTATGAAATAACCAAGGGATAATGATAATGAAAGTGGATGTCATGACCACCAACCGAGAAATAATATGGTATGAATATTTGTATGTGAAATTATATTGGTTTGAATGCATTTCTATGATATGTGGACCAGTGCAGGATTTCAGGTGGTGAGACTGCCCAAAAACTGAATAAACGATGAAAAAATTCCCAGGAACACAGTGTCGCTATATATTCCATTGTAGGGTGTGGACCCTATTCCTATTAGGAGGGGTGGAGGAATTTCCCAACGTGTATCCTCCAAAACCTGGAGTCATGGGAGGACATTGTTAGCTCATGCTCCCCTAGACGTGTGATGATGACTGTCAATTGCCTACTGGGGAAGCTTGGTCAAGATAGTGACACTTCCACTTAGAGGTTCTATTTGGAGTTAGGTCAATATAGTTGATGCTCCAAGATAGTACAACAGAGGAAGGATAGGAATGGAAGATGGAAGTAAGTTAGGGAGGAAGGATGAATAGAAATAGTTGAGAGTGTATGGAGATTTGTCTTATGGTGGAATTTATTGTTTTTCCTTCTGAAAAGAAAATCTGAATATATGTATATTCATAATTACTTAACTAAACTACAATTGTCTAAATAACATTGTTGATCTAAATTATTGTAATTAATGGATTTCAGAAACATTTGATTGGTTTATTATCTTTTATAAAATGAATACTCTTGTTGATTGGATTAGATGCATATAGAAATTACTATAAAGGTGATAGTTATTGTTATTAGTACATGCACGAGACTTGTATGTACTAGCTACACATGCAATTCTTGCACAT
>SNQJ01S0002057.1:221013-264101 GCA_010110895.2 Picea sitchensis
CCTGAAGGGTGGGTGTATGTAACAACCCTACTTAATTAATTAAATATTTATTTAATGAATATTAGTTTAATTAATTAATTAATTAATTTCATTATTAAATACTTGTTTAATGAATATCAGTTTAATAAATTATTAAATTTTATTTTGGAGATATTAATAAATTTTGAATTTTTATTTTGTATCGGTAGATGGACCCATTTATGAAAGCGGGAAACACTTGGGAAGAGGAGGACTTTTCTTTTAGAGAATTATTTTCATATGGGAGGATTGTATTACTGGTTTTGCTTGAGGAGCTTGTTGGAGAATTGTATTATTGGTTTTGCTTGAGGAGCTTTTTGGAGGACTGTCACAGGGGGGCACCTGTTGCTCGGAATTTAGGGCTCAGGGGCCGGGAAACCGTTAGGGGTCCTAGAGATAGGGAGCCAGATAGGTTGTTCCTAGCTAGCTGGGGGGTTATTCGAGTTTTGGTAGAGCTTCAAGCAAAGTTGGAGAACATCAATAACATCAATTGGAGGTATGTATTTTCATTATTATGTTGTGTTATGTGGTTGATTATCATGCTGCTGAATATGTTGAATATGTGGTTTATTATCATGCTGCTAAATTTTTTTTAATTATGCTGAACATGGTTATATGTTGAATATTGAATGGTTATATGTTGAATAATGAATTGTAAAGAAGTTAGGATAGCATTTCTCTATTTAAACTTATGTTTTATAGGGCTCCGCTTGGAGAGGCCTTACACTCTAAGAAAAATCCTTCCTTCCTTCCATGCCACATCACGGACAAGATGTTTGTTGTAGAAATAGCAAGGCAATACAACAACTGGTCGCATTTTTTCCATGACATGAAAAAAAAATAGTTCATTCCTCTGCCCTGGAAAGTCGGAGACTTTGTGTGGAGAAATATAAACAAGATTGATGATTTTTTCACCCATTTCAAGAAATTTAACCTAACGTACGTTGAAAGGCTAAAAGGGTTTGACCCTAATGGCATTTTTCGAGAACATTTACTGTGTGTTGGCTTTAACACCTCTTTTATCCATAGACACCTGACCCAAGATGGGGACACTGTTGACAACAATCCTTCTTCTACCTATTGCGATGCAAAGAGATTTAAAAGTGTGTCTGAATTGTACAAACAACATGGAAAAATATTCAGTGAGAAGAGTACCCAGTCCCCTGCCAGCAGTCCCAAGATCACGACATCACGGAGCATCGCTTTGATGGGCCATCCCAAGAAGAAAGCAACCCGAAAATATTTGAATGGAGGAGGAGATAAGAACCCTCCTTGCATAAATATTGATAGCTCTCACAAAATTCCACTGACAAAGAAGAGAAAAAGCAATGCAGGACAGGCAGAGGAACCCGAAATTGAAAGTGGAAAACTGCAACTTGAAATTGAAGCTGAGCACATGCAGAAAATTGGGTTGTCCACGGTGGAAATATCCAAGACTGATGTTTTTGACATAAATGAATCCTTCGTAACCCCTAGTGTTATTTTTGACAACCAATCTAAAAGTATGGTCATTAAAAAGAGAAATGTAACAAACAGGAAAGGGAAATCTCGCATAGAGATTGACTTTAGAGAAATGTCACCATCCCAAATATGCTCATCTCACCAGGTGATCGGTGACATTCTTCGTGATTCCATTGGAGGAATGGATACAGATCATGCCAATCTAAAACACCGCCTCAACAAATTTGAGCAGTCTTTCATTGCAAAAACAGAATTTTCTAGTCCTTTGGGAAAAATCCTGCCTTCTACCACTGCAACGAAGATGAAAGTATCCTCTATCCTCCTTGCATGCTCTAGAGCCCTTGTAGAGAATAAAATCAACAAAAGAATGTAGCTAGTTACTGAAGCCTGTGAAACATCGCAAAATTTAGTTTCCTTCAGAAAGAAGGCCAATGATTTGTTGGAACGCTTGGAGGCGAATTTTAAAAATGAACATATTTTTTGTGATCAGGTACTGGACCCTTTTTCCAACTATGTCCTCAACACATCGCAATTGAAAAGAATATAGGAGAAAATCCCCTCCCCAAAGCGTACCAAAAAAGTAAAAGCATGCTAGAAAAGGAAATTTCACAACCTGCAACTCATTGTCAAATCATGTAAACAAGTCATATAAGAAAAGGAACATTTATTCACAAGCCTACTCCACATGGACTTAGCCGGAACTACCAATGAGGTTCAAGATCCTAACTTAATTCTCAAATCCTTGTCAGTCACCAAAGAATCCTTCCAGGAACAAGTTGATATTTTAAAGGGGTTGTCTTTCGAAATTTTTTATGGCATACTTGAACATCGTCTAGATGAGCACGAGCGTTG
Organism: Picea sitchensis; assembly: GCA_010110895.2. Taxonomy (NCBI): domain Eukaryota; kingdom Viridiplantae; phylum Streptophyta; class Pinopsida; order Pinales; family Pinaceae; genus Picea; species Picea sitchensis. Next base: position 223,345 of record SNQJ01S0002057.1, read on the forward strand.
AGTATTGGACTATGCCTCACACAATGAATAAATTGAACAGAGTCTACATAGTATTTCAATGGATCTAAGGAAATTAGAAAATGAGCTTTACGACATAGAAATCGGGGATGAAATCAACACAACCCCCATGAAAAGCTACATCGAGTAATGGTTCCAACAGAGAATGGATAGCCTCATCCATGAGGGGCAACAACCGGTAAATAGGACTCCACTGCCCATCGACGACAACAACAAAAACACATCGGCTTCATAGTAAGTCTATACTGCCATTTTGTTTTGTTTATCAATCCAATTTAAGTCTATGTTGCCATCTTCTTTTCTTTATCAATCCATTTATGTCCTCTTTAAATAGAAAATTGTAACCAAAGACTCATAACTTCCAATTTTTTCTTTTCAAGTCTTTCTCTCTACCATCGCATACTTCTTATTTCAATGTTCCTAATTCTTTTACTTATTTATTTTTATGGTCCGCGGGAGCCCCAATCCCAGTCTATATGACAAACACATTTAAATTTCCAGAAACATGTAATAGACATTATTAATTTTTGATAAATTCCAAATAAAACTGATTCGAAAATGCCCTTATTGTATACTAAATTTTGGCTTTCCAGGAACCTTCTTGTTTGTTCCAAAGAAAAATAATTCAGATATGCTACATTTCTTGTCTCCTATTGTATGCTAAGTTTTTGGTCTTCAACGATGTTGATTCTTTAAATGTTGATGTAATTTTCAGAGATATGTAACAGACATTACTTATTTTATAATACGTTTGTATAGTTCGCAAGCCCGCTTGTCAATTTGTATATCATGAAACTCTTGATGTTATTTGTAGGACACGGAACAACAGAGACCCATTTTTGAAACCGTCATCCCGAGAACCCATGAGCTAAAAACTGGCTAAGTATGGAATGAGCACTCTGTGCATGCTCTATAAAATGTGTGCAGACAAAAGTAATTCGACAATGCCATATTTGTGTTTTCCAAAAAAACCCTTAGCGTTAAAGAAAACTAATTCGGTGTAATAGACGTTATTACTATTCTATTATACAACATACATTATTAATTGCTGGTAAATTTCTATAGTCTGCAACTCCACCTATCATTTTGTATATCGTGGAACTATCGATGCTATTTGTAGGAAACAGAACATTAGAGGCCCAATTTTGAACCTGCCAACCCGAGAACCCGCGATCCAAAAACTGGCTATGTATGCAATGAGGGCTCTGTGCATGCTCTATTAAATCTCATCCCCATAGGTTATAAAATTATAAATTTCGTATCTATAAAACTAAATATGTACTTTATACAAGTACATATTTTGTATGTATAATTTATTTATTTCTGATGAATTTCTATAGTCTGCAACTCCACTCCTCGATTTTTGTACCCCAGAGAACATCGGAGGCCCAATTTATGTATCACAGAATTGTCGGTGCTATTTGTAGTCCAGAGAACATCAGAGGCCCAATTTTCAGCCCAACAACCCGTGATCCATTATAAAAGTATATATTCCGTATGTATAAAACTAAAAATCTACTTTATAAATTACATTTTTGGTATGTATAGTTTATGCTATCGAGGAACCTATAATTTCATAAATGTCAATTTCTTTTCTGTCCAGAAGCCCTTGTTTTAAAGATAAATTCTTTGGCAATGCTAAATTTTTTGTGTCCAACAACCTTTCAAATGTTGATATTTTTTTATATTTTTCAAGAAGAACTAATTCGAGAATATTATGTTCTGCATGCAAGGCACATGTATTTCAACTTTCTAGCCATATGTTTGTACTAGGCCGTATTTACTCCCATCCCAACCTGGTAGAGACTACGCTGCCATGCAACACTTGTTTATATAGAACATCTAACAAATACAAAAAAGGAATTATTATGCAAAAGTTTTAAAATCGTTTATCTACCTTTGACATTACCTTGTCCTTTGGTCTTAGGGATTCTTGTCACCACGATCCTAGCCCTCTCGGGCTCAGGATCCTTACGAATCTTCCTCATACGAAACTAATCCACATTTGTCAGTGAGCGGGGAAAATGTATCTATCAATCCATATTACGACTTTCCTTCATTAAATGTTTAACTATGTGTAAGCTCGAGTTTGACCATAACTGTATGCCATGTAGTTGGCGCAATGAATAATACTAACAATACTCCACCTACAAAGTACTTTGCTCTTTAATATCTTTTTTTAATGAGTTGATGGCCATCTCTTCATTCTATTACTTTCCAATGGTAAGTTTTGCAGCTATACTCGACTTACCAGCTATAGGTTTTCAAATTCCCTTTTGGAGTTTTAACACGGAGCTATTGAAGCACTAGAATGATATCATGGGGTAACTCTGGTGAACATGATTAATCTATGTAGTTGTTTAGTTTAGAAAAATGTTCATTGTAGTTTTTTTTATCTCACCAACTAAATCATTTTGTGTGATTTGCACAAGGTCGCTTTGTCTAATGAGGCAAATGATTGGTTGTCAAGCATAATCGATATCTTTCAGTTCTTACCAGGTAAATACCATCTAAGTTTTCAATAGATATGCTTTATGTTTTTTTATATACAGTTATCATATGTATTCAATCGTTGAAGCTATGACTTCTGTGCAGAGTTTGCACATATCTTGGGCGCCTTCAATCCCTAGACTTTCATTACTAGGTATTAAAATATACGGTACTCAACTGTTGAGGTTGATGTTTATTAAATTTCAAGAGATTCCATGATAGGGCTACCAAGGTTCGAATGCATGACTTCTTCAAAGTAGATTTAACGCCACTTGTTTATAAAGGTAAGGAAATATATTTTCATAACCCTAGGGTTCCATTTTCACACCAAATCTAGTAGTAACACATTCTAACTTATATATGGTGATTTGCAAGGTGGTTGACGCTTTAAGGAGCGTGAGATATTTAATATTGGCACCCACATCATAATCCAGGTACCCAGTACTTGGTTCATCTACTTATGCAAGAGGCTAAGACTGCAACTTGTTTACGAAACTGTGGAATGCTCTTGGGTCTGAATAAATACAACCCGCATTAAACACAAGGTTATCTTAACACCGAGATGACATATGTTTTAGTCTCTTTGTAATATTATTCAATAGTAATTTGTTGTCTAGGGTTTTGGTAATGACACTATAGACATCATTTAAAGATAACATTTGTTTAACACACTGCATTTATTCCTATGAAAACTTCGACTTACCCTACCGCTCAAATTCCTGTTTCAATAAACATTGTTTTTAAACAAATATCGATTCATTGTTAATACTATAGATGATTTTGACTCTAAAGAGTCATTGTTGCAATGACTAGCATTCTCATATTATTATTGTTTATTAATAAGTTGTACCCCCTTCCATTAGGGTCGATGAAGCATCGATTTGGTTTCACATAGAAGGCTTTATATATTAATGTTAATATCATATGGCTTCCATAGTTTTTAACTAGACTATATTTTTATTTTGTTTAAAATTTTGGTTATTTGTGTGTATGTATATATAATTCCTAGAACTCCTATAACAATCTTGACTTTCTGGTCATTATGTAAAGGAAAGTATTTGCATGATCATTGTATAAATTTTATGGGTTTTTTTTTTTTTTACGGGCAGAGATAAATATAAGATGACTCTCTAGGTAGGAACCCTATACTTCTCATCAAGTTATATTTCAGTTTAATTCTAACAATACATTTTTACTTTTTATTACATATGCATATATTCTATTTCAAGATACATTTTTTTGTTTATTAATAAGTTGTACCCCCTTCCATTAGGGTCGATGAAGCGTCGGTTTGGTTTCACATAGAAGGTTTTATATATTAATGTTAATATCATATGGCTTCCATAGTTTTTCACTAGACTATATTTTTATTTTGTTTAAAATTTTGGTTATTTTTGTGTGTCTCTGTGTATGTATATATAATTCCTAGAATTTTTATAACAATCTCGACTTTTTAGTCATTATGTAAAGGAAAGTATTTGCATGATTCTCGTATAAATTTTATGGGTTTTTTTTTTTTTTCCTCAAAGATAGATATAAGATGATGATGATTCTCTAGATAGGAACCCTATACTTGTCATAAAGTTATATTCTCTAACAATACATTTTTACTTTTTGTAATATATACATATATTCTATTTCAAGATACATTTTTTTTTCTTTTATAATAAAATAATATCACGAATTCATTATATAGAAACTATCATTTTTAAAGAAAAGATTAATGTCAATACATTTTTAATTTTTGTAATATATACATATATTCTATTTCAAGATACATTTTTTTTTCTTTTATAATAAAATAATATCACGAATTCATTATATAGAAACTATCATTTTTAAAGAAAAGATTAATGTAACTTTGTTGTATATAAGAAAAGTAAATAGATTATTTTTTTTCCTTTTCACAATAAAATAAAAAAATTTACAGCTAAATCATTTTACAACTTCTATTATGTTTTTTTTTCTTGTATTTCTTGTTTCAATAATTTATTCAATATTATTTTCATATAGGAATAATTTCTCAGCATTCAACTTGATCCAGATTTATGAGCAAAACGAAATGAAAAAACAGATTTATAATATTAACATAGAGACACATTCAATAACAATAGCGATAAAATAAATTGTACTTCTATTAAATAATGAATATGTTGAAACTGTGAAATGCAGACTAAAACAAGATTGCAATAATAGTGGTAGCTTAACTCTAAGAAGAAATGTGACGGCTATGTTCATTCACAAGAAGATAATTGTTACAATGAGGCTCCAAAGGTCCTTTTAACATCAAGAAAATCCAAAACCCTAACCCCAAAAGATGAAAAACCAATAGTTTTGTGTACCCCGTTTTGGGTAGTTTGAGTTTGGAGGATCAACTTCCCGGGGGCGTAACTTTGGCATATGATCTTTGTTTGGGGCGCGCGATAGATTGTTGGAAATGTATCGATGAAGATATTCATTTTGGGGGTTCACTAAGAGCCTTTGGATGTCATTAAGGTGCCCGATCACGAAAAAACATCATTTAGGCCCTCAAAATGGCCCCAAAAGTTTAGGAACTGAAAAACTACTAAAAATAGTAAATTATCATAAGACTATTTTGAGCCAGTTGGAATAGGTGGGCGGCCACCGATATCCAATTGGATCAATCCTCCCTACTTACAAAGCAATGGTCTCCATCACATTTAGTTACTCGGGGAGAGGGGGAAACATTTGTTCTGAATCTTTGTGAGTTATTTTCCTTGCTGGAGAAGTTGTGTTGCTTGGCTTGTGGAAGGTTGTTGAGATTCTGATGTTGTAAGGGTTGGACCTTTGTAACCAGTATGGCTACATGATATGGTTATGTGTAGAAGGAATATTTATGCTTTTCTTCAATCTTGTCGAACTGCTTCTACTGGATAGAAGGTGCTTGGGCTGAGGCTATAGTGGTTATCTGAAATGAAGAAAAATAATCACTTTAAACTATGCAATGTACATACTTTTGTGCTCAATCATTCCTGTAGTCATCAAGAAATAATTAGACAAACATGAATATAATTGGTAGAAAAATACGTATTTGTACCAATAATATGGAAACAAATGGAATAGTCATGTTCCACCCAACCATAGATGCAAAACATCCATATTACTTGTCCTGATCACCCCCAAGCCTGACTATGACTCCATAACGAAGAACTGAGCTTTACTCCTTAGCCAAATTACCTATGTATAGTTCTGAATTATTTTCCTAACACCATTTGTGCTCACACAACAAATAACTCATTGTTTCCCAACATATTAAGTGGCATCCTGCCTCCCACATAAAATGTTGTATTTATCCTCATTGTCGCAATGAATTTTCATTGAATTTTTTTCCCTCCTTGGAAATTCGCAGCTTTAGAAATGCCTGATTTTTAGGGGCTGCCAATGACAGAACTCCACTTCTGACACTTGTTAAATCCAATTCTGAGTTAACTCAAACATGTTCCCCACTCATGAAGTCGTAGTCAGCTATTTTGAAGATGGTTGTTCCATCTATTTCTTGCATTTATTAAATTAAAATTTGTATCTCTTACATCTATCCATAAAAAAAAAAAAACAGTTAGCCAGTCAAAGTCCTGCACAATAATTTAAACAATTAAAAAAAAATAAAAAATAAAAAAATTAGGACTTGCTATATGCCTCCACATGCTACCCACATAAATATTACATTTGTTCGGTTTTTCATTAACCTCCCGCACAGTTACTTGAACTGTCAGATTTTGGACTCTTTGAACTCCCGCATAGATACTGAAATGTCTGTTTCAACAGTTTTGTCCAAAAAAATCTAAATACTCTATATAAAAAAAACTAACTAAAATAAAAATATACTTTATTTTTTATTTACAGCACCAAGTTGATATTTTTTAAATAATTAATTTATATGTTAAAAAGTGTTATATTTCTATTTTATGTAAATATATATTTTGTTTTTCGACCGTGAAAGAAAATTTATTTACAATAGCACGCATAAAAAGAATATTCGAAGAGATTAACAATATGTATAAGGAAAACTAAATTAAAACAAAATATGTTTTGTTGCAATACTATAAGTAGAATTAATGTTTTCGAGTCATTTGAAGAGGAAATACAAGTTTATGTGATATGTATTTAAAGCTATAAAATATTCATGGAATCCAAGTTGATTATATGTTAAAAAAAGTTATAAAGTTTTTTTATTATAGAATATATATTAAGTTATTATATTATACAAAGAGTATTCATCATAAAATAGGAATAGAAAGAGAAAATAAAACATAGAAAGACATTAACAAGAATATCATATATGCATATGTAGATTTGATTATGTGACAAGTTGAACAAAATTATTTGGTCTTTTATAATTTATGTTTATGAGTCCTTGTTCTTTGGACTAGAAGGATTATGGTAATCCACAAGTCTCTTTTGTGTTAGTCTTTCAAGCAAATTAATGCACTTTCATTGTTTTAAGAAAATGTTTTATTAAATTATATATTTTTTCTACTTAGATTTTAATTTTTTTTAGCTTAGGTTTTAAGTTTGATGTTTTATTTGGCTTTTTTTTTAGGAATATTTCTATATTTTATACCAAAATTATAACTTCACATTATCCACTAAAATTGTAGTTTAAAGAGGACATATGATTAGTATTTTTTCTTAGTTAAATAATGATACGATTAAGTCTAACATTACTTCCTAATATTAAATGTTTGTCGATGTTTGTTGGTGCATGCATAGTACAAAGCCCAATTTATCTTGAGCTTTTTCCTACATTTCCATGCAAACGTTGATGCCCTTAATTTAAGGGTTGTCACTCCTCCCACTCATAGTTTCCTCTTCTCTTCAAGAAATTGACCAATCCTTCTTCACAAGGTCTTCACTCAATGAAACTATGACATAACTCCTTTGTTCATGGGATATTAATTAATACCCCTAGTTTCAATAGATATTGATAAATATCTCCCAAAATCTTTTTTGGAACCCCACTTCCAATACATATTCCAATAAAAGAAACCCCTACTTTTACTAAATACCCATTTTTATACCCCCAAATACCTATAAACCCCTTAAGACCCCACATCCCCCACCAATACCTACAATATATTGAATTTATTTTTCAAAATTAAAAAACCCTCTTTATGAATGAACATGATCAGATATTGGTCAATAAGGTGAAGCCCTTGTGTCCTTCCTATTCACACTTTTTGCTCATAGCTTCCTCTCCTCATGAAATTGGCCAATCCTTCCTATTCACTCCTTTGAATCATAGCTTTCTCTCTTCCTCAAGAAGTCGACTGATCCTTCATGTCCTCCTCAAGAAGTCGACTGATCCTTCTTCTCCTCCTCAATGTAACATCACCAAAACACTCATAATTTTTTTTTTCTAATATTGTTTCTCGATTACTAGGGAGGGATTTAAAATGTCGACACAATTATTAAATTTATTATGTATATGTTATGAACTCTTACTACTCATTAAATTCCTTTTTAAAATCTCTTTTGTTACAGGTGAAAAACCAAGGTCTACTTATTCAATCCCCATTCTCTTCCATCAAACTCATTGATGTGGCTACCCATATTCTTCAAGGGTAAGGTTCGACATATCATGTTTACATCATTTGTTTATGTTTTAACTTTTTGACTTGTTAATTCAATGAGGAAATACTTCCAAGATATTCTTCTCAAATTCTTTTTTCTTTAAGTAGATTCTTAATAACATTCCTTATCGTACACCCTAATTTATGTGGTCTGGGGTCGGCTTAATAACCTCATCGCTTTATCTATCCATAGTTTTAACTTCAACCCTAAAATATTTTCAATTAACCCTATCTTATTATTTTTTATGATTGCAACAATGTGAGACATTATCCATCTTACAAACCTGTGAGATGTGGATCATTGCAGCTATGTGAGTCTTTCTCTCAGCTTACAAACCTTAGAGAAATCCCCTAAGAAAGGTATGTGGTTCCTGCCTAAGACAGAGCTGGAACATAGAGATGACCTCCTCCATTCGGAGAGTTGAGAAGAACTCCAGATGATTATCTAGTGGGAAAGACGATATGTTGAGTTAAACGTTCTTGTGGCTGAGCACAAGGTGAACGTGTGAAATCCCAAAGTGTTAGGTGCATCGTCATGTGAACATAAATAAACATGATGTGTTAGCCTCCTCTAAGTAGTAGAGATGACGAGAAGACTTGAGATGATTCTCATGTGTGAGGCAATGAGAAAGAATATCTGTAGATTGGACGTGCTTGTGGACAAGCATAGGTGAACATGTGAAGATCTGGTTCTTCTATGTAATGCAATGAGCCAGAGATATGACATACCTATGGATGTGCCCCTAGTGGATGCGCACTAGTGGGTGTATCAGACACATTGCTATATATTGTTCAAGAGTCAGACCTGCCTATAACCCTAATTATTATGGGTACAGGTCAGCCCCACCTTAGTGTGTTTAATAATAAATGTAAAATATAATTAATATGGTTAATATTAATTATAATGTGACTTAGAGAGGTCATCCCTATTGAGCCAATAGAAACTTATGTTAATAAGACAAGTCTAATATAAACAAAGGATGATTCCTCATTGTGGAATCATATCCTTCATGTGAATTTGGAAATTTCAGCAAGTACACTTCTTTGGAAAAAGGGCGCACCTCTCTTGGGTGATAGAGTTCTAGTGTTCAAGCACACTCTTGTTTGCTAGGGTTTGTCTTGGTGGTGAAGGTATTTTTCTTGAGAAATATATCAAAGACTTTGGTTGGGTTTTCTTCCCTTGTTGAGAAGGGTTTCCCAGGATACTTCTTGTGGTCTTATGCATGGTGATTCTTCTTGTGATCTTGGTTGCTGTAACATTCTTGTTTATGGTTAAGACAAATAGAAATTGAAATGAACTACATGCTTAACCTAGGTTATTGAAAAATCAACATGGTATCAGAGCATAGTATTGAAGATCCCATTGCACAAGCATTTTCCTTCCTTTCTCTCACACAACTGCAGAAACCGTACGACCCTCCTAAGGTTTCTAGAAATTTCATAGGACCTCCTTTTCTGAGATTTTTCACATCTAAAAACTTGGATGTTGGGGATAAAAAGGACACAGAAGGGTACAAAATCGTTCAATGCACCTCCAACAATTATCATATTACATTTCTGAGCATTTTGAGTTTTTGGCTCTAAGGGCTTCTAGGGTTTCGCCAAAACTTTGCAGAAAATTCTGAATTGTATTTCTGCAAATCTTTTGAAGAAGCTCCTCATCTTACCAGGGCTATCATATTTATCAAGTCTTATTGTTGGTAGTCATAATCCCAAAAAAACCTAAAAGTGCTAACTTAGCCTAGCCGTTAGGTTTTCTAGCCTAGTTGAAAAGGGTTTGTGAAGATGAGAAAAATCATGATGGGAAGCAAGCTCTGTTCTAGAAAGACAAGACCTCAAAGAAATGAAAACATCAACATCTCAACACTCTCAGGTATGGTTCCTATCAATGACAATACTTAGCTAATTGACAGTGGTGCCTCCAAGCACATGACTGCTCTTAGATATCATTTAACACATTTCATTGAGAAAGAGACACATCTACATGTCGTTCTTGGAGATGATGCCAGATATAATGTGAGAGGATTTGGAAATTCTACTTTCCAACTAGATTCAAATATGCAGCTTAAACTAGAAGAAGTACTATATGTACCCAGAATGAAGAGAAACATTGTCTCTATTTTGGCCTTGGAAGACAAAGGTTACCAAATCACTTTCTCAGAAGGAAGAGTTCTTGCATGGCACAAAGACACTCATATAATCTCTTCCAATGTAATTGGTGTCCGAGAAAAAAACTTTTACAAGTTGACCATCAAACCTATTCAAGACTTATTACATGACATTATCAACTTGAGTGAGTTATGGAATAGAAGACTTTCTCACATTCATTATAGAGCTCTTCTAGCTCTAGGGAAAATGGTAACAGGTCTACCAGAGATACAGATTCAACATAAATATGTTTACAAAGGTTTTTCTCTTGGAAAAAATGTTAAAGGATCCTTTCCTAGCAATGATAACAAATCCAAGGAAATCTTGGACTTAATACATTCAGATGTATGTGGGTCGATGACTGTTGCATACTTAAATGGATACTTATACTATGTACCCTTGATAGATGATCACTCCAGGAAAACTTGTATTCAATTTCTGAAGAACAAGGATAGAGTCCTTGCCAAGTTTCAAAAATTCAAAGCTCATGTTGAAAGCCTGACCAGAAGAAAAATCAAAATATTAAGACCAGACAATGGAGGAGAATACACCTCAAAAGAATTTAACAGTTTTTTTATTGAAGCAGGAATCAAGAGGGAGTTCACAGTTCCTTACAACCCTCAACAAAATGGGGTTTCTGAAAGGAAAAATAGAACTATCATTGAGGCAACTAAAGCAATGGTACATGATCAAATTCTACCTATGACTCTATGGGAAGACGCATGTATGACAAAAGTATATGTTCAAAATTGTAGTCCTCATCAGATCCTGAAGAACATTACTCCAGAAGAAGCATTCACCAAAGCAAAGCCTGATATCAGACACTTAAGAATATTTGGATGTCTAATGTACCTTCATGTACCCAAAGAAAAGAGATCCAAATTAGAACCTTTAGAAAAAAAAGGTACATTTGTAGGATACAGTGAATCCTCAAAAGAATATTGAATCTACATCCCAGGTCAGAGACAAATTGAAGTAAGAAGAGATGTTACTTTTGAAGAAGAAGTGGCCTTCCATAAATGCATAGAAGCTCAAATGGAAATTTATAGTGAAACAATACCTCCTCCCCCTTCAATAGTTCAGAGGGAGACATATATTATTTGAGATGAGCCAACAACTCCAGTTGATCCAGTTGCTCTCGTAGATTTAGTTGCCCCAAGAAACATACCCAAATACATCACAGTTGGACATAAAAGACCTGCTTGGGCTTGAAAAACTTTAGAAGAAGCATAAGGGAATAAAGCCCCACAAGGAGCAGCCAGAGAAAGGAAGAGACCAAAGAAATTCTCAAGCTACCTTTCAGCCATGACCCATATTATTGACTCATAGCCAACTTGCCATGGAGAAGATTCAGGTGAACAAGTATGGAAATATTCCATGACTGAAGAATACCAATCTATATTAAAAAATGATGTATGGGATGTCATTCCAAGACCAGAGGGAAAGTTCGTAGTGACTTCCAAATGGATTTACAAAATCAAACATGTTGTTGATGGAAGCATTGAAAAATACAAAACAAGATTTGTGGATAGAGGGTTTTCACAAATAGAGGGAGTTGACTATGACGAGACTTTTTCACCTGTAGCCAGATATACCTCCATCCGATCTATCATTGCACTAGATGCTTCCATGCGTTGGAAGCTACATCAGATGGATGTAAAGACAACTTTTCTCAATGGTGAAACTGAGGAAGAATTTTATATTGAGAAATGAGAACTCCTTGTTATACACAACGAAAAATATCATGTATGCAGGTTGAAGAAAGCCCTATATGGACTAAAACAAGCACCACGGGCTTGGTACAAGAAAATGGATGGATTTATGATGAGTTTTGGATTCAAAAAAAGTGAAGCTGATCCATTCTTGTATTATCACATTGATGGCAATGAGTGTCTAATTTTGGTCTTATATGTGGATGATCTTTTCCTCACTGGTTAAAAGAGACTCATTGCTAAATGCAAGAAAGCATTAACTGCCAAATTTGAAATGAAGGATTTGGGCCTAATGCATTATTTCTTGGGACTAGAAGTATGGTAGAGAACATACAAGATTTTCCTAATTTAAGAAAAATATACAATGGAGATATTGAAAAAGTTCATTATGAAAGAATGCAAATCCATGCCTACTCCAGTGGTAATGTATTTAAAGAAAATGAGTGACACTGATTCAGGAGATGTAGATCCACATTTATACCGACAACTTATTGGATATTTGATGTATTCGGTTAACACCAAACCGAACATTTACTATGCAGTGAATGTGCTTAGCCAGTTTATGATCCAACCAAAACATACACACTAGATAGCTGCAAAACACGTATTGAGATACTTATAAGGCACAATTGGTTATGGCATGAGATATGCAACCAATGTGGACTTAACCTTGTAAGGATATGTCGATGCAGATTGCACAGGAAGTGCAGTAGACAGAAACAACACCTCGGGTTGTTGCTTCACCTTAGGATCAACCATGGTTTCCTGTTGTAGAAGAAAACAAATCTCTATAGATTTAAGTACAACAGAGGTAGAATACATTGCACTAAGTGTGGAAGTTCATGATGCAGTATGGATTCACAAAATTTTGACTGAATTTTTCGATCATGAGATGTATTTGACTACTATTCATTGTGACAACCAGAGATATGTAAATCTCTCTAAGAACCCAGAGTTTCATGACAAATCGAAACACATTGAAGTCAAGTATCACTATATCAGAGACATGGTGCAGAGAAATACAGTACACATGCAATATCTTTCTACTCATGAACAAATTGCAAATATCTTCACTAAACCACTTGCCAAGACAAAGTTCGAGTATTTCTGTGAGAGACTTGGCCTGGTGGAAAATGCCTCCCTAGCTGAGAGGGAGTGTTAATGATTGTAGCTATGTGATACATTCGCCAGCTTACAAAACTATGAGAAGTGGATCGTTACAGCTATGTGAGTATTTCTCTCATCTTACAAACCTGAGAGAAATCCCCTAAGAAGGGTACATGTTTCTTGCCTGAGACAGACCTAGACCGTAGAGGTGACCTCCTCCATTCAAAGAGTTGATAAGAATTCAAGATGATTATCCAGTGGGAAAGATGATCTGTTGAGTTATGTGTGCATGTGTCTGAGCACAAGGTGAATGTGTGAAATCCCAAAGTGTTGGGTGCATCATCATGTGAACAAAAATGAAGATGATGTATTAGCCTCCTCTGAGCAACAGAGTTAACGAGAAGACTCCATATGATTCTACTGTGTGAGGCAGTGGTAAAGAAGATCTGTAGAGTGGACGTTCCTATGGACGAGCACAAGTGAACGTGTGAATATATGGTTCTTTTGTGTAATGCAGTGAGCCAGAGATATGAAATCCCTATGGATTTAGCCCTAGTGGATGAGCACTACTAGGTGTATCAGATCCTTTGCTATATATTGTTCAAGAGTTAGACCTGCATGTAAGCCTAATTGTTATGGGTATAGGTCGGCCCCACCTTAGTTTGATTAATAATAACTGTAAATGATAATTAATATGGTTAATATTAATTATAATGTGACTTGGAGAGGTCAGCCCTATTGAGCCAATAGACACTTTTGTTAATAAGACAAGTCTAATATAAGTAAAGGAAGATTCTCCATTGTGGAATCATATCCTTCATGTGAATTTGGAAATTTCATCAAGTACACTTCTTTGGAAAAGGGCGCACCTCTCTTGGGTGCTAGAGTTCTAGGTTTTAAGCACCCTCTTGTGTGCTAGGGTTTGTCTTGGTGGTGAAGGTCTTTCTCTTGAGAAATATAGCAAAGGATTTGGCTAGGTTTTCTTCCCTTGTTGAGAAGGGTTTCCCATGATACTTCTTGTGTTCTTGTGCATGGTGATTCTTCTTGTGATCTTGGTTGCTGCAACATTCTTGTTTATGGTTAATACAAATACAAATTGAAATGAACTACATGCTTAACCTAGCTTATTGAAAAATCAACAATTATTGTTATGAATGTTTAGGAATTTATTTCAATACTTTACCATTCTCTAGTATTGATACCCATAGTAATTTTATATGTTCTTGTTGATTCCAATTACAAATCCATTAATATAAATATACATATCCTAACCTACATTCCACACATAACATTAATTAAATATGAATTCACTCTCATCTCTTAAGTTGGAAATCATATGAAAATAAAATGGGTTATTACTAACCATAACCATTCCAAATGTTAACCAAACATAGTGGCACACAAATTTCCATTGAGGATTAATGATTGATCATCCTTCCCATCTACCCAACTGTCATGGCAATGCATACGAGCAGTAGGAAAGGTTTTTACCAATGATGTAATTACTCATAAGTCTAAACATCTACATTCATCTATTTCTTTGAGGTTGGTGCCATTAATTCGATTGAATCTCCATTAACACTTTCACGATTTCTACACTCACATGAGTTTGTCTGAAGCCTTGTTATTTTCCTCATGATTTTGTATGGAGGTCAAGTGCAGAGCATTTTCTTTGCTTCATCTCCTTGCATTGTTTCTTATGGTTATTGTAATGGATTTTATAGGTATTATCACATTTTATTTCATTATTGAGGGAGTCAACTCTTTACTACTTCATTTGTGTAATTCCAAGCCATCGTCGTCTTTTATTAACCCCCTTATGTTGTGATAAATACGGAATAAGACGAGTTCATATTAATTGGAAAGCCAAATAAGGAACTTACAAAGCATGATTGATGATGCAATCACTTCTCCAATCTCTCCTCCTCTATATATTTCACGAATCTTGAAATCAAAATGCTGAGGCTTCCTCCAGAATCAAAGGTTTGATACCTCTAATATTTCCCCCTTCACCTTGTAAATACCTTCAATATATAGGCTTGAGAGGTTCAACCAATATGAAAAAATGAGGGAAATGGTTGAGTGTATGGCTCCTTAAGTTGGGATTAGATCCTTGGATAGATCCCATAGGGTAGTATTCAACCACAAAAACCTCATCCAAGTCAAAGTTGAGTCTTAGGAAAAGGTGGGAAATCCCTTGATTTCCTCTAACCAAAAGTGGTGCTCCCTATGAGTTAGAGACACAGTGGCATCATATAAAGTGGAGCTCCTCTAAAATGGATAGGTGGATCCACCTCATGAAGTGGAACCCCCCCATCATGGGCAAGGGCCGCCACCCTTCATAAATTCCCAAAGAATGGTCGATTTTGCAAGAAAAAGGTGCGTTTTTGGCCTTCAAATGATGGGTTGTTTCCTCCAATATGACTTTGGCGTCATGGAAAATATATTTCATGGTGTCAAGGGGTTGAGACACTTAGAAAAATGAGTGTGACGCTTGGTAAGGTGCATATGACACTTGTGACAGTGCATGTGACTCTTGGTAAGGTGCATATGACACTTGTGGCAGTGCATGTGACCCTTAACAAAGTGCATACATCACTTTTTGACACTTGCGATACTTAGGGTGTGACATTTTGGTGTGTAACACTTGTTTCTATGTTAACGACACAAAGAATGGCATCCCTCAGTTTTGAGGTCTATCTATCCCATACACAGGAGTTACCAAATGCTTGGGAAATGTCAGGAAACTGAAACTATGGTTTTCACGAGGTAAGAATTTTTATATCCCTTTCAATCTTGCGGTTCATTTATTAATATATCTCATGTTTACGATAGTTTTTCACTATTCTTATTCTGGTAATTTTTCTATAGGCTATGCCAAATTTAGGCCAAACCCTTAGCAAGGGTTTGTTATCCAACCACCAGGTTATAAGCTTAATTCATCAACATACTTACAGAACCCTTTGTGTATTTCATTTTTACTTCAAGGTAATTAACATTATTTCCTTCTGTGTTGAATACATAGGTTTGGATCGAGCTCATTCTTATGCCATCCCTATACACAAATTTTATCTAGGGAGAATATTTTTTACCTAAATGAGTTGGAAACTCAGAGGAATTTGAAACATACCCATTGAGGTACTGGTGTATTTGTTATTGTATTTTAATCATGGTGTGATGCCTAGGGTAAGCTCATACATAGACAACACTTCGTATAATTATATTTTGGTTGTATGCCTCCATGTTTATGCATGAATTTACAATCTTTGAATGACCGAGGTATTCTACCCCTGTGGGTCGATTTGTTTTGTCCTTCAATGATTTTACAATGGTATCTTTTATTTATGGGTTTCGTTATTTCCACCTCTACCTCAACGTGGTCGACGACTTGAGCTATCACAACTTCGTTGTTTTAGCCGAATTATATTTGGTTATTTATTAATAAATTTACTTTATCTCATGCAAAGGTTTACTAAGAATATCTTCCCTGCATTCGATTTTATATCAGTCATATTTATACAGCCTGAGTGGGCGTAATGGTTAAGAACATGTGTTTCCTCTTAAGAGGTCACAGGTTCAAATCCAGAGGGGGGTACGGTATGTATACCTTCATAGACTTTACCAGTCAAATCCCTGGGCGGAGGGGGTCCCTTGTCCCACAAACAAGGGGGTCTCATACACTAATTTGGTGTGTTGTCTTGGCCGTGACCTTAAAAATAGATTATTATTATTATTATAAAATCTTGTTCAAATAATGGCGTTGAGTTTATCAATTGGAGAAATATTTCTCTGTTAGGATTTCTTTGTTTTTATTTTTTACATAATAAAATTGCGGGATTGGTTCCTCTTATATATTTTCGATTATATTGATAGTGTTTTGCACATATTATATTGAAATAATTTACCTCTGTATGGTCTAATCCCACAACAATATTAGTATATTAATAGAGTCAGACTCTGTTAGTACTGCTAGTACTTTAGTATTTCCTTGTGTTTTCAAAAATGATTTATTTACTGGTAAATAATAAAATAATATTGTGACTATTTTAAATAAAATAATATCATTGAGTTTCCCATAGATTCTATACCAACTATTTTCTTTTCTGCATAAAAAAAACTCCTTGATTGTTAATAAAAAGATTGATCATCTTATTGCTAAGAAAAATAAATAAAATATATGGTCTTACACTGCCTTTAATCCCATGAAATATTATTTTCTTCATTTGCATGGCTATAACCAGTACCATTAACCATTTATTCTATATAATACAAAGGGTAAGAAAATATTATTTGCATGATTCCTATAGTAAATTTCACCCCTACAACTAGAAATCCATTAGAAGGAATATGAAAAGAAAACTAGATAAAGATACATATATGAACCAAATATTTACTAGGGACAAACTGAGGAGAGAGTCCAAAAACTCCCAACCATAGACCAGAGAAACCACAAATTACTTGCTCCTGTCACCCCCAGCCCAAATTATTTATTCCATAGGAAACTGAAAATGTCAATAACCTTCTCGGGGTAATTTCCAGAACATAATTCTTTCTCAAAACCACCAAGTTCTCGACTCTGCACAAGTACTCAACATAGTCGTGTTTACACCATACTTGTCTCTTTCCTTGTTTTACCAATAAAAGAATAATAATCTACCCAAGTCCTTTTCTTCCTTTTTCAAGTTAGCCTCATCCCTAACTCTTGGGAATCTTGGCCTAACTCCTTGCTAGTTTTTCGCCTGACCTCCCACATTCTTGCGAGTAGGTTTATAATTCTCCTCATGGACAAAATTAAATTTTAACCTAGTGGTTTTTATCCTTTTTTCACTTTTTCCCATGGAATAAAGAATTTCTCTTATTATAGTTGGGGTCTCTCATCAATTTGTCTCAAGTAATATTTTTTTTTCAAATAAAATTGAAATGATATTTACAAAAATGTTTCTCATCATAAAATGTTTATCAAAATGTTTATCTTATTGCTAACCACAATTATAGAAATTCATCAACTTCCATTGTTCAAAATTATTCAAATATTTAAATTAGAGGGATGTTACATCTTTCCCCCCTTTAACTGAACATCTTCCTCGGTGTTCCAGGAAATAATCTCAGATTTGGAACAAAAATGTTTAAGTTCTCCTCATAACCTCTTCCATTTCCCAAGTGGACTCCTCAGGACTAAAGTGCCTCCAATGGACTTTAATCTGGGAGATGGATCTATTCTGCAATACAATTTCCTTCATGCCGAGTATGCGTAGTGGTTCCACCTGGAAATCTCCTTCTGGTTCTACCTAGATCACATTCCAATTTACAACATGGGTTATATCAAGCACATATTTCTTTAATAATGAAACATGAAACACATTATTTACTTTTAGGTGGACTAGTAGTGCTAGCCGGTAGGCTACTGGTCCTACTTTGGCCAACACTTAAAAAGGTCCAGAATAACGTGGTGATAACTTAGAGCTCTTTCCAATTTTGAATGAACTATTTATGGGTTTTATTTTTATGTAGACATGGTCCCAAACATTAAACTCTTTATGTGTTCTTTTTAAATCTGCATAATTTTTCTTCTTGTCTTGTGCACTTTAAAAAAAAAAAAAAAATCTTTCTGCACTATCCTTTCCATTTCTTTTAATATGTCGAGTCCTAAAATGATCATGTCCATAGGATTATCCCAACTCGCCAATGTTCTACACCTCCTTCCATATAATAATTTGAAAGGAATCGTCTTTAGAGATGAATAATAACAATTTTTGTATGCAAATTCTACCAGATGAAGATAACCTTCCAATTTTTTTGGACAATCCATAACATACATCTACAACATATACTCAACAATATGGTTAGTCCTTTCTGTCTGATCGTCAGTTTGAGGATGGTAAGCAGTGCTAAAATTCCGTAGTGTATTCATTATGTTAAACAAAGTCTACCAATTATTGGAAGTAAACTTTGTATCTCTCTAAGAAATTATTGTTTTAGGTAAATCGTGCATCTTGAAAATTTCCTTCATAAAAATCTTTGCAATATTTGTAGCCTTGTAAGTAGATTTTACCAGAACAAAGTGTGCTTCTTTTGTAAGTTTGTCAATCACTACCATACTAGAATAATTATGCTTCTTAGTTATAGGTAATACAATGATGAAATCCATACTGGTAACTTTCCATTTCCACTTAGGAATGGGCATAGGTTGTAATAATCGAGTTGGGTGTTGGTGCTCAGCTTTAACCTACTGGCACTCTAGAAACCTAGAGAGGTATTCAACTAATCATGTCTTCATTTTAGGCCAAAATTATTATTTCTTTAAAATTGTTGTTGTCTTTTGATAATTGGGATGAACTGAATATGGTTTCTGGTGTATCTCTGTTAATATCAAAATTTTCAATTTTGCTTCATTTGGTACATAAATTGTGTTCTTGTATAAGATTAAATTATCCTTGTTGCAACTAAACTTCATTAAATTAGTTTATACTTTAAGGCTCTAAAGTATATTGTCAAGGCATCTGAAAAGACAGAGGAAGTTGAGGATAGAAAAATCAATGATAAAAAGGTGAGAACTATAGTTGGTTTCTCAATTGTCTCTATCGAAATTCCCAGTTTTCCTAAATACTGATATCTCTCTCAATTGTTGCCCATGAACATTCTAACTCAACTCGGTTATTTGTTGTTTGTAAGATAGTGTTAAATAAATTTAGAGCGATGTTGGTTTGATCTGAAAGACCGGCATCGATGTTAGGCTTCCTTGAAACTGGTACTGTCATGAAGGATAAAAGTAAAGGAGATACAATTCTGTGTTTTCTTTTTAGGCTTCATTATCTCTATTTCACAATGTAAAGAGAAAGATTTTAAAACATGAATTAATAGGATGACTAAATTAAAGGTCGTTTCTTGTATCTAAGTTAAATTTAAAGGAAAGGAAACATGCATGATATGAGGAAAAACATAACACTATTAACAAGGTGAGGCATCAATTGAAGAGGAATCTCACGTTGTAACAGAAGACTATGAAGAAAAACATTAATGAAGTATATGATATTGAAATATAAACATTTACAGGTCTTGTATTTGCTGATAAATACATAGGAAAAACTGTAAATGATTTAAATAACAAGAATAATAATTTCCACAGTAGAGGTTGTACTAAATTGTAGCCAAGAATTCATCAATTAGATATATGAAAGAAAGATGGAAAGACAGGGGAACACATAACTCAGACTTGACAAAATCTAGAATCTTCAATCTGCATTTCTATTAATTCAGAGTCTCTTGAAAATTACTTCGTCACAATGACTTTTTAGAGAAAAAAAAATCCTTATTTCAGTCTTCGCTCCTTGTATTTATACAAGGTCATCAATACTTGATGGTTAGCAATCTACTACTTTTTAGGAGAAAAATAGTTACAAAACTACAACCTTAACCGTTGCATGATTAACTTTTATTTGTCTATCATTTCAATAGTATAATCTTCCAAATGTTACTTCATTGTTTAGTTGAAGTATCTCCCTCCTTTGATACTATACATTCAATACATTTCTCCAGAAAATAAACAAAAATTCTAGGAGGTGTCGGAAGATCCTTAGCTTGAAAAAGATAAAACTTTCTTTGGACCTTTGGAAACTGGTCTTCAAAATCTTTATCGACAAACGTGATCATTTGAAACTTTAAATTAGGTTGTACCAGCCATCTGTCTATTAGGTTGGCATCGATTTCCTTCAACTGTGAAATTTTTTCCTGAATCTCCTTCAAGCTCTCTTTGCAGTTCAACTGCTGTTTCACAATGTTTATCTGCTCCAGTGGCTCAAAGCAATCATTTATTTCAATACCTAACACTTTCTTATCCAAAGAATCAAAGATTCCCTCACAGTCGTCTTTGATTTCTTTGACTATATTCTTGTTTTCGGATATGTCGGTTTCCCATACCTTGAGCATGATGTATCCTCTTATCTGTTCTGTGACAGAAAGATTTAGATTTCTCGACATCTCTCTGTTTCCTGAACATGCAAATGATTTATGGAAGGTATTCCTTGCTACTTTAACCTTCTTTTCAATTAAAATAATATTATCAAGGGATTTGCTTACCTCTTGAAAGTAATTCTAGATGATCTCTATTTTGGAGATCAATTTCTGTTGCTCAGCTTCCATCTTTGTATGTGCTTCCAGTGAGAGGGTCTGGAAAGCGTTTAAGTCTACAACCCAGCCTTCTGTCAAATTTAACTTAGCCTGTAGTTGTTTTACGAGCTCCTTTTTTCTGAGTAACCTACACCAGACTTGCTTGTATCCTTTGGTTCATTTCATCCAGGCTTGATTTGAGTGATTGAATTTCTTGCATTTCAATAGCTTTGGCTTGCTCCAAGATTTTATTCACCTCTTTTCTAATGTTTTTCTCATCATTCTTTAACTTGTCTTGCAATTGAGCTATTGTGTGGTTACTCTTTTTTATCCTCGTTCTCATGTTTTCCATAGTAAAAAGGTTTGTTGTTTCCATGGCTCCCATGGAGCCTGCTATCTCCATAGATAAATCTTCATCTTCCAAATTATGACCATCTATCAAGGCCCTATACTTCTTCACCATACCCCCCTCTATCATATACATCTTTTGTTTTAGAACAACCTTCCTCTTTTTGCTGAAAAAATAATCAGAAGGAGGGATCTCATCTCTGGAGATAGGGGTGATATCACTAACATATATGGCTCCCATCTGTGGGAGTCCAAATGTGGACTGTAAAGGGGTTAAGGAAGCTATGGGACTTCCTAGCTCTATAGATATTGTTTCTCCTATGGCCTTAGGTATATTGACATCAACAACAGGTGACGAAGGGGGAGTGGACTTACTAGACTCGGGAGGTGTCATGGAGCTCCTCTCTGTTTCCGTATCTGGATTTTCTGTCTGTGAGGCCTCTTCATTTTGTGAAGACCTTTCAATCTCTTGTGGAATTTCTTCGGGATTGACTTTATCCTGTGCTTCTTGTCTGAAACCTGGAGAAGTATCTTCTTCTTCATGAGGAAGGGTTATTGCTTCTCCTTGCAATACTTTGGGCAGACCACTCCATCTATGCTTCTAAAAGATCTGAAAACTAGCTTGCAAGTCGGACGACAGTGTCTGTACCCTCTCTAACACCTCTTCATAGGTCCTAGTCCCTTTTGTCAACCCTATGCACTCAAATGACATACCTATAGCTATTTGGAATGGACATGAAATAATTAATCAATTTTTTGTGTTTAGAGTGCTTAGAGTTATTGTTGTAGATTGTAGAGACCAAATATAAGATTTTCTTTGTTGTTTTATTGATTGTAGAAAATATGACACTTAATGTAGAGTTATGAAAAATGCTCCAAGAAATCAGTATCCCTTTTGAGTTCCATAGTGTTGTGATTAGTGTTTACTAAAAAGTTATTACTAAAATATAATGTAATAATGATTGGTGTATTGATGATAAAATTCTTATTAGGAAAGAGTGCCTCTTTCTACCACCCATTTGGAATCTACATTGATCAAATTAAGCAATATTTACAATCCCAAAAATGCATTGGTATTGACATGGTTATATTCACTATTGTTGTTCTTATATATACCAATGATAATGTTCTCATTACAAAAAATATTGAATATTTTAAGAGACTACTTAAAGATCTCCAACAATTCTACAAAAATTAGTAGTTTATCATTAATATTGATAAAACAAAAATTATTACAATTAAATATAAGAACATAATTCATTCTCTTATTATTATACCTATATAGCTATAGGTTTGTCAATTGAGTGCATATTAGTTCAGGGTTAACCAAATAGATTTTCAGGCTAGTCCTAGTACATATATTGCATAAATTGAAACCGTATTTGTGGGTACATAAATAGATTTTTGAATGAGATTGAAAGTGAAAATTTTAAGGATTGACAATTGCCTTTTAAAGGGAAGGAAATATTAAAAAAAATTAAGAATTTATATTTATTTTAAAAGAAAAAAATAAAATTTTGTTATTTTTTATATTGTAAATAATAAAATATTACATTGTATTTTTATAAAATATTTAAATTTATAAAAAAATATATAATTTTAAAAATAATAATATTTTTTAAACAACATAAATTATTAATAATATTTTAGTATATATTTATAAAAATATTTAAATTTATAAAAAAAATACATAATTTAAATATTTATAAATAAAATTATATAATTTAAAAAAATAAAAATTTTAAAGAACTAATTTTATTTTATAAAAGTTATAAAAATCCATTTTTTTTTTTTATGGAAATTGGAAAATAATGGGTTTCTTAGCTGAGCTTAGCACATATTCATTGTTTCCTTCTAGGGTTTTGTAGGAGTGGGTTTCAGATCACATTGATAGTTTTGGCTTACAGTGTAAAAGAATGAGAGATGGACATGTAGAATAGATTTCGTCTTTAACAGAATTAAATAAAAATAATTTCGGGACAGAAGCTCGGTTGAAAATTCTTTTTTTTGATGATGAATAATTCATTTGAATATGAAGGATTTCCCAATGGAAATCCAGGTGCATTTTGGTTGTTGAATCTGGTGTGTGGATATTCTTTTGAGATTTTCCTAATATCTGCATAGATTCGCATACCATGCATTCCATAGATTCGCACACCATGCGTTTGAAACAGATTTTCAACATAAATTCTACCTCATCCCGGACTTAATAAGTGGTCAATCAAAGGCGGGTTGAGCATCTTTCCACAAATCTCGATCAGTCTGGCAACGGAGTCCGCTGCATGTATCAAAAGAGAGAGTATGGTCATTGGTCAATTCCTAAAATGCCCAGGGATGAAAGAGTATGTCACATTTTGTGACACGAAGAAAGTTGAAGATGAAAAGCACTTTGTTTTAGATTGTCCTCCTATACCTAGATTATATCTCAATTTCAAAATATTTTCCACTACCAACCTTCCTAACCTTGTAACTCAACAAGTAACTCAACAAAACTATGGTGATCTTGGAAAGCTTCTCATCCCTTACTCTCTTAAGATTAGATATCATCATCATCATTTTAATTTTAAATTTTAAAACATTGTTTAATTTCTTAAAAATTATTTAATTATTATTTTTAAGTGTTGATGAAATTTTATAATAAATCAAATTTATAGAGATTCATTTTAATTTTAAATTTTAAAATATTATTTAATTTCTTAAACCTTATTTAATTTACTTTTTATTTTTATTTTTTAAAGGTGCTTATTAAATCTGAGATGAAAATGTATATATATTAAAAATATATGCTAAAAACATTCATTAAAAAAAAATACAAAACATTATTATTTATTTTTTAATTTAAAATTAAATTTTATTATTTAATAATTTGAAAAAAATCAAGTTTATTTAAATAAAAACCCATATATTTATGTCAAAAAGTTTGTTTTTAACTCTCACACTTTCTTTTTAACTTTATATCTATTAAAAAAATATATTTCTTAACCTTAACTTGAAATCATTGAAATAATCAGAATTTCAATGGTTATTTTATAAAATTTAAGGTCAAAATGTATCATACAAGGATAAATCATTCTTAACCTTTAAAATATTGAAATATTAATAGTTTATTTTTAATAAGGTTAATATGAAGATGGATCTGTGCGAGGGTGTGTCCTTTTTAACCTTAAATCATTATGGGAGATTCACAATTTCTTTTTTATAAGATTTAAGGATAAGCTAAATTTATATGATAATAAATAATTCTTAAGTTTTTTTTAGTCATGATTGAATTTGTATTAATATATAATAAACTATGATGTGTTGTAGCAATTAGTTTCAGCGATCCAAGAAAGTCTTCTTTTAGGAAAGTAGGGAATACATTACACTCGAGTGTTCTACTTCAAAACTTACATAGCAAGAAGAAGCATAACAACATAGAGAAATACAAATTCAGAAATTAGAGTCAATGCTGATCCAATGAAGCAGTCCAGCCAAGGAGTGGAGGATAGGTTTGTTAGAAAAATTTAATGAACTGATGTGAGCTCTCCACTCCTCCATTCGAGCTGAAGTAGTTTATTTTTCCCTTTAATACATAGAGTTAAAGGACAAAAACTACATATCAAACTAGGTTTCAAGTGTTTCTACATGTTACTTGCTTGGAAAATTGACTCAACATACATTTAAACATGAAGAACATTCAAACAAATATATTACATCCTTCCCTGATCCTCATGTTCCTCACCAATGAGTTGGTGACTTGTACCCTCTATGTCCATAGGATCCATGTTTTGGAGGATTATTTAAACTCCATTCCCTTGTCCGTGGGCGTAGATTGTTGTTCTGAGATTGTTAGAAGTGATATAGAGGTTCTCCAAGTGATAATAAGGGTCCATGGGCATAGATTGTTAGAAGCCATATAGAGGTTCTCCAAGTGATAAGAAGCAAATAATGCTCGCATTCTTCCACATTCAATTTCCATTAATTCAATCCTACAATTCTGTGAGAGAATGAGATTCGGTAGATTGACACATTGCATGGCCCAAGCTTGTTCTAACTCAATGAATTTGATGGTGAGGGCCAGGATGCCACTTTTATTTGCATGGTTAAACTCTTCATACCTACACAAGATATTTTTTATTTCTCGGAGGTCATCATTATCCATCTATGCCAAGTTAGTCTCCCTATCCAATAAATAAGACTTGCTTCCCATTATTTCGCATCAAATAACCCACAATGCCTTGGGTTTTGCAAGTCCGCTAATGAGACCCACTTCTTGACTACAAAATAGGGAGATTGTAACAAAGAAACTACTACTTACATACAAAACAAATGAAATACATGCTAGCTAGAGTGCCCACTCAAGATGCCCTTCTTCTTGACATTGAACTTCCCCATAACAAACTGAGATATCCAAAGTCGTCGATTTTCCACACATCCAACGAGTTTCAAACCACTAACACTGAGCTCCAAACAACCAATCTTCCATCCTATACTAAGATACCCAGAGCCCCCTCAACCGCATTATCCCAGATTGTTTGTCTGTGTCCATATTAAACCTCAATGACTCATTCTGTGGATTTGACAAGAAATTGAGTATATTAATTGTGAGATTAGTTGGATGGTTCAGATTGATATAATTGATTAGGGGATAGTGGAAAAACATAAGTGCCCATTTTTCATAAGGACATCGGGTTTCAACGTAAAAGCATATTTCTCCCAGGCATCTGCGTCACAATTCAAGTCTCTTCGAATGTGGTATAAATCTACCTTATCGAGTTGAGCCATGGTTTTTCTAATTCTCACGATGTTGTTGATGTTGTTGTGTATAATGCTTGATCTTTCTCCCTTGAGATCGTGAAAAATCACACCTACTCTAAGCCCATAACCCATACAACACATATAAGCCTATGCCTTATTAGTTGAAACTTCTCCTAAGCCCCATGTGTAATGCTTTATCTTTTTCCCCTAAGCCCCATGCTTAATGCTTTATATTTTTCCCTTAGGATCCTGAAGACTCGCACCTACTCCTATCCTGAAATCATTTTTATTCCTAAATCGTTAAGGTAAATAATTAAAGTAATGAGGTATTTACACTTTCTTATAAAATTTAAGGTTAAAATAGATTTATATGAAGATAAATCCTCCTTAATTGTAAATTATGGAAATAATGAAAGTTTTTTAATAAAATTTAATGTTAAGATGGATTTGTATGAGAATAAATAATTTTTAATTTTAAATATTTATTTATTTATTTATTTTTAGTAAATATAAATTTAAAAAATATTTAAAATTTTGATAAATATAAAATGAAGATGAATATGCAAGTTATTCTAACCATAATTATGTATTTAAAATTCTCTCCACGCTATATGAAACATCTTTTGACCTTGCATTAATAAAATTAGTTTTTTTTAACAAATTACATGTATAAGTTTTTTCGCTAATTACATGTATAAGTTTTTTCGCTTCCAATAATTAGATAACATGTTTATTATCCTCTCCATCTTAATTCAATTTCTTCAAAATAGATATGTTAATCCATTATAATAAAGCTAATGGCCCAAATAAAACCTACTAATAACACATTTCTATTTCAATGGTTTAAAAAAAAATACATGTAAAAGTTACTTAACCACAATTATGCATTTGAAATTGATAGCTTCATATCCAACCACAGTAGCATCTTTTGGAAGGCTTGGATTGATAACTTCGTATCCATTGCAATCGCCTAAGCGCTTTGAGCAGGGCAGGGCAAACTTCGTCACTATCCCAGTGCGTTACGGGGATTGACATGCTTTTGAGACTTGCTCACTGCTAGTGGTAATGATAGATGTCAAAATGAATTGGATTAACCGACACATACATTTTCACTCCCTATGGAGCATTAAAAAATTCAATTTAAAGGACAACTTTAATGATTTTGTACAGATGAAGGGATCGTTTAATGCATTGTTTATGCATATTTGGCTCTATCCTCTATATAACAAAGGTTTTCCAAGGTTCTTTTGGCATTAAGTTCACATTATTATGCATTTTTCTTGATGGTTGTGTTCGGTAGGAAACATCTAAGGATTATGCATAATGACTTTAAATATAGACCTTTTAACATGTGGGTGTGTTTTTTAACGACTATGGATTTTTGAGTATACATAAGGTGGAACTCTTTGAGGAAAAGAGTTTAAGTAAACATATGTGTACATTATTTTGTACCAGCAAAGCCCCAAAGTATAGTATCGTGGCTTAATGTGATTGGTGCACACAATGTACATAGTTAAATTGATGTTGCTATGGTTATAGGCAAGCGTGATCTAAATAAATCGACATTGTGTTTAAGTTTTAATGACTAACAATTGGTTTCCTCCAAAGTAATTAAATTTATTTTGGGTTGTAGCACTCATTGTATAGACATAATATTGATGTTGATTTAAAGGAAAAGTATTGATCGAGGATAGTTCCTTCTTGATAATGAGTTATTCAGGGAATTGTTATTGTTTTTTATATCCTCAAAGGAAAGATGTTTTTTTGTTAGAGTTGATGGATGTAATAGTAAATAATTTCCTTTAGATACTTGAAGGTGGGTTGTTTTTTTCTTACTATAGTTTGATGGATGGCATGGTTACTGTTTTCCTCGAAGATTTAAAGGTGGGATTCTTTCCCTTATCAAAGTTGATAGCTAGGTGTTTTTTCTAGCATTAATGGATGGAATGGTTACGGTTTTCCTTGAAGACTCAAAGGTGGGATTCTTTCCCTTATTAAAGTTGTTAGGTAGGTGTTTTTAATTGAGGTGGGATTCTTTCCCTTATTAAAGTTGTTAGGTAGGTGTTTTTAATTGCTAACGTTGATAGCTAGGATGCTATCTTATGCTAGTGAAGCAATGCATATATATATATATTATCAAGAAAACATAACTTGGGCATGGGAAAACAGATGCATAACTTATACAATGGCAATCACAAACACGCATATACAACTTAGAGACACACATACAACTTAGTGATTTACTCTACAAACACTTAAGTGAGAAACTTATCTAGATTATTTCAAGAACGGAATGAAGGTGGAGATATAACAATGAAATATACATAGATATTGCAATAAGTATGGAGATGCAATAATGCACAAATTTTGTTAATGAGAGAAATGTATAGAAACTCTAAAATTAAAGAGTGAATGACTCCCTAGAATGGTGGCAACTTATCTTTGAGAATAGATATGATGGCTATGCTCATTCGCAAGAGGATGATGTTTACAATGAGGCTCCAAAGACCTTTTTAACATAAATAAAATACAAAACCCTAACCCTCGAAGATGAAACGCTAAAAGGTTTGTGGGCCCCGAGTAGTTGATACGTCAACTTCCCAAGGATGAAACTTTTGCATACGATTTATTTTTGAGCCGTTTTATATCTAGTCAAAAAGGTCTATCCAAGGAGTACGCATTCTGTTTGGCCTAGCATATGCCTCTGAATACATGCTAGGCACTATTGAGCCCAAAAAGTATTGTTTAGGACCTCAAAAACGACCTCAGAAGTTCAGGACCCATAAAATCATAAAAAACATGTTGAGATGGAAATCCTTGTTTTGAACCAATAGAATAGGGGGGTGGCCGCTCATTTCTGCCCGGGTCATAAACTTGTCTTTTTCATATATTTCCAATTTATATCTATATAAATACATAAAAAATATGTAAAGTGGATACTTGCCTACACTTAAATTTGAGTACACCTCTAACAAGAAAAATAAAAATTATGATTAAAAAAATAACTTTCTTCTCTCCCTTCAAAACTATTCATCTTTATAGTTTAAGTGATCATATTAAACTCTATTGGTTCTTTTTTCTCTCCCTCCAAAACTGTTTATCTTAGTATTAAACTCTAATCGGTTGTCCCTCTTTCTTTAGTAGTTACAAGTTACTTCAAATCGTCTCAGAACCATAAGTACTTTTACCAAGTTATGGATAGATATTACTTCTTTCGCTAATCATTCTTTTTACTCTGTAGCAGAGTGCTCTCAAGGTTGAAATCCTCTATGACATCGTTTGAGAACCATAATAGTTTTTTCCAAGTTACAGAGCCATCTTACTTCTTTCTGACTTGTGTTCATCCTTTTTACTCTCTACCGCAGGATTTCCCTCAATGTTGAAATCGTCCCTATCAAATCTATTGAGAAAGTGATTATTTTGTAGAGCTTAGACCTAATTTCTTCAATCGTATTTCTAACCAAGATTTTCCAAAGTTCGTAGCGTGACTGGTTGCCTAAGATGTATATAGTTTTCTATTTGGGCGACATCACAATTAACGGTAAGTTCTTAGAATCAAGCAACTTGCTCCAAAGCCCTTTCAAAATCGTTTCCAGCCAGGGTAGTCGCGAAGCAACAAATCCTTGCTAAGAAGGCAGAAATCCGAGAGACTTGCTGCTCCTATATAGACAAGTCTCCAATGATATCTGAAAAATAAAAAATTAAGTCAGGGACAAGTCCCTGCTAAGAAGGCAGAAATAGGAGGGACTAGCTGCTCCTATATAGACAAGTCTCCAATGATAAATAAGAAATTAAGTCAGGGACTGTTTTTATAAGCGACAAAAAAATTAAGATGATAAAAGTATTTATGATTATATGAAAGCATTTTTTTTTAATGAAAACATAAAAGTATTTCTCACAACATTTTGTGTCAAAGAATTCGATTGAATAAAAGTGTCCCAATATATAAGCTATTATAAATATTGACACTTTAAAAGGGGAATGAACTATGATTATAGAAATTAAAATTTTAAAAAGGTGTTAGCTGTTATTTTAAGTTAATTATGTCGAAAGGCATATATCTATTGGAGATGGGTACAATTAATTAATGATCTTTTAATCTTAAATGGCTGCACATTGAAGATGTTGGTATATTCTTAGTCGTCCTCCAAAATCAATGAGTCGGATTTATTGTTGATAACTTCCTTGCATTTATGAATGCATCAAACATTTACCTAATCATAGTAAGAAATAACTGTAACATCATATGATTGCCACGTTTAAATAATTAACCTTTAAGCACTCCTTCAACATTATTATTGGACATTACATGTATTAGACAAGCCAGATTTCCATGCTATCACATTTAATCAGATTTAATCAACTATCCTCTAATTTCCTCTACCTCAAATTTCTGTAAGCTTTTATGATGTTCATCTACCTCGAATTTCTGTAAGCTTTTATGACGTTCACCAGCCGCGAGTTAGTGGCTATGCTAGTTTTTATTCCCGCTTAACCGCTGATGCTTGGTAGCCGGCCAGTGGATTAAAAAAGGTTAGCGAAGCGTTCTCCTCTTCTCCTGCTACTCACTATAAATGTGAGACCTCACGCACAACAACATAGTGGTAGGCATTGTCAAACTCATAGTCAGACGTCCCTCCACCGGTCAGTCAATGGTACAATTTTATAAAGAGTAAGTGACTAATCTGTCATAGAGGAAGGCTTTGCCCGCAGGCAAATCCGATCCCCATTACTTACATAACATCATCTTCACCCAGAAAAGTCTTTGGAAGTGCAGAAAATTAGGTTTATATGGATATCGTTTCGATAGATCCGAAGACAATTAGGTTTGTGGCAAAGACAACTCCCCACCTCGTGCACGAGGCACGTAAAGTGGAGGAGGAACTGGAAGGATTCATAAGAGTGTACAGAGACGGCTCTGTGGAAAGGTTCTCCCACTGTGTATCCAATGTCCCCCATCTGACAAGCCGGATGAAGCCGTGGCTTCAAGATATGTCGTTATAGATGCAGGCACTCATGTATGGGAACGCTCGTATCTTCCTAGATCAACTTCGGCAGATGAGCACATACGTGGAAAGTTGTCTCTTGTCATATACTTCCACGGGGGAGTATTCGTAATGGGTTCATCAGCATGGTCTATTTAGCATGCGTTCATTTGCAGATTGGCTTCTGAGATAAAATCGATGATAATTTCAGTAGGCTACCGGCTCGCTCCAGAGAATCGCCTTCCTGTGGCTTACGACGATTGTTTCAGTGCCGTGGAATGGGTCCGTCAACAAGCTGCCTGCGTCAGGCAAGTGCAAGCTCAAACCCTTAGTGAGCCGAGGGAATCGTGGTTGAAATACATTTTAATCATTAATAAATATTATATATGTAACAATAAAATTTTATAGGCTATGTAATAATGATAATGCATGCTCATACATGCAGTGATCCAAGTGTCAATTATATTCATGGAACTCGTGCGCTGATCCAGATGTTGCCAGCAGGTAGCTTGAAGCTTATTCATTAGAATCGTTATCTCTAAAACCAAGCTATCTATCCTGACCCACAAGCAAGCAAAGCCTTCACTGCATCCTGCCTTCTTTTCTGTTCTGATGCCATGGATTTCTGCTTTAGATATGAAGGAGCGAATGTCGAGGTTTGCTAGAACTGGTGGTTTCTATTTGTTCGTTTGCCTTGGAAGGATTTGATATGAAGCTTCTGGTATTTTCATCTTTCGAATGGAAAATAGACAGTCTGGTATATGTCAAGAATTGTGTTGTTTAGACAGTCATTCAATGATTAGAAAACATTGTGACAGTGTTTGCTATGCTTGAATCTCTTCAAGGTTTAGTTAAAACTGCAGCTCACCTATGTCTTGTTTGAAAAAATTTCTTTAAAATGATCAACAATATAATATGGTGTGTCCTTCGTAGATTGACTGGATGCTTATGCATTGTTTGTAGTTCTTTTAATGTTTTTGATGCCATAAGTAATATATGTATAGGATTGTTAGGTTAATATGATGAAGTTCAAAATGTTTAGTAACTGTATAATCTGGAACGAAAGTCTATGCAAATATTTTATGTTTGGAAGCCATTTTCTGCGTGTAAATAATGTTAAAGGTAAGCGTTAAAGCATAAGCAGGAAACCTATTTTAATAAGTGAAGCAAGTGAAAGGATGGAAAGTCCATCCAAATACATGAGTATGAAAACAATTTTGAATGACTGTAGAGGTTTATTAGAAAATCAGCAACACCATTTCATTCTGTATACCAAATCGGTATGTGCTAAACCACTGTCATATACACCAAAATTTTAACCCAAAACCGTTTACATTCCATTAAATGGTTAGAAACTGGTTTTGAAATCCAAATTCTGTGGGAATACTATTCTGGTCTTACAAAATAGCACAGAACTATTTTTATATGACAATGACCATCGTTTATAGTAGGGATAAAATTCAAGAACGTGTACCATTTGAATCTTATTGGAAACATTTTACCATTTGAACGTGTACGTGAGACTCCCTCTGATTAGTTCCCGCGACCGAGTAGTGGGTTTTCCGAGGATTTGTTCAAGCGGGCTGGCTACGGGCCTCCAGGGGGTTCATTCCCGCGACCTGGAGGCGAGCCCGTTCTGCAGCGGGGGCAGGTCGTGAGAGCCTTTACCAAGGCTATGTTAGGATTCTGACAACTATTTGGATAAGGCGGTTTTAAATGACCAAGATTTAAGGCATATTTATTGCCTCGTCTTGAAACCACTCAGTTGAGATAGGGGAAGCAATTAATTCGGTCAGTTTCATGTGAATGCCTTAGAGGCATTTAATGAGCAGGGGCTTCAAGCCCTCTCCTGGCCTGCCTATTTTCCTAGTTGTGATTGTAATCTCTTGGTTTTCTTGATAATCAAATGATTGTCACTGCCACTGTGTCTTAATTTTTTGTGAATGCTATTGTGATTTATCTGATTCTCTCGTTTCTTTATTTATATCTGTTAATTATTGTTTTCAGCTTTGACAATTATAACAAGTTTATTTATATCTGTTAATTATTGTTTTCCGCGTTGACAATTATAACAAGTGGTATCAGAGCTTCGAGATAAGAGATTTCCCTGTTGGAGGTGAGAGAGCTTCGAGATAAGAGATTTCCCTGTTGGAGGTGAGAGATTTCTCTGCGTGTGTGAAGTTTCACAGAGACGGATCTTGATCGGGAGTTTTTCCTCGGCGTGTGGAGGACGTCAGGGTTCTTGTCTGGAATCGGCAGGTGCAGACTCTACGGTCAATTCTGAGTCTATTGGAACATGCATACTGTGGCACCATTGTTTCATAATTACGCCGAAAGTTATACCTATTGGAGATGGGCACAATTAATGATCTTTTAATCTTAAATTCAATTCGAATCTGATGGTTATGCATTAAAGATGCTGGCATATTGTTAGTGGTACTCTAAAATCAATAAATTAGATTTATTGTTGATAACTTCTTTACATTTATAAATGCATCCATTAACCTGTTTACTTTTTAACATTTACCTAATCATATTAAGAAATCACTGTAACATCATTTGATTGCCACATTTAAATGATGAACTTTTAGAATTCTTCATTCGTTTCATTTTCTACTTCATTTTCTTTTTTTTGTTATGGACCGTGAATCTTTTAACATCTTTGGGCATTCACCAGCCGCGAGTAACTCGCGGCTGTGCTAGTATATGCACATACCAGACCGCGATAAGTGTAATTGGCTGAAGGAAAAGATTGAGACAGTGGATCCACGCTCCCATAGAGCGTGGATGATTCATGGGATAATTTTGTTTTTTCACAATTTTTTGTTGGGCTGGCATCAATGTCCCCGGGCATCTCCGGGCAGACGATCCAGGAAGAAGGAACCGGGAGAGTGGTAGCCTGCCTCCCCATTGTGCCTGTCGAGAAGATTAAAAACGCAATCTACAGGGCCAGAATGACGGGGAGGAGAGGCTCAGATACCTGCGATTTTTCCAGGATGCCGCTCAGAAGGCCACGGAGTGTTTACTATGGAGGGAGATGTTAAGGTTCTTGTCACGCCCATCTACCAAAGGTTGAGGGAAATAATAAATATTCAAGAGAGTTGCCCACAGTCAGCAATGGAAACTGGCTTTGAAATTCTGGCAGATCCGGAGCCAACTTTCTCGATCTCGCGCACTACATCCAGACCCTCAACAACTTGCTCGAAAATGACATGCTTGTCATCCAGCCACGAGGTCTGTGCAGTGCAAATAAAGAACTGGGAACCGTTAGTGTTAGGACCAGCGTTGGCCATGGAGAGGATATCGGGCCCCGTGTGCTTCTTTGCAAAGTTCTCGTCGACAAACTTCTTGTCGTAGATCGACTCCCCGTCGGTGCAGTTGCCCCGCGTGAAGTCACCGCCCTAGCACATGAACCCTAGGATCACGAGGTGGAATGTCAAGCCCTTAAAGTGCAGGGGCTTGCCAGAGCGGCCAGTGCCTCTCTCGTCGGTGCACAGAGCACGGAGCGGACCAATGTCACTTTTTATTTTTTTTGAGCCTGCGTGAAGAGCCGTGAAGGCGATGGGAGACGGATCTGAGATTCTAGTCGTCAGCAGCAACAACATTGCAAGAAACTCGTGGAGAAGGAGCCCGTAACAGAAAATAAACCCTCGGAGAAGGAGATTGAAAAATCTCCTTTAGAGAAGAAGCTTTCTTCCAAGGCTGAGGAACAGCACCGATAGAGGGAAATCGAATCCAATGTTTTCAATCTAGACGAACGAGCGTGTGGAAGCGGAGGAGGCTGAGCAGCACCTCGCTGCCATTGAGTCTGACAAAGTTGCAGTCAGGAGGCCCATTGGCTCCAAATGGGAGGAACTCTAAGGGTGTGGAATCGTTGCCCTAGTGGATGAGGTTTCTATTAATGGCCATGGAGTAGTGCCTAGTCACATAGCCGAAAATGCTGCCGAAAATAGATTGGATAATAATGAGGTTGAGTGCGAGAATGCTAGGGTCCAGGATTTGGAAGACGAGCATGGCAATGGTGGTCGGAAGAGCCTATGTGCCTGTAAAGGATCTTATCGAGGGCCATGAGTTCAAGTAGTGGCTTGACCTTGTTAATAAAGGAGAAGCAAGGGCATGGCATCTCCAAAGGAAAAGCAATGGGAAGGTGCAGAGAGGACGAGAAAGGTGCTAGTAAATGGAAGAAAAGGTAATGGTAGTTGTCATGTGAACATTTATTTTTATGGAGTTGTAAAATTTATGATTTTTCATGTAGTTGGATATATGGTTGTAAGACCTTGTTAGGCATGTGTACCTCTGTTATTCAACTGGTTAAGTCTAGAAGTAGACTTATGTTGTAGGGGGTGGGTTACAGGTCATCTTAGTTTCCCGTGGTTTTATGTCCATGTAATCACATGTAATGAAGCCTGCTTAAAGGCTAGTTGTAACTCCGTTATAAATGGGCTTGAAAGTGAGCGGTGTAAGCTCATTTGGCCAGCTTGGCCAGATTTGGTCAAGGAAATGTTCTTGTTAAAGTGGAGCACAAAGACTCCATAGAAAGGTGCCTGGAGGATGGCGAAGGTCTCTAACAAGTGTTCGAGGTGGAGCACTGAAGATGCTCAGGATCGCAACAGAAGAGTTGTTTGCAAGCTCATGTAATTATTGTATGGCCTAGAACTCGAGCAGGCAAATTGTACAAGATGTTGATTCCTTCACGGTGAACAAAGATTTACAAGAAGTGGGAATAATAATGGTATCCACTATCTTGTTGATTAGAGTGTTGACAATATGCTTGTAGCAAGCAAAATCACGGGGACGATCAACGATTGGCTCAGTTGGCTTGGACATTCAAGATGAAGGATCTGGGAGAAACAAAACAATCTTAAGCATGGAATACATAGACAATCTTGAGCATGGAATACATAGAGACGGGACTAAAGGTGAGGTTTGGTTATCACAACATGAGTGCGTGGAAAAGATGCTCATAAATTGAGTATGAATTTAATGTGAAACCAGTAAAATATTTTTTAGAATCTTTCTTCAGGTTTATCTCCAAGTGATGAAGAAGAAAAGGATTATATGTCTCGTGTATAGTGTGCTAGTAGAAATATTGTTGATTGCGATGAAAGGATTATATATTTCACATGCAATTGGTGTTGTCAGTGGTCACATGACAAATCCAGGTGGAGCAGTGAAATGGGTGTTTCGGTTTTGGAAGCACTAGTATCACCTATCTTTAGCTTGCAAGAAGGTGATGAATGGACAATGGCATGGCATTAGGTAAATTGTTGTCAAGGTGGAGATTGTTAGGATTTTGACAACTATTTGAATAAGGTAGTTTTAAATGACCAATATTTAAGGCAGATTTATTGCCTCTTGTTGAAACCACTCAATTGAAACCACTCAATTGAGATAGGGGAAGCAATTAATTCGGTCAATTTCATTTAACTGTGATAGAATTGTATAAATGTGAATGCCTTAGAGGAATTCAATGAGCAGGGGCTTCAA
This sequence comes from Picea sitchensis, assembly GCA_010110895.2. Lineage (NCBI taxonomy): Eukaryota > Viridiplantae > Streptophyta > Pinopsida > Pinales > Pinaceae > Picea > Picea sitchensis. The sequence goes on from SNQJ01S0002057.1 coordinate 260,074, forward strand.
GCCCTCTCTTGGTCTGCCTATTTTCCCAATTGTGATTGTAATCTCCTGGTTTCCTTGATAATCAAATGATTGCCATTGATTTCCTTGATAATCAAATGATTGCCATTGTCTCGTGGATGTTTCCCTCACCCTGAGGGTTTTACCATGTAAATCACTATGTCTTAATTTGTATGAATGCTATTGTGATTTATCTGGTTCTCTCGTTTCTTTATTTATATCTTTTAATTGTTGTTTTCCGCATTGGCAATTATAACAAGCTAATCCCAACTTTTCGCTCGCTATCCATAATGGGTCTGTCGTTTTGGTCCATGCTAATGCCAACGACAAGCACCAGGTATTTTCGTTACGAATTTTCTGGAAATCTATATGTTTTATATGGGATTTGTGGTGCTCTGATTTTCTGAGTTTGCTGATTTTTATTTACCTCATGTAGCAATGGGTAATGGATGAGACGTACAACACCAAAGTGAAGGACGAGGCTAGTTGTCCTACATTTTCTCTGGTGAATAAGGCAACCGGTCAGGTCGTGAAGCATGGACTTGGAGAAACCCAACCTGTAAGAATTCTATTTTTTTTTGTTAGTTGTCCTTGAGATTAAATCAAAACGCAAATTTTCGTAAAGATGGAAAAATTTGATCGATTCAATGAATTCCAAGCCTCTACTCAATAAGAAGCCCGATTTCAATAGATCTAATAGAATGGGTATGCGTATGAAATCAAGGAATTCATACCTCAAAGAAAATTCACCAGCAGCATGTGCAGTTCCCTAACATTCACAAGCACCAGCAACATGTGCAGTTCACATTCACCAGCAGCATGTAGAGTTCCCTAACATTCACCAGCACTAGCAGCATGTAGAGTTCCCTAACATTCACCAGCACTAGCAGCATGTGCAGTTCCCTGGGGTGCGGGAATGTCACCAACAGCATGTGCAGTTCCCCAGGGTGCGGGAATGTCACCAGTAGTATGTGCACCTGCGGTGCGGTTTCTGTCTAACAAGCCCACACTGAGCGAGCGAGTTATTATTAATGTTTAGAACGACTCAGAAATGACAACTGGCACTTGGAAGTGACAACAAAGACTCAGAAATGACAACGAAAATGTTTGCATGCAGTGTAGGTGGAAGATCAAGAACGAATTAGAGAATATGCATTCAGAAATAAAGTATACATGTCCTTCTAAACATTTAATGTTTAGAACTAATGCTAACTTTCAAGTTAGTATTAATCAAGCTTGTAAGCTATACACTAAATAATATCTATGTTCTCTAAGTTTAAGACCATTTTCTTCATCCTTGCCTTTGAAAAAGGCCAAATAAGAGGAGAAGTGAAAACTTTGGTTAAAGTGCAGTCTAATTCTTATGATTTTCCAAAAACTTTGGTTAAAGTGCAGTCTAATTCTTATGATTTTCCAAAAACTTTGCTTAAAACAATCAATATGCATTGATTTTCGTGTCAAGTTTATAAGAAAACAGAAAATCGATTACTATACATACCTGTAACATTCTAAATAAAATTGTGATCTTCAGGCTGCACTTGTTCCTTTTCAAGGTCTTACCCTCTTTCTATTCTAAAACGTAATTCCACATTTTATTGAGGTCAAAGGCTAGTCCGAGTAAACAATATACGTGCTTTATATTAAGAAATGAATGGTCTTTTCAGAAGATTCATGGATCATAGCATGATAGTACAGAGCGGAGCATTCATTAATGAAATTGAAGAAAACATCATCATAGTATGCAAAAGAAAATCGTAAATATACTGAAGCTATCGAAGATAGAAAGATAAAAAGAGCTACAATATACCAGGTTAATGTCTTTATAAAAGTAAAATTCCAATGCCTTATGTCTGACCTGGATTGACAGAATTGATACGTCAGCCTCGCCAGGTATTGCTGGATATTCCTGCGAATCAGAGTTTCCGTTAAAGGAAATAATAGAAAAGTCAAAGTAATCACAAAGGGATGCGTGGATATCCCTGCAAATCAGAGTTTCCGTAAGTGGAAAGTGTAGAAAAAGTCAAACTAATTAAAAGTCAGGCTTGGTAGTTGGCACATTCTTCATTTCCATCATGGCGCACAAGATAGCGGAACTGGGAATTTGTCGATAGTAATTCGTCCAATCCCGACGGCCGTTCCACGTCATGTTCGGTGGTCGTCTAGTTTTGAATTCAATGTTTACGTGGCGTGGATTTGCTGAGATATTGCTATAAATTTATTTTGTACAATGACTGTATCATAGAACATGGGGCGGTTCACGTCAACGTCCCAGTATATGGTGTCATCCGACATCATTATATAATTGGAGGTTCGGTTCATCCGTCATTATATGCAGCTTTTATGTTCATTCTATTTAAAAAAATAAAAATATGGTTGTTTTTACGAATTAATTCATGTAATTTAGGATATGATTATATGTAACTTTTATGTTTATTTTTATTTTTATTTTTAAAAATGGTTGTTTGTAATGATCAGTTAATGTCATTTAGGGTATGGCGCATCACTTGGATTGCATCTCGTTACACAAGTGTTAAGGCACATTTTTTTGGCAAACAAATTAGCAGTTTTGAAAGTGGAGATGGGAAAATGTTGGTTAAATGTTAATAAGGGCTCCAAAGTCATGACTTTAATAGAAATTAACTTAGCATAGAAAAGCTTGACATGTGGAAACATTTACATGAAGCAAAGGATGTGGAATTAGCACTCACTCCATTCCCTCCTTGTATGTCATATTGTCGTTGTTGGAATTTATATTCAAAGTGATGCATAGACTATGGTTTAGTGTGAGATGGTTTGGTTATTCAAGGTTGGACGTGGCGTAATCTTTGTGATTTGGGTATGGTGGATTTGTGTTTTAGCATTAGTTTGTGGATGGGGTGAGTATTAGTGTTAGTGTTTAGAGTGGTGAATTTTTTTTTTTTTTTTGGATGATTATGACATAATTTACAAGTAAATTATCTATGATTTATAATTCAATTGAGGTTAGAAGACATATGTAAGTCATAGAAAGAGGAATTTTGTAGATCTAAAGAAACATGACCAAATCAACCTTGTATACACTCTCTTTAAGAGAACACCCTACAAATTTAAACTTAGAAGTGTGTGAGGCATGTAATTTAGACAGGACAATGAACCAAAGACAAGACTTGCATGTAGACTCATAAGCATATTATTTGTTAATGATTGAACAATTAGGAGCAGTGGTATTCAATGTCAAGAACATATAACAGAGGCTTGTTTGGCAACCAATCGTCTCTTCTAGTCATTTGGTCACCCATGCTTTGTGAAATTAAATAAGGCAATATAAAAGCAACATCTATAATTAATCCTAAAATCCCCACCCAAATATCAAAATATCATATACTTTTAATTAAAAACTCATAAATTACTTAAAAAAAAAGTATTTCATAAATAAACATTCTAAAATTTTATTTTTTAATATATTTTACAAATTTTAATTAAATCATAAATAAACATTCTAAATTTTTGTTTTTTAATATATTTTACAAATTTTAATTAAAATTAAAACAATTTGTAAAACAATACATTTACCATACTATACTAATTAATTGATTTTGATTTTTATAAAAATATTATTGATTTTAAATTTAAACATTTGATGGGCGATGGAGAGAGGCTTCCTTAATTCCGTATTGCAAAATGCATATGCATTACTATTTGAAAAAAAAAACATAATAAATTCGATCTTATTGTTATTATTTTTTAACATAATAAAAACTAAAATCGATCAAGATATCAAAATATATGCTTTATTAAATACTAATTAAATTAAATCAAAATATGCTTGGTTGAAACACTGTGATTTAGAATCATTGTTTACCACGGGTTAACAGGTTAAAAGAGGATATATATAAAAGAAGAATATGTGTTTCTTTTTAAGAGGTTACAAGTTCAAATCCAGAGAGGGTAGGGTATGTATACCTCAACAATTTGGTGTGGCTTGACAGTGACCTTAAAAATAGATTATTATTATTATTATTATAAAGTGAACCTAATTGAAAGAATTGTAA
>SNQJ01S0002057.1:264178-280700 GCA_010110895.2 Picea sitchensis
TTGAGATGTAAATATATATATACATATATTTTTAAGATTATTAATTTATAATAAAATGTTTACATTTTGAGTGGATATAATAATGAAGAATATGTGTTTTTCTTTGAAAATTATATCTTCAAATTAAAAGAAGATAAATAAAATATTTATACCATTTAAAAAGATAAAAATCCAAACACATTAACAAATTATAAAAACTATTTTTTTTTAAATAATTAATTCATATATTTTTAAAATATTTCTATTTTATATAAATAATTTTTTTTAAAGAATATTAATCTACAAGCACGCTTTTTTTTTTTTCAACGAGAAATTATCTCGATATATATTAGAGATATATATCATTTACATTCACTGTATCCAGTCTAGCACAACAACCATTACAAATTTCGTCCCGAAACCCCAGCAGGTTTGACCTCGAGACCTCCTCCCAACACTTGGAGGAAGGTCGTGTCTTTACCAATCGCCCTGGACTCACGGGACTAATCTACAAGCACGCTTATAAAGAAAAAAACAATATCAAAAGACATTAATAAAGAAGACTAAATTGAATCAAAATATGCTTTATTTTTAAATACTATGATTTGTTTGAATCGATATTTTCCAATCACTAGAAGAGGAAATACAGTCATTAAATCTAAGTTGATATTTATAAATAGTGAAATATTTTTTCCTGCCGCGAAAGAATAACAAGCACGCTTATAAAGGAAAAAGCAATATCAAGAGACATTAACAATATGTACAAAGAAAACTAAATTAAATCAAAATATGTTCTCTTTTTTAAATACTATGCTTTATTTGAACCAATGTTTTCTAGTCACTAGAAGAGGAAATGCACGTTTATGTTATATGAATTTATACAGGTTATAATACAGTCATTAAATCTAAGTTGATATTTTTAAATTGTTTGAACCAAAGTTTTCCAGTCACTAGAAGAGGAAATACACGTTTATGTTATATGTATTTATACAGGTTGTAATACAGTCATTAAATCTCAGTTGATATTTTTAAATAGTTGGTTCATATGTAAAAAATGTCATAGTGTTTTTATTATAGAATATATGTTAAGTTGTTATATTAAAAAAAAGAGTATTCATACCTTACAACAATAGGTATTGAAAGAAAAAATAATATTCAAAGACACTAACAAGATTATGATATACGCACATATATAGATTTGATTATGTGATAAGCTTAAAAAAAAAACTCGAGCTTTTAGATTAATGTTTATTGATTCATTTTTTTTAGTTTAAAGTTAGTAATAATGACGTTACTTTTTTGGGAGAGGGGTTGCAGACAAGATTAATTATGTACAACATATAGGAAATATTTACGGGGTTGTGTTTTTTATGTTGTGGGAAATTTATACAGTTTTAGTGGGCGTAATGGTTAAGAACATGTGTTTCTTCCTAAGAGATCATATCTTCAAATCCAGAGGGGGTTAGGGTATGTATACTTTCGTAGACTTTACCAATAAAAATAGCTGGCCGGAGGGGGTCTCATACACCACACTAACATACACAGAGCTTTTGTCACACACTTAGCAAAATGACATTTATATCTTAAATGAAAATAACCCACATCACAGTTATACTTCAAAAGCAAAAAACCACATTACTAAGCACATTTGCAGTGGAAAATAACAATGAACAACAATCACATAATCATGTGGACACCCACAAATTTTGGCAACTAGTTGGGGAAAACCCCAACTTGGGGAAACCCACCCAGAGAGATTTTATTATCACCTTCAAGAAGAAATACAAGTTACAACAATCATATATGGAAACAAGAGACAACTTCCAAGCACCCAACAGTCCCCCTTTTTATGTCTAGAAAACCATGCCCACTAAATCTTGTTGTTCTACGACCTTCCCATTGAACACCACATAGAAAATTGTGCCAACAGTTTGTTGTATGGACATAACATAATAGCCCTCTTGCAGCAAAGAAAACTTCAGACTTGCCTTGAAATTTGTGCCAATAACCAGCCTCAAAATTCGTTCCCTTTCTACTTCTCGTATGGACTGCACGGCTTTGTACAATAAGACCTCCAACAAAAACAAAATAACCAACACTTATCACACATAAAATCTTCTTGGGAAATGTGCCCAAGATCTCTTGAAAACTATGCCAACTCTAGCTGCAAACAATCTCTTCCTTACTCTCTCAAAATCTCTAAAATATTGTCTTGCACACTACCCTAGGCTTACTCTTATAACTTGAAAGTGACTTTTCACCTTCCCCATCCCTAAATCCAAAGGCCAAGATCTAATCTTGCCTTTACATGATTAAGGGACATGGTTCTTTCCCTCCAAACTAAATCACTCACATATATTAAAGTAAATTTCGATTTTATGACATAAGTGCACTTTATGAAATAAGGTCACTTTAATAAAATATTAGGAATGACACTTTTCAAAAAGTCACTTTAATAAAAGAGTCACATTATTACAATTTTATAAAATCATATTACAAAGTCAAGTTCCTAGTAGTGAAAATGCAAGGTCACTTCCACATACAAGACAAAATATGAAGAGTACCTCCTGAGCTATAAAAGATAACATTCCATCTTAGCGAGGGATGTATTTATTGTTATAACCATCACCTAGTCCGGTCCTCAAATCCATCACAATTTTCGTAGTAGGAACTCCATCTAAACTTAGAGAAAACCTCAACACCTGCACAGAACTCGAACCTGAAGACCTCGTGCTGGAAATCACTCTAGACCCTGAGCTCCTAGGAGAATCCACTCCACCCTGAGCTTATGTCCACTCACACCATTTGACCCTCCTGCCAGTGCTCAGAAGAGACTCCCTCTCTTCCCTCAGATATTGAGACTTAATTCTTGGGCCCACCGCAATCTCAAGAACCTCCTTCTTCTCATCTGACTCATCTCCAACTGTAGGATGTCCTCGCACAACATGAAACCTATCAACCTGATCACCAATCAAATATGGCTTGACCAGGTTTGTCATGTACCCAACCATCCAAAGGCCGGGAACCTCCACTACTCTGGCACATTACTTAGCTTTGATACCAATCTGTAGCCTACCTGACCATCAGGGGCCAGGGAAACACCACTGCAGAACGTATAGTATACATAACATGCATATTTAATGAGTTTTAATCAAACAACATAGAGATATTGCTACCATACAAACTCAAATGGAATTAACAACAATTCATACATGCAACAGAATACATGATAACATTCAAGAATCACAGACATGCATAACATACATAATTAAGCATAGAATGATACTTATCTTTTAACTGGAGTAAATCCACCAACTACGTGTAGACCTTCCATGAACCTCTCAGCCTTAGACTTCATTGCTCATCACTCTCAGCAGTAGGTCACCCCCGAGTTGGGACTAAACTCTACTAGGCAAGGGATTCCTAGGCTAGGCAAGGTCAACAAGGAAGTCACACAGTTTAGGAGGAAGGATTCTCTCCCAGGAGCCACTTACATCCATTGATCATAGACTCTTATTCCCCACATGCCTGTCCCACCCCAGGAATATACACCTTCACTGTCACACAATCCATAGGATGCTTCACCTTTGTTTCCTTGGGCTTCAGCAACAGGTCGAACCGGAATTCTCAGAGCTCTGTAGCAGCTACGAGACTCCCTCCAGGAGATTCACCTCCTCAACAAACTTCTCTCACCTGGAGAGAGTTGCTCACAGGCCTGACAACCTTCTTCTTCAGTCAATCCTCGACTCAGATCCAACAAGTCGAGGACAACAACAACTGGTCAATACCGCTCAGGAAAAAAGAAGGGAACAACCCAAAAATGGTTATGGTACGAACTCGGTTTTGGCCAATGCGAACATACTGGGTTCACGAAATCACACAAGTCGCTTCATGGTTATGGTTTCAGAGATGTGTGGTTATGCAGAGGTCCCACGTAGAGGAAAAATGGCTCAGGTGGAGGAGGACCAACGAACTCAGGTGGAGGATGGCAGAATGAGAATCGCCTCCATCACGGTTTGACTCTTTGGGTTTTAGTTGCATGCGCCCAGGTTGACACTTGTCTTCCTGGAGCTGTATGCACTCCACTTAGCATACATTCCTTTTCCAGGAACTTAGGAGAACAATGATTAAGTGTCCACCTTAGCCTTTAGGAAATAATAATAAATTATTATCCCCTTTAGAAGTAAGCCCCCTAGCTTAGCCCCTAGACCCAAACACTTAGCCTCCTCCCTTACCCAACCTTGTGGAAGCTTAGTACCTCATCACTCTTTCTTCTTGGTCAGTCTACACGCAACGATGTGTATATTTTATTAATGATATGCGTAATTACATATACAAAATCAGGCTCATGGCCTTAAGAATCTAGGCTCTCTGGCATAATAAACATATAAGTCTTTACATTATAATTTATTGACTCACTAGCCTATAAACATAATTACAATTCAACAATATAATCAGGGCTTGTCCTTGGGGTATTACAATCCCCTCCCCTTATTTTTTCACTGTCCTTAGTGAAACATTTACACAACATCAACAAGATTTCCAAAATCTTCAAAAAGATGTGGGTATTTTGCCCGCATAGCATCCTCATGCTCCCATGTCACGTCCTCGGGACCGTACCAGGTCCACTTGACCTTTACAAGCCCTATGGCTCGATTCCAAAGCTTCTTTCTTTTCCATTCCAATATACGCACAAGATGCACTTGCAAGACGCCTTCTTGCTCCACCTGAATCACATTCCAATCAATTACATGATTAGCATCAGGTACAGATTTCTTAAGCAATGAAACATGAAATACATTATGTACAGTCATGGATGCAATAAATGAAATCATATATGCAATTGGTCCGATCCTTTCTAGGATTTCAAATGGCCCACAATATCTAGCCGTTAGCTTGGAACAGTTCTCGAGCTTCAGGGAACTTTTGTTATCTTTTACTTTCAAGAAAACATGTTCTCCCACTTTAAACTCTCTGTGGGTTCTGTTTTTATTAGCATAACATTTCTGCCTGTCTTGGGCAACCTTCAAGTTCTTCTTAATCTTCAACATTTTCTCTTCCATTTCCTTGAGAAACTCCAGCCCGACTATTTATCTGTTAGCTCGGTTATCCCAACTTACTGGGGTGTTGCACCTTTTTCCATATAGTGCTTCAAATGGGCTCATCTTTAGTTATGCCTGATATCCATTGTTGTAGGCAAACTCTACCAAGTGTAGGTATTCTTCCCATTTAGATGGGTTGTCCATCACATACATCCTTAGTATGTCTTCTATCAATTGGTGAACCCTCTATGTCTTCTCATCAGACTCAAGATAATATGTTGTGCTGAAGTTCAGATTCATTCCGAACCTTTTGAATAACCCCTTCCATAACTTTGAGGTAAATTTTGGGTCTTTGTCAGACACAATTGTCTTGGGAATACCGTGCAATCTTGCTACTTCCCTCGTATAGATATCGACAACATGAGTTTCCTTGTGAGTAGTCTTCAATGGAATTAAATGGGAATATTTAGTAATCTTATCCACCACCACCATGATGGAGTCATGCTGCTTGTTTGTTTTGGGTAATCCTATGATGAAATCCATTGTCACCACTTCCCACTTCCACTCAGGAATGGGCAATGGATGTAGCAACCTTTCTGGGTTCCTATGCTCAACCTTGACCTTCTTACACTCCATACATCTAGCAATGTATTCTACAATTTCCTTCTTCATACCTGGACAAAAGTATTGGCTCTTGACTGCTGCCACTGTTTTCCGATATCTAGGGTGCCCAGCATAAGGCACATTATGCATTTCCTTCAAGATCATAATTCTCAATTCCTGGGAAACAGGTACATAAATTCTATTTTTATATAGGAGTGTTCCATTAGTTCCCAATTTATAATCTTCCACTTTCTGTAGCATATTACCTTGTTGTAGCTTTGCTACCAATTCACTGTACTACAAATCTGCATTTGCAGCTTCCAAAATTATGCCTTTAATATTAGTTTGATACATGTTGATGGTCGTATCATGTAGTTCATGCATTCTTCTGCTGAGTGCATCAACCACTTTGTTCTCCTTTCCTTTGATATGCTTGATATCAGAGTCATACTCGCAAAGAAATTCCAACCACCTACTCTTCCTATCATTTAAGGTTGGCTGATCAAATAGATACTTTAGACTATGATGGTTTGTCCTGAGTTCAAACTTCTTTCCCATGAGGTAATGTCTCCATTTATTTAGAGTGTGTATTATGGATTCCAACTCCATATCATGAGTTGCATAGTTCTTTTCATGCTCTTTCAATTTCTTGGACGCATAACATATTATAAATCCATTTTGGCTGAGGTATCCTCCCAGTCCTTCTTTGCATGCATCTGTGCAAACCACGAAATCAACATTTGGATTTTCAATCCTCAGGATTGGAGCACTGGTTAATGGATTCTTCAATTGTTGGAATCTTCTCTCACACTCTTATGTCCATTGAAATTTCTTCTCCTTCCTTTGCAAGGAAGTGATAGTGTGAGCTATCCTTGAGAATCCTACAATGAACCTTCTGTAATAGCCAGCTAGAGCCATAAAGAATCTGACTTATGTTACATTCTTTGGCACTGACCACTCACTAATGGCTTCTATCTTCTCAGGATCCACAACTATCCGATCCCTTGAAATGATATGCCCCAAATAATGGATCTTCTTTTGATAGAATGAGCACTTGCTCAATTTGGCATACAGTTGGTGCTCTCTTAGCACTTGCAACACCATCCTCAGATGTTGTTCATTCTCTTCCTTTGACTTGTAATACACCAAGATGTCATCCAAAAATACTATGCCAAACTTGTCCAGATATTCCATGAATACACCATTCATTAAACAAATGAGAACAACGGGTGCATTTGTTAACCCAAATGGAACCACTATGAATTCATAATGACCAAACCCTGTTCTAAAGGTGGTCTTCCTGATGTTTTCATCCTTTATTATTACCTGGTGGTATACTGACCTGAGATCTATTTTTGAAAATATCTTGGCATCCTTCAATTGATAAAAGAGATCATCAATCCTTGGCAAATGATACTTGTTCTTAATGGTCACTTTGTTAAGTTGCCTAAAATTGATGCACAATCTCAAGGTTCCATATTTCTTCTTCACGAACAGGACTAGGGAACCCCAAGGTGACACGCTTGGGTGTATATACCCCTTCTTTAGAAGTTCTTCAAGCTATAATTGCAATTCTTTTAGCTCTGGCGTACTCATCCTGTAAGGAGCTTTCCACACTTGAGCTTCTCCAGGCATCATATTTATAGAAAAGTCAATATCTCTCTCTGGGGGTAGTCCTAGTACCTCCTGGAATACATCTTCAAAATATTTTAGTTTCGCATGGTCCTCAAGATTTAATACTTTAACCTTAGGTGCTTCCTCCATGTGGGCTGCAAATAATTGACAACCTTTCCTATAGCACTTCTTCAACTACATTGTTGAGATTTCCCTAACAACAACTTCCTTGGGAATTTCTTGGATTGTTCTCTAATTCCCCTCCTCATCCAGGAAAGTGAATGCCTTGTTACGACAATCTTGGATGGCATGGTGCTGGTCCAACCAATCCATTCCAATTAGACAGTCATAGGAACCTAAAGGTAGAACATTCAATTAAGCCTTTGTGCTCAGTCCATTCATGTCCAATGGACAAGACTTAACTAACTCAGTAACTTTTATTTTGGCTCCTATAGCCAGCTGTACTAAAAAATATTTTCCATGCTTGCTTCTTGGTAAATGAAAACTTTCCACCAATTTAGGATCTATATAACTATGACTAGCCCCTGAATCAATTAAAATATTAAATCCATGGTTGTTGATCATACCTTCCACTTCAATCATGTGTGATTGAAACTCAACTTGGTTGTTTTTCCAGGGCTGCATAGATCCTTGGTATTCTACTGCCCATATCTTCCACTGTTTCTTCCTGTTGTACATTGTGGACAGTTCTCATCTTGTCACTTATGTGGGGTAAATATCTATACCTATGATTTCCTTTACAACCCCAACATTCCATAGGTGTTTGTCTTGGAATTTTCCCACCTACTTCATCCTTCCTGGGCTCTCTAGGAGATGGTTGTCCTTGAGGATTGTTTCTAAAAGAGGATGGCTTAGCTCCCTTCTTCCTTTGATCCATTTTGAAATTCTTATTGTCTTCCCAAGCCTTTTAGAAAGTGGGATTTTCACTTTGTTTCTCATATAAAAAAAATTCTCTCCTTATGGTTTCTTCCATTGTCTTAGGATCATCATACTAGATCTTGTCACTAATGGAAGGTGGCAGTCCACTTAGATACGTTTGAATTTTGAAAGTCTCATCCTTGATGAAAGGAACATACTTCAACAATTCCAAAAACCTTCGTTCATATTCATCAATGGGCATGCTACCCAGCTTGAGTTCAAAGAACTCTTTCATATTTTTTTCATAGTATCTCTTATTCAAGTATTTCTTTCTGAAATACTTCTTGAATTCCTTCCAAGTAATACCTTTCTCTTTAATGTGCTGCACTTGAACAAGTTGATCCTACCACATGGATGTTTTCCCTTTCAGTTGATACATTGCAATTCTTCCTTATGCATGAGGGGAATAATTATGTAGTTGGAAATATTTCCTCATGCCAAGAAGCCATGTCTCGACACCTTCCTTCTTTTTGTGGTCTCCATCAAACGTAGGAGGTTTAATCTTGTTCATTTCACCCTTTAGTTCATCCACTCCCGATGTCCTGTGTTTTCTGGTAGGAGATGGGCTTGAACTACTATGTGCTCTCTTCTTGGAGTACTTTGGGAAGTGACAATGATGCATGCTAACACTTCTTGATTTAATGGAGTCACTCTCCTTATCCAATTTCCTTTCTATCTTTTCCAGGTTTCACATCAACTTTAAGTTGAATTGTCCTCGTTGATTCTTGTCTTTCATGAGCTTTCTTTTATCTCCTTGGTGAATCTGAACATCCTTCTACAATCTTTCAAAGGTTTTCATCATGTGCCCTTCCTTATCTATCTCTTCTCCATTCCCATTGGAGTTCGATCCTTCAACTCCCAAATGGACATCCATTCCTATTGCTTCATTATCTGAGCTGGAAGCATTCTATGCCTCCTCCATTTTTTTTCACTCTGCAGCAATTCAATTCGGTTCTGCCAATCGTTGATTCTGCAAACACAATGTGCAGTCAACCGAAATTTGTCAGACCATCATCCCTTACCAATTTCATGGAATTCATAAACCATTCTGATTCAAGAAAACGTTTAGTTTTAATTGTTTATGATTCTTGTTCAATCAAGAATCCCCACAAATTTATTCTTTTTGAGCTATGCTCTACTATAATTTTTGAGCAATAGCCCCTTTTTCTTAGATTTCAACCCATGCAATCAAGGGTTGTGACCAAGAGCTAGATCGATAGGCGCTTTCTCAAAATTTAGGGCCTACTTCTTCGAAAGTATTCAAAGCACATCACAACAACTTTTCGAGTTCCGAAATAACGAACTCATGAAGTAGGGTGGATCAACGGTCCACGTCTACCCATCATCCAATGACTGATACCCACTGTGGACTTTCGTCATCAGCATCTCGGGACTTCGGAGCTTTAGAGATTCGGAGCTTCGGGACTTCAGAGCTTCGGGCTTAAGAAGTTTTCACACTTGCTTCCTTCCAATCTTCCGAACTCCAAGTTTCCGGACCTCTTACCCCCAGGTCTACATAGTACAAATTTCACCAACCGAGGAGGTGGCATGTGGCATGCCTAGAAAGTTCCATGTCACCCTTGGCGACATCATCCGACTCCACCACTTTTTCTCCTTTTGCTTCGAAGCTTCCGAATTCAAAAGTTCTCCCTCAACATACATTAATTCTCCCAAATTTCGAAATCTGAAACTATGGTTTTCTCTTTTGCCTCGGAACTTCGGGTTTCGGAAATTTGTGCATCAACACATCCCACTTCTTTCGACATCCAAGATCCAATTTTACGGTCTAACAGTAAGTCTTATAGGATAACCCTCATGCACCTTCTCCAGATCTGACGGCCATAAAGGATTTCCCTTCCTTCCCAATAGATCCTACAACCCGCATTACTCTGTGGCCCAATACCACGTCGGTCGTGGTTTACAATACCTCTACAACGCCTGAGCTTTGTAACACACCCAAGGAAACCTCTTGGCACTCAGGAATGTTCCGAGGTTCGAAACTGGTTCCTCTAGACACAATTTGCACTTGAAACCTTGGCTCCAAAGACCATTTATCCAATCCATCCAAGCTCAGTGCTTGAAAACCTTGGCTCTGACTTTGAATTTTATTTACTTCGACAACAATTCTTTCCTAAAAATTTTCTTCAATTTCCACTAACATGGCCCATCCAGGCTTAGTGTTGAAAACCTTGGCTCTGATACCAATCTGTAGCATACCCGGCCATCCACAGGTCGGGAAACACCACTACTCTAACACATTACTTAGCTCTGATACCAATCTGTAGCATACCCGACCATCAGGGGCCAGGCAACGCCAGTGAGGAACGTATAGTATACATAACATGCATATTTAATGAGTTTTAATCAAACAACACAGAGATACTACTACTATACAGACTCGAATGGAATTGACAACAATTCATACATGCAACGGAATACATGATAACATTCAAGAATCACAGACATGCATAACATACATAATTAATCATAGAATGATTGTTATCTTTTAACTGGAGTAAATCCACCATCTACGTGCAGACCTTCCACAAACCTCCCATCCTTAGACCGCACTACTCATCACTCTCAACCGTAGGTCACCCCCGAGCTAGGACTAAACTCCACTAGGAAAGGGATTCCTAGGCTAGGCAAGGTCAATAAGAAAGTCACACAGTTCACGAGGAAGGATTCTTTCCCAGGAGCCACTTACATCCACTTCTCATAGACTCTCATTCCCCATATGCATGTCCCACCCCGGGAGTATACACCTTCACTATCACACAGTCCATAGGATGCTTCACCTCCCTTGCCTTGGGCTTCAGCAACAGGTTGAACTGGAATTCTCAGAGCTCTGTAGCAGCTACGAGACTCCCTCCAAGAGACTCACCTCCTCAGCACACTTCTCTCACCTGGAGAGATTTTCTCACAGGCTTGACAACCTTATTCTTCAATCAATCCTCGACTCAAATATAGCAAGGTAAGGACAACAACAACTCGTCAATACCGCTTAGGAAAACAGAAGGAAACAACCCAAAAATGGTTAAGGTACGAACTCGGTTTTGGCGAGTGTGAAAATACTGGGTTCACAGAATCACACAGGTCGCTTCCTGGTTCTGGTTTCAGAGATGCATGGTTATGCAGAGGTCCCATGCAGAGAAAAAATGTTTCAAGTGGAGGATGACCAACAAACTCAGGCGGAGGATGGCAGAATGGGAATCACCTCCATAACGGTTTGACTCTTTGGGTTTTAGCTGCATGCACCCAGGTCGACACCTGTCTTCCTGGAGATTCATGCACTCCACTTAGCATACGTTCCTTTTCCAGGAACTTAGAAAAACACTAATCAATTGTCCACCTTAGCCTTTAGGAAATAATAATAAATTATTATCCCCCTTAGAGGTAATCCCCCTAGCTTAGTTCCTAGGCCCAAACACTTAGCCTCCTCCCTTACCCAACCTTGTGGAATGTTAGTCCCCCATCACTCTTTCTTTGTGGTCGGTCTACACACAACATGTGTATATTTTATTAATGATCTTCATAATTACATATACAAAATCAGGCTCATGGCCTTAAGCATCTAGGCTCTTCGGCCTGATAATCATATAAGTCTTCAACTTATAATTTCTCGGCTCACCAACCTATAAACATAATTATAATTCAGAAATATAACTGGGGATTGTACTTGGGGTATTACAAGTTCTACTACCTCTCAATCAATAAAGACATTTCCACCCTTGAACAATGTCGCATCTCCAATATCTCCCAAGGATTACACCGAGAGAAGGTTAACCCTCAACCCTGGTAGAAATAGAAATCCATCAACCTCTAGGATTTTACCAAATTCGAGTTGAAGTATGATCCTTCCAACTCCATGAACTAGTCGTGACATTCCCCCTTCACTTTCAACTAGCCGATCTGGACCTGTCTCTATGATACTGAAGAATATATGTCATATTCCTGTCATATGACATGATTCTCCACTATCAATGATCCATCTACTCTCACTCACAAATCTAATACTCCCGACACTTAAAGTGAGAGTGAAAAAGTAGTATTGCCTATCAAAATTGTTTGAAAAATCCTCTACGACTATTTTCCCCACTGCAACTGTCCCTTCCTCCTCCTCCTTCCTCTTCTTCCTCTCTGGACACTAAGTTACAATTTAGTGGCCATACTGGTTGCAGATGAAGCATTTGACTATTCTCAAGTCTTTCCCGTAACTCCCCTTCTTCTTACTTTTTTGCTTTGTCGCAAGAGCCACATTCTCTCCATTAGCTCCATCTCCCTTCTATCCACTGCTCCGAGATCCTTCCTGGATCTCCTCATGAGTTAAATTGTCCCATAGTCTGCTCCAATATGGAAGATGTTCTCGACCCACCACACACTTCATGAAGACTTCCCATTCCTTGGAGAATCCTTTTAAGGATATCCTCACCAACTTTGAATTTGAAATGACCTCCCCAATTGCAGCCCACTCATATTTAACTTGATTTGCCCAGGTAAGATAAGAAGCCACACTCTCCCCATTTCCCATCTTACTATCATGCAGTTTGTCCTTTAAGGCCATCTTTCAGTTTTCATTCTTTGCCTCATACAAGTTTTTCAGTTTTTCCCACATCTCCTAAGTTGTCTTCTTTCCAACTAAGTGTGGGATAAGGTGGTCCTTCACCCCATCCAAAATAAGCCTCTAAGCTTTGGCCTCCTTTACCTCATGTAAATCCAAAGCTATAGGGTCTCCTGTGGGAACAACAACTATGGTGCTAACAAAACTCTACGGTTTGTTCTCCCTAAGAATAGATGACATCCTGACTTTTCATTGCAAATAGTTGGAAATCACATCCAACCAGTCCTCATACCTGATGCAAGAAGCCATCTCCCTATCAAGTGTTTAATGGAAAACAAACAACCAAGTTTTCCCCTGCAAGTATCTGCCAAAATAACATTGTTGATTGTAACTCAAAGCACTTTCTCTGATACCATGTAGAAAATCAGTAATAAAAGCACAATAACATACATAGATATTTTTTAACACACTTAGAAAAATTATATTTTCGTCTTAAATGAAAATAATCCACATCACAGTTATAATTCAAAAGCATAAACACACATTACTAAAAACATTTACAGTAGAAAATATCAATGAACAACAATCACATAATCATGTGCACACCCAGAAATTTTAGAAACCAACCAGGGAAAACCCCAACTTGGGGAAACCCACCAAGTGAGATTTTATTATCAGCTTCAGGAAGAAATAAAAGTTACAAAATTAATAAATGGCAGCAAGAGACAACTTACAGGCACCCAACAACCCCCCTTTTTCTGTCTAGAAAATAATGCCCACTAAACCTTGTTGTCGTATGTCCCTCCCACTAAATAACACCTAGAAAATTGTCCAAAATTATGTTGTAAAGACAAAAAAAAATATCCCTCTCTCTCTCCTTTGCCGGTAACAGATCATAACTTGTCTCTCAAACTGAGCAAGTGAGTTGTGTCTAAGTGAGGTGCCAGCCTCCTATATTTATACAAGTTTGGCACGTGTGAAGTGTCTCTTCACTGGCAGGGCTAACCTCTCAAACTAGGTGGGTAAACCCACCTTTATTATATTTCTGGGTCTCTTTATTTACTGTTGGGGCCGACTTCTTATTCTGCCTATTATAATTCTCTTTTGACCAATCCGCAAAAGGGGATTTGGTCCTACTACAATAACCGACACGATCAATCCACAATGGGGATTGATCCTATGAATAATATATCAATAATAATAAGATAACTCTTTGCAGTTACAATATTTCAACACTCCCCCTTAACAAGAAGGGTATTCTTTAGCAGCATCATGCGAGAGAGCGAGGACATCATCATCAACAACATCAACTGGGAGGACAATATCATCAATATCATCTTGGCTAGTGTATCTATAAATCATCGGAAGTTTTCTTCATCAGCAACATCATCATTCTCAAAGGAATGCCATCATCATCTACATCAATATGTATTAGTATAAAAACTGATACATCATCATCATCACAGCACAAGGTTGACTCATCATAGTACAAGACTGGATTTACATCACAGCTGTCAAGCTGGAAGCTCAGTACTTGTCTCATCTCATCGTCTTACTTTACGTCACAGAACTCAAGCTAAAAGAAAGATACTCATCCTGCTTTACGTCACAACCATCAGGTTGGAAGGAGGATACTAGACTGGCTTTACGTCACAACTATCTAATTGGAAGCTCAGTACTAGTCTCATCATATCATCTTGCTTTACATCTGACAACTTGGTCAGAAGCAAGGAACATCTCTTCTTTCTTTACATGTGACAACTCGGTCAGAAGCAAGGAACATCTCTTCTTGCTTTACGTTTGACAAATCGGTCAGAAGCAAGGAACGTCTCATCTTGCTTTACGTCTGACAACTAGGTCAGAAGCAAGGAACGTCTCTCCTTTCTTTACGTCTGACTACTAGGTTAGAAGAAAGGAACACATCTCATCTTTCTTTATGTCTGACAACTAGGTCAGAAGCAAGAAACATCATCTCATCTTTCTTTACGTCGGACAACTCGGTCAGAAACAAGGAACATCTCTGATCTGCCGAATCTTTTAATGACTTATGGTTGAGTTTTAATTTTTCATGCGTTAATTAACCATTTGAGAAAAATTAGTGAAGAATGAGGAAAGAAGAGGAATTATGACATCCATATACACATATGCAGATCTCAAATGAAATAAAAGACAACAAACCATAACACGCAGATTGATAATGGAGTTCGACACAACTTTGCCTACGTCTCCGAGCCTTTTCTCTGTGGGGGAGGCTTCTTTATTTCTGTTCAAATGCTCAAAATTACATCGCTGAAATGCCAAATGGCTACAAGACTGATCTGGTCATGTTCTTCCAGATCTCCAGAACCATGCAAAGAAAACGACACACAAAACGGACGTCCGGAGCTCCCAGAAATGGTCTGATAACATCTCCTCCTCAAAAGCTTCTCTGCCTCAAAATGGCTTTGTCTTGGCTTCTCCTCAGCATAATTCTACTTTGAATGCCCTCCTATGGCCTCAAACAGGCTTGGGTTATATAGCTAGGAAGTTGGTTACTCATCTCCAACTTCCTCCCAAAAATTAGGCTCAAAAAATACCCAATAACTCCCAAAAATGGAGAAAATACATTAAAAATATGTTTAATTACATTTAAAACCCAAAATTAGTTATAATACCCACTTTATAGTTAAAAATTAGGCCTAGCCCCTTCTCCCTAGGTGCGCGCCCTAATTTAAGGTCATATGGGGGTTTACACGACCACGGATTGGTGCTTAGCCCCCAACCCCCTCCTTTATGCGCCATAATACCATGCAATATGTTTTATAATATGGGTTTTATAACATAACATTAATGTGGCACATTGGTAAATGACCATTTCTTAAGGTGTTGGGCTTTGGTGGTGGTTGTGGGTTCAAATCCCATGGACCCCAAAACATTTTTGAAACATGCCACTTCAACTGATGACTGGGTGCCACGTGGCTGCCCATGACCGGGCCACGTGGCATCTCCCCATTTGACGGATTAATGCCACTTGTCAGCTATTGACTGGTCCAGTTGCCTGCCACATGTCTGCCTTGTTAGTGAACCTGCCTAATCACCATCAGCTAGAGAGTGCCACGTCATCTCCTGCACAGTCAGCATGCTGATGTCATCAGCATTGACTTTTTGACCAGTTGACCTTTGACTTTTTACCTTTTTGGGCTTCCAATCAGAATGCGATAATTTTCTCATACGGAGCCCGTTTGACAAAGTAAATATACTTCCAGAATCAGGAAGACGAGACGGACACAATGACATTGGTTTTATCAGATTCTGAGCACTTTCATTTTTGAGCATTTTTCAAGCCCTGTCAGGCTTCTGGATCCGATTTCGGATCACACCTCCCCACAACAAGACCTTTTGGTCCCCAAAAGGTTACTGACCAGTCAACAAGCTCGGGATAGGCCACCCGACTTTCTCTCTATCTCTGAACTCTGTCCTGTGCACCTGTCTCATCAAGATCAACTGTAACACAATCATGACAACCGACAGTATATTGTTAGCCATTTGAACCCTGTCACATCTTACTGAAGCTACTATCATCGATGTAGAAAACATTGCTAATGATAGCATCAAAAAGACGACTACAAATGAACTGATATACTTGAAATATCTGCACGACATGAGCTTATCTTGAAGCAACTTATGATTGATTTTCCATTCAACAACCATATTTTGTTCTTGCTTAAGGTCAATTACTTCATTTGAAACAATTATTGGTTTGTTGCATGCTTGCACTGCATTCATTAATTGTTCCATTGTTTGA
>SNQJ01S0002058.1:0-18681 GCA_010110895.2 Picea sitchensis
TCTACCAAAGTGTTTGAGGGAAAACATTAGGTGGTGTCCACTTCTTATTCAAAGAAGTAGACGGATATAGATGTGACCACCCAAACTCCACAAGGATCTATACCCCTAAACATTTTCGAAAAATATGACATGATTAAAAAGAAGAACCAGATGTTGACCAACATCACTTATGCTCAGTTCTGGAAGCAAACCTCCACAACACAACATAGATTGTTGTTAGCTTTTGACACAGAGAAAGGAAGAATGCGTCTGGTATTTCCACAAGCACAGGTGCCTCAACCCAAAGATATCACTGACTACAAAAGTTCAACTATTATTTTTCACACTAAACAAGTTCATCCAGCTGATCAGATGGATTTGCACAGATAGACTGGAGAAATGGTTTTCTCCACATTTTCACATGCTTCCTCTATAGCAGCAAAGTTATAGGTATCCCTAAACAATCTTCAGACCCAATTTAAGTTGGAAAGGATATCCTCTTTTGCAAAGGATAACGGAATAAAATCCATAGAGGAGTTGGTGCTCAAGATTGTGTATGGTCCCTCAAATGTAAAAGCAACAAGGAGATGATAAAGAAAAAGAATGTTGACATTACATCTATGAGAAAACAGCTTAAATTTCCACCAACAAAGGATTCACAAGCTAAAGAAATAGATTAGGCAGAAGACTAGAAAGAGGAATTGTTGAAGCTAATCATGCAACAGAATGCACAGATAAAGGAAATGGAGGTAGAATTGGAAAGGTTATTGAAAGAGAAGTAACAATAAAACCCAATGGAATTTATTCCATTAAGTGTAGTTCCCCTTGCGGAAGTTAGTACAACAATCGTGCCAATGACCACTACAGCATAAATTCCATCGGCAACTCCATTGACAACACTGGAAAAGATTGTGGAGCTAGAAAATTCCATGGAGGAGATGACTCTGCAAGGAACAGAGATCAATAAGCTGAAAATGGAGGTTGAAAGTCTCCAAAAACTCAAGTCTTCCTTCCAAACAAGATACAATGTTGAGAGACAAGTATTAGAGAATCTTAAGAAGGAAATACAACAGCTCCAGAAACAAACAGTGGAAAGTAAGACATTAGCAAAGGCTAAGGAAAATGTCTGGACAGACATCTCCAACTCCATAAACAAGATTTGGCCCATGGTGAAAATCATGTTCAAGCAACATGATATGGTGCTAAAGAGTAGGTAAGCCATCGACAAGATAAGTAGAGAGCTGGGTGAAATGCCCTCAGCAGCTAACGAGATCATCAAGTTTCTGAATTCAAAAACCAAGCAATATCTTGAAGAACTGAAAGTTGAAGACAGAACAGAAACTATCCTCGAAGTAAAAAGAGTGTTGACCAAAAGAGTATTAATGTTGCAGTTGGAGGAGAAAGCTCAGAACATGGACATTGGAGTTCAGATACTTTTTAAAAAGATTGAGGCCTTACAAAAAAAGGGCCCTCCTGGCTTACTTGTCCTAAATGATAAGTTGATGACTTTATCTGATTATAAGCAAAATATTGCCACCATGGCCAAAGACAGTTCCAAGTTCTCAGGGATACAGGGCATCATCACAGGCAAAGCGTTCTTGGAGACTTTGTAGCCTGACCTCAGCATACAACATGAAATCAAGTACATTTTCCTCACCAATCTGACTTTTTCTAAGTATACTGAGATGGGTGAAATCTATTGCCAGCTATTGAAATTTACCATCCCAGGTACACAAAGATGGGATGAGTTGTGCGAATTGATTGAGTAAAGATAAAGGTCTCATCCAAATCATCATCCAGTGCAGTCAAAGTCATATGAATGACTCACAAAAGGTCTCGTCCAAATCAGCATCTAGCGCAGTCAAAGTCATGTGAATGACTCGCCAATGGTCTTCCCCCAAATCAGCATGAAAGATTCAACACATCATCATCAGTTCCTATATTTCTGCATCTTGTTAGCTAGTTGGTTAGATTCAAGGTCTGCCACGTCCTGATCATTAATGACAGTGTCGTTTATAACTTTCATTATAAATACTTCAAACTTATAAGTATTGAGGGTTGATCTTTACACCCAACCAAGTTGTAATCGCTATAAATTTTATCAAGAGGTCATTCCAGTAATAAAAAGAGACGTTTCACAGGATTCCTACATGTTATTTGTTGGTGACGTTTCCTCTGTCTTCGTAAAAGGTTTTATTTCTCAGTTATCATGTTGTTTTTCTAACCTAATATTTAAAAGAAGTTAAAGTTGCATAATTTTCCCTTGCGTACTCTGTTCTTAATCTTTTACACATTTAAATGTTTTCCTTATGATGTTACAACAAAGAAATTATTAATTTCTTTTTTGTTTTAACTGATATCTCACCTTTTCAGCTATCTATCATTTTATTCCTAAAGAATCCAACAATTGCACTACCTTTCCCTCTAAAACAAATCTTCTAAAAACTGTCCTTTTATCTCCATTTTTATAAAACAGACCCCACAGCCAATGGAAGTGTAAGTGACATTCATCCATTTTATTAAAAAACAAAAACAAGTTGGTACTATTCTTTTTTAAACTAGCCTAAGATCTGAAAATCCAAACAAATCTAAATCTTACAGAGAGATCCCTCTCTGAAACTGGCAGGGCTAGATCCCAGTTTTGAAGTGGTCGGTTAAGGTTACCTCTTGTAAATTTCTTCTTCCCTTTTACAACCTCTGGGAATTTACAGAGTGATAACATAAATGGTGACCATACTGGGGACAGATTAAACAAACTTTCCACCCCTTGATTTCTTTCCCTTAGACAAAGATAACTTTATTTCTGAAAGAATCACAAACCCTAAATTTATCTAGAAATAATGTTCAGAGGTTGTTAAATTTTATATAGTAATTAAAAATCTCCAAAAAGAAAATAAAAATTATAATTATGGCTCCCAAAAGAATTTTTACTAGATCTCATCCTGACCCAGAACCTGCAATAGCAACAGATAATCCTAAAAGGTTACCTAGGAAGAAAAATACTACATATATTTCAAGGAGTAACAGCCCACTTCTAAGGTCCCCTTCCCTCCCAGAAACGTTAGTTTCTCTTCAAGATCTTGAGTTTGATATATCCTTTCAACCAAGCCTTTTCAAGACAAAATCTGACAATTTTGTTCGTAAAACGGTCTTAGATGAAACCGCCGTTCATCCCAGGACCCCTGAAATACTTTCTCCCAGAGCTGAAGTTGATTAACGTTTTCGTCCCGAAACTGCTAAGATTGAAGACTTAATTGTGAATCTTGGTCAAGCCTTAGACAAACTCCATCTTTATAAGTCCGTCGAACTTCCTGTTTTAACTATTGCTGCAATTTATGTTAAATATAAACCAGGTCACTCCATTCCTCCAAGCCCTTCATCTTCTATAGTTTAAGTCACTACCTCTTATGTCACACATGTTATTGTTCATCCTCCTCCACCAATCATGGCAGCAAGATATGCTCCATTGGTATTGGTTGCTCCTTTAAATAACATGCCTCAAGATTATCAAACTAGACTCCCTCAGTTTGATAGTACTGGTCCCCTGAATGCACAACAACATGTTGACAAAATAAACAATTATTTTGACTTGCAGGAAGTAGATGAGCTGATGTGCAGATGAGATTATTCGCACAAAGTCTAACTGGAGAAGTCAAAAAGTGGTTCAAAACCTTACGTGCTACTACCATAATTGACATTGTTGTCTTTCATCGAACTTTCCTTGATAGGTGGGAGGTAAAGAAAAACTCTCTCCAGATTCTATCAGAGTATGAGAACATCAGATGGAACCAAGGAGAGACAGTGCAGGATTACTGCACTCGTTTCAACAATCTGTACAATGCAATCCCTGCTGATATCAAACCACCACAAGGTTTGGCATTAATAAAATTCCCTGATGGCTTTGACGCTGACAAATCATATCAGTTGAGGGAAAGAAACACAACAACTCTGGAAGACATGCAAAGAAGTGGCGTTAGTGTGGAATCAAATCTTTTGGACAGAAGGGCCAGGAAGAGAACAAAAAAGAGGGTCACCATCAAAGAAGAACCTTTTGCTTCCTCATCAGATGCCAAATAAGATTCTCTCACCAGAGATGGAGAAAATTATGCAGAGACTCACCATAACTGACAGGAACCCACCTAGGGAGAACCAAGTTGTCCCTCAAATTAGAAACCCAAACTTCATAAGAAATCCACCTCAGATTAGGCAGAGAGATCCTAGAGATCAAAGGGAACAGAGGGGACCTGATCAGCAGATTAGACCACCTCTCCAGGAGAATTATGTCAATGATGGGGAGGAAGTAATCGAGGAGTTTGATGACACTCATATAAACCTAATGGGTGATCATTATCACGATCATGAATCCATTTTTCTCACCCAGGAAGAGCACGAAATCTTTCTCCTTTCACAAATAGAGGTAAATGAGGAAGCTGAGAAAACAGAACATCAAGCTTTTGAGAACGCTATAATGGAGGTTCACATGTAGTATAACCAAAGGATCAAGAAGGAAAAAATGAACTCTCCAAAGAAGGATGCTAAAACCAAGAAAACCTCAAAAAACCCTCCCAAGAAAGTCCCTAGGTGAAATAATGTTGAATCTCATGTGCAAAAAACTCCAAAAATTCTTAAAAGAGAAATTCAGACTGAAGATTCATCAACCATTCAAACAAGTGCGCCTGGCCACAGAGCTTCTACAGATAAATAAGAAGTACAAACCTTAAGAAAATCCACCGCACCTTTCATCCTTGAAGGGGAACTAGCTAAATTGAAGATTCCCATTCCCCTCTCTGAGTTGATGAACAAGAACGCTTATAGGTCTCAAGTGATAAAATCTTTAAGCATCGAACCCGAGATAGGTACCAAAGCTTTGAATGATGGATATGTACATCACTCTGACACATTAAACCTCGTCGATGATCAACCTGAGCTCCTATTTGGTCCTGAAGTTGAAATTCAAACTGATAATGGTGTCATGGCCCCATTTTACATCAACCTAAACATCCATGATTTGATATTACACAACGCTATACTAGATTTGGGTGCCTCTCACAACCTAATTCCCAAAGCCATGATGGAAAATTTGGGACTCGAGGTCACTAGACCCTARAAAGATTTGCATTCTTTCAATTCCAGCAAAGTCGAATGTATAGGCTTGATTAAAGACTTGTGCATCACCCTGGCTCAAATCCCAGTGAAAAGTATGGTGATGGATATCATCATTGCAAATATTCCCCCCAAGTATGRCATGTTTCTATCAAGGTATTGGGTAGCTAAATTAAGAGGAACCCTACAGCTAGATATGYCGTATGCAACCATTCTGGTTTTCRGAAAACATAGAAGACTGTACAGGGAAACACTAATGAAGTATATGGTCAGSAGCCAGGAAAAGTCACACAATTACCCACTATACTCCGCACACTCCGATCTATACTATTTTATTCTATACAATGATGGTGACTTTGAAGAACAAATCGCACAACTGGAAGATGATGCACCTAATCCGAAGGATGATAAAGTAGTTGTCGAAGTAAGAAACCCCATGATTGAAAAGAATGAGGAGTTGTCAGAAGCTTTATGGAGCATGGAATTCGATGGTGCTCTGAGTAAAGAAGGAGTTGGCGTCAGAGTTTAGTTGCATAACCATAGGTCAAAGTATTCAGAGAATAATTCCTACAAGTTGAATTTTCAATGCACGAACAATGTAGCTGAGTACGAGGCTCTGATGCTCGTTTTGAAACTACTAAAGAAAGTTGGTGCCAAAAATATCATGGAAAGGGACAATTCTGAACTGATTATAAAGGAAATCAAAGGTGAGTATGCAGCTAAACACCCCACACTTAGGGCTTCTAGGAATTTTGTTTTGGATGCTCTTCAATGCTTTACTGAAATCGACTTGTAGGTAATGCCTAGAGGAAAAAACATACTGGCGGACGAGTTGGCCACATCGGCAACTACCTGTAAAATTCCTTTTCATCCCACTCGCAAGTACACAGTGGAGGTGAAGTGAAAACCAACCGTTCCTGACAACATTAGATATTGGCAGGTATTTGGAAATGATGATCAAATTGAAGACTTCCTACAGTGTAAGAATGATTTTGAATGTACAAACATAGATTTAGAAAACGATGATGAGATTGTAAATAAATCTATTTCTGAAAGTGTTAGTGTAAATAACGTAGATTTCAAAAATCTCAATGAAAATAAAGTAGATGTAGATGAGTTAAATGAAAATGAGATAGATTATGGTATTCTACAGTTGAAAAGTAATGTGTTACCTAGAGGTTTAGTTCCGCTAGAAGATTTATTTGATTTTAACGACGTTGCCAAAAAACCAATAATTGAAGCTAGTGTTAAGGAGGTCAAAGAATGAAACATAGGAACAGAAGGAAAACCCAAGATGATAAAACTTTATAAATCTCTACCCTATGAGAAAAAACGAAAATACATCGAACTTTTTAAAGAATACTTAGATGTTTTTTCCTAGGGTTACGAGGACTTAAAATCGTACGACGCAAGTATCAAACAGCATCGCATTCCCATAAAATAAGAACACAAACTATTCAGACAGAAACTTAGGAGAATTAATCCCAAGTTGATTCCCATGATAGAGAAAGAAATCAAAAATATGTATGATGCAAATATTATAGTCCCCTTGAGATTTTCCAAATGGGTTTCTAACCAAGTTCCTACCAGGAAGAAAACTGGCGAGATCATACTTTGCATAGATTTTAGAAATCTGAACAAAGTCTCTCTCAAAGACAATTACCCTTTGCCCAAAATGGACCATATTTTACAAAAGGTGATTGGATCCAGTAGGATCTCCTTACTATATGGTTTCTTTGGTTACAACCAAGTTCTGTTCCATCCAGAAGATCAAGAGAAGACAACTTTTACCACACCCTGGGGAACCTTCATGTATGTGAATATGCCTTTTGGTCTGATGAACGTTGGGGCTACTTTTTAGAGAGCAATGGACATTGCTTTTGTGGACGAGTCTAGGAGATTTATATTCATTTATCTGGATGATGTAACTATTTACTCCAAATCTGATGAGGAAAACTTTCTCCACCTCAGATGCATGTTTGAGAAGTGCAAGAAATTTGGGATTTCATTGAATCCTAAGAAAATCATTTTCGGGATAGAGGAAGGTAAACTATTGGGACACATAATCTCGAAAGACAGAATTAAAATAGATCCCAATAGGATAGAATCCATCCAGAAGGTTGAACACCCTAGGAATATCAAAGAACTGCAATCTTTCATTGGAAAAAAAAAATTCCTTAGAAGATTCATACCAAACTTGGCCGAACTTCTCAGGAATATCACAAATATATTAAAACAATACACAAAAATCAAACGGAATTTCGAGTCCAAACAGTCATTTGATCAGGTGAAACATGCTCTCACCCAAGCCACGGTTCTGATTAGCCCAGATTGTACCAAAGACTTTCTTCTTTTCTCCTTCGCATATGAACACACCATAGCAGTTGTGTTGTTGCAGAAAAATACTGAAGGGTACAAACAACCCATAGTATTTTTCAACAAATCTTTGAGAGATGTTCTTTTGAACTATAACATAATGGAGAAACAAGATTTCCCTCTAGTGAAAGCCATAAAGGACTTTAGAGTCTATATTCTCCATTCTAACGTGATTGCATACGTCTTGAACACAGTGGCTAAGGATATCCTGACCCAGGATAATATGGATGGTAGAAGATGAAAATAGATTGTGGTTATTCTGGAGTATGACATTAAAACAAAACCTACTAAACTGATCAAAGCATAGGGTTTGGCCAAATTAATGGCTAAGTCTAATTTTCATGCTTTAGATATTAATTTGACTCCAAACATAAAAGAGGTATTCTTAAACTCCCCTTGGTACGCAGACCTCATTTTTGTACTCCAAAATTTACAAGATCCTCCAGGTTTGAGACCAAAGCTAGATTTATTAAATTGAAAGCATTCAAATTTTTTATTTTAGAAAGCAATCTCTATTGGAAAGATTCTGGTGGTATATTGCTTAATTGCTTGTTAAAAGACAAAGCTGAAAATTTTCTTCAAGATTTTCATGTAGGAGACTATGGTGGGCACCTGAGCTGGAAGACCACAATTAACAAGATTCTAAGGGTTGGTTTTTATTGGCCTACTCTGTTCGTTGATGTCCACCAGAAGGTTACTTCTTGACAAAAGTGCCAGATTTTTGAAGGTAAAAGGAAGCTTCTCCCACTCCCTATGAAACCCATCTCAGTTGAATCTCCTTTCCAACAATGGGGTCTAGACTTCATTGGTGAAATACATCAATCCTCCTCGGGCCAACACAAGTGGATCCTCATAGCCACAGACTACTTCACCAAGTGGATTGAGGTTGTGCCATGCATGCAAGCAAGCTAGCGACTCTATCATCATCAAGTTTTTAGAAACTAACATTTTGTCTCATTTTGGATGCGCTAGAGAAATTATTACTGACAATGCAACGGCTTTCAGATCCATAAGGCTCATAGATTTTTGTAATCAATATCGCATTACTCTTGGACACTCGATGTCTTATTATCCGCAAGGGAATGGGCTAGATGAGTCTTCTAACAAAATTCTGGTGAACATTCTCAGAAAGACACTACAAGAAAACAAGAAATCGTGGCATAATAAGTTGGTTTTTTCACTCTGGGCTGACAGAATAAGCACCAAAAGAGAAATTGGTATGTCTCCATACCATTTGGTGTATGACATCAAGGTAGTTTTTCCCCTTTCATTAGGAGTCCCTGTCATGGAACTATTGCAGGAAACCCAAGAAGAACCAAATGATGTCCAACAAAGGACAAATCAAATGATCCACCTAATGCAATCCAGAGAAGAAGTATACAACATAACTCAAGTGATCCAGGAAAATATAAAAAATATTTATGACAAGAGAACCAAAGGGGATAACTTTGAATTGGGTGATCTAGTTTTGAAATAGGACTCCAGTATTGAAGATAAGGGTAAACATGGAAAGTTCGATAGCTTGTGGAAGGGTCCTTACACCATTCAAGCCTATAGAGGAAATAATGCTTTCCTGCTTAGTAATAGTGATGGATCAGACCTGCCAGGGGGACCTGTAAATGGCAGGATGCTAAAGCATTATATTTCACCTCAGTAAAGAGATAACCTTTCCCTTTCCATTGTACATATCATTTATTTTACAAGCAGTGTGTGTGTAGGTGCATTTGTTCAGGTGTTTGAAGCTCACAGAGAAGGCCCTAAGACACTGAATAATGTCATCAAAATTTTCAAAATAAAGCAAGTCAGATAGTAGAAGAAGCTCTAGAGGAAGTTTTTCAAAACAACAAGAAATAAGATTCTTGACATCTCACAAGGAGGATACCATCCCCATGTGGAGCCACTGTTATAATCCTATAATTATAGGATCAACTACTGATTCTAATTTGTTTCCTTTAGTGTTTTTGACTTGCATATATTGTTGCATTCTACAAAAGAAAAGAAAAGAAAGGAAAAAGAAAAGAAATAAAAAGAGGGCATGAAAGAAAAAGGATAAATACCCATGAATTGATAATGACTTGATCCATACAGTTTAGCATGGCCAAGTCTTTTTAAATTTAAGTATTTAGGATTAGTGAATAAACTTGGCTATACTGTCTAATCTTAGCCAAGTAAATTAGGTTAGCTAGTGAATAAATTTGACCAAACAGTCTAATCTTGGTCAAATAACCCCAAGGTAGAGTATTTTCTTAGCCCAATAGTCTAAGTTTGGCTAAAGGTGCAAATGAGTAGGTTAGGAAATAGGTTAGTTAGTTTCTCTTGAGCAAAATTTGTAAGATGATCGATGAAAACTGCATGATTTTGATGGTGAAATGTTTTTTTAACCCCATGGTGACAAAATCAAGGGAAGCAGCACACAAAACCCATTAAAGGATCATTAAGCCTGAGTTTGGCCTCATATATTGAAATGCACCCCAGAGATTAAAGATCGGGCCTAGATCTATGAATATGATTTTGGTGCCCAAATCTATGGCTTTGATGAGTTTTCGGACCCCCCCCCAAACCGTTCGACCTTTAATGCTGGGGGGCGGGGGGGTCTAAAAAAATGATTAAAGTGTGCACTCATATCTATGATCATCCCGCCATCATGCAAATCGACGGTCCATAAGAGATTTTGGACGCCCCCCGACCATTCTACCTTTAACGGTGGTGGGGGTCCAACATGATGGTTAAAGAATGTGCTTGAAACAACAGTTGATCTAGCTTTGTTCATATCAATGGTCAGAGAGAGATCCCGGACCCCGCCAACCTTTCTACCTTTAACAACAGCAGGGGGATCCGAAATGAAGCAGTGTCCAGGTGGGTCCCACCGCTACGTGGCATCATCTCATTGCATCTTACCTCCCCACTCCAAACATTTACTGCTTACCATTTTTCCAACTCACCACCATCATCCAGAGATGTCACATCCCAAAACCACCCTTTGCAAGTCCCATTTCATGACCCTGTCAGCATGTCCCATCCATCTAACCGTTACGGGTCATATCTTTTGCGTTCATTCCCCAATCACCATTCTGCATGTCATCTAGGTACACACGTCAGATGTCTTTCACCCTGCCCTCTCACGCTCTAAAGGACCCGTTGACCATTTATTACCAACCACATACCCGTTGTTCACCTGACCTATCCTTTTTTTGCACAAGGGACACCCGTCCACTAAATTCCAACCTCGTTTCGATCATTTTCATTTCACTCACACTCCCTGCATATCAGAGACTCATTTTCCTCCACCTCTGCAACATCTCATTCAACCATAGTTTTCGCCTACTAACGTGTTTTCAGTGTGCAGGTACCGGTGGAAATCAATGGCACCCAAAAGTAAAAGGTCAAATGTGGAGGAAAAAAAATTTCTCCCACCTCCTATCAATCTCGACCAAATCCCATTAGTAGACAAAGACTATTTAATTTCAGAAACCAGGTCCAAATTCAACTTTGTCGAGCTATAGTCGTAGTTTAAAGACACTTTCATTGATCAGAGCGATGAAATTGGGCTCTGGGAGTCAAGTTTCCCTCTGTATCTTTTTCCCCAAGTCCATCATTTTCCCGAATTCACCCTCAAATGCCAAGTGCACTACCTCCCTGGTCAGAGAGACATATTATCATCGTCTAGAGAAACCTTTTTCTTTATTACACCTGAGGCCAAGAATCAAATGATACAGGTGCCCATATCCGAACCTGGTTCTCCCCTCACAATTGAAATATTGATCGAAATGTATCAGAACCTGTCATTTTACCAAAGAGCACAAATCTTTGGGCTATTCCTCCCATAAGATGCCCAATTTCCTAAGAAGAATCCCCCTTATCATTCCTCCATATTTTCCGAAAAGGGAAACCATATTATCTCGACACTGTGATGTTTGCTCAGTTATTTCTCAGATGAATGGGTGGATGAACCTATCCTAGGTTTCCTATCCATTTTCTCTGTTGAAGAGAGAGTTACCACCCAGTTTGATTACAGCGGTTTTTTGGCCAAAAACCTACACGAGCAACTGGAAAATTTCCCTACATAAGGCATGTTCTAGCATTCTTCAATATTTGCCTACATGATTATGTTCTATCAAGCAAACAAATTTTCCTTTCTCATGCAGAAGATGGACAAGGATGGAAAACCACAAGCAATAACTTTATGGACATCGTTGCTCAAAAGAAACTCCACTGAATTCAGTTTCAAACAGTTAATCGAGTTGTTTTATCACCCAGTAGTAAGCATGCTCAGTGGAAGACCATAACCGAGGATAAACAAGGAGATCCAAAGAGTTCTTCACCTTTCAGATCTCACAAAGACTAGGGATTGGTTCCTATATCAGAATCACACAGAGATCAGAGTGTATGGGTGTGAACTAGCTCCATACAAACTGCCTAAGTATGTGCATGTTCGAATATTTGCACTAGAGTATATTTGTTAGATGATAAACTCATATGACATTCACTTTGTGTCTCTAAAGAAAAAATAGCAGATAAGGATTAAAGGGAAAATAGGATTGTTTATCTACAACAGTCGAGTTGTTGGGGAAGAGAAAGATAAACTATTAAAGGAAATGAAATTCAGCACCAGTTTCATTTGGCGCTATGATCCAAGTGGGATCATTGCAGAGATGAGATCCAAAAACAAAATTTCACCTTATGCTCTCACCCTCAAACCATAAATTGAAAAGTATATGAACTAGATAGAGTGGGAGGCAAATACTCTAGTAGATATTGAACAACAAGAATATCCTTCGGTCTCTTTTTCACAGACTGCCTCTCCACAGGTACCAAAGGAAAAAAGGGCAAGAAATTATGCCTCGCCTTCAATCACTGAGGTATCAGCAGAATATTTTCAGGTATACAACAAAAGACCCAAAACCACTCATGTTATTCACAAGTCTGGTGAGGAAGAGCCCTACTCTACCAAAGTGTTTGAGGGAAAACATCAGGTGGTGTCCACTTCTTCTTCGAAGAAGTATATTGATATAGTTGTGACCACCCAAAATCCACAAGGATCTGTACCCCTGAACATTTTCAAAAAATATGACATGATTAAAAAGAAGAACCAGATGCTGACCAACAGCACTTACGCTCAGTTCTGGAAGAAAACCTCCACAACACAACACATACTGTTGTCAGCTTTTGACATAGATAAAGGGAGAATGCATCTGGAATTTCTGCAATCATAGGTGCCTCAACCCAAAGTGATCACTGACTACAAACGATGAACTATTGTTTTTGACACCAAACAAGTCCATCCAGCTCATTAGATGGATTTCAACAGACAAACTGGAGAAATGGTTTTCTCAACATTGGCACATGCTTCCTCTATGGCAGCAAAGTTACAAGTATCCCTAAACAATGTTCAGACCCAATTGAAGTTGGAAAAGATATCCTCTTTTGCAAAGGATAACAGAATAAAATCCTTAGAGGAGTTGGTGTTCAAGATTGGGTATGTTCCCTCAAATGTAAAAGTAGCAGAGGAGATGATAAATAAAAAGAATACTGACATTACATCTCTGCGAAAATAGACGAAATTACCACCAACAGAGGATTCACAAGCTAAAGAAATAGCTGAGGCAGAAGACGAGAAAGAGGAATTGTTGAAGCTAATCATGCAGCAAAATGCATAGATAAAGGAAATGGAGGCAGAATTGGAAAGGTTATTGAAAGAGAAGGAACAATCAACCCCGATGGAATTTATTCCATTAAGTGCAGTTCCCCTTGCGGAAGTCAGTACAACAGTCGTGCCAATGACCACTATAGCAAAAATTCCATCGGCAACTCCATTGACAATGCTAGAAAAGACTGTCGATCTAGCAAAGTCCATGGAGGAGATGACTCTGCAAGGAACAGAGATCAATAGGCTGAAAATGGAGGTTGAAAGTCTCCAGGAACTCAAGCCTTCCTTCCAAACAAGATAAAATGTTGAGAGACAAGTATCAGAGAAACTTAAGCAAGAAATACAGCAGCTCCATAAACAAACAATGGCAGGTAAGACATTAGCAAAGGCTAAGAAAAATATTTGGACAGACATCTCCAACTCCATAAATGAGATTTGTCCCATGGTGAAAACCATGTTCGAGCAACATGATATGGTGCTAAAGAGTAGGCAGGTCATCGACAGGATAAGGAGAGAGCTGGGTGAAATGCCCTCGGCAGCTAACGAGATCATCAAGTTTCCAAATTCAAAAACCAAGGAAGAGCTTGAAGAACTGAAAGTTGAAGACAGAACATAGACTATCCTCGAAGTAAAAAGAGTATTTACCAAAAGAAGATTAATGTTGTAGTTGGAGGAGAAAGATCAGAACATGGACATTGGAGTTCAGAGATTTTTTAACAAGCTTGAGGCCTTACAAAAAAAGGGCCTTCCTCGCTTACTTATCCTAAATGATAAATTGATGACTTTATCTGATTATAAGAAAAATATTTCCACCATGGCCAAAGACAGTTCCAAGTTCTCAGAGATACAAGGTAGCATCACAGGCAAAGCGTTCTTGGAGACTTTGCAGCCTGACCTCAGCATACAGCACGAAATCAAGTACATTTTCCTCACCAAGATTACTTTTGCTAAGTATACCAAGATGGATGAAATCTACCACCAACTATTGAAAGTTACCATCCTAGGTACACAAATATGGGATGAGTTGTGTGAATTGATTAAGTAAAGATAAAGGTCTTGTCCAAATCAGCATCCAGGATAGTCAAATTCATATGAATGACTCACCAAAGGTCTCCTCCAAATCAGCATCCAGCGCAGTCAAAGTCATGTGAATGACTCGCCAATGGTCTTCCCCAAAATCATCATGAAAGATTCGACGCATCATCATCAGTTCCTATATTTTTGCATCTTTCTAGCTAGTTAGTTAGATTCAGGGTCTGCCACGTCCTGATCATTAATGACAGGATCATTTGTAACTTTGATTATAAATATTTAGAACTTAGAAGTATTGAGGGTTGATCTTTACACCCAAGCAAGTTGTAATCGTTGTAAATTTTATGAAGAGGTCATTCCATTAATAAAAAGAGATGTTTCACAGGATTCCTGCATGTTAGTTGTTGGTGAAGTTTCCTCTATCTTCGTAAAAGGTTTTCTTTCTCAGTTATCATGTTGTTTTTCTAACCTAATCTTTAAAAGAAGTTAAAGTTGCAGAATTTTCCCTTGTGTACATTGTTCTTAATCTTTTACATATTTAAATGTTTTCCTTCTGATGTTACAATAAAAACATTCTTAATTGCTTTTTTGTTTTAACTGATATCTCACCTTTTCAGTTATCTATCATTTTATTCCTAAAGAATCCAGCAGTTGCACTACCTTGCCCTGTAAAATGAATCTTCTGAAAACTGTCCTTTGATCTCCATTTTTATAAAACAGACCCCATAACCCAATGGAAGCATAAGTTACATTCATCCATTTTATTAAAAAATACAAACAAGTCGGTACTATTCTTTTTTAAACTAGCCTAAGATCTGAAAATCCAAACAAATCTAAATATTACAGAGAGATCCCTCTCTGAAACTGGTAGGGCTAGATCCCAGTTTCGAAGTGGTTGGTTAAGGTTACCTCTTGTAAATTTATTCTTCCCTTTTACAACCTATGGGAATTTATAGAGTGATAACATAAATGGCGACCATACTGGGGACGAACTGAACAAACTTTCCACCCCTTGATTTTTTTCCCCTAGACAAAGATAACTTTATTTATGAAAGAATCACAAACCCTAAATTTATCTAGAAATAATGTTCAGAGGTTGTTAAAGTTTGTATATAGTAATTAAAAATCTCCAAAAAGAAATAAAAATTAGGATTCTAGCTCCCAAAAGAATTTTTACTAGCTCTGATCCTGACCCAGAACCTGCAATAGCAACAAATAATCCTGAAAGGTTACTTAGGAAGACAAATACTGCAGAGATTTCAAGGAGTAATAGCCCACTTCTAAGGTCCCCTTCCCTCCCAGAAAATTTAGCTACTCTCCAATATCTTGAGTTTGATATATCCTTTCAACCAGGGCTTTTCAGGACAAAATTTGACAGTTTTGTCAATAAAACGGTCTTAGATCAAACCGTCGTTCAGCCCAGGACCCCTGAAATACTCTCTCCCAGAGCTGAAGTTGATCAACGTTTTTGCCCTGAGACTGATAAGCTTGAAGACTTAGTTGTGAATCTTGGTCAAGCCTTAGACAAACTCCATCTTCAGCAGTCCATTGAGCTTCATGTTTTAACTATTGTTGCAACTTCTTTTAAATCTAAACCAGGTCACTCCATTCCTCCAAGCCCTTCATCTTCTATAGTTTTAGTCACTACCTCTTCTATCACACAGGTTATTGTTCAGCCTCCTCCACCAATCATTGCAGCAAGATATTCTCCATTGGTATTGGTTGCTCCTTTACATGACATGCCTCAAGATTATCAAACCAGGCTCCCTCAGTTTGACAGTATTGGTCCCCTGAATGCACAACAACATGTTGATGAAATGAACGATTATTTTGACTTGCAGGAAGTAGATGAAGTTGATGTGAAGATGAGATTATTCGCACAAAGTCTGACTGGAGAAGTCAAAAAGTGGTTCAAAACCTTACGT
This sequence comes from Picea sitchensis, assembly GCA_010110895.2. Classification (NCBI taxonomy): domain Eukaryota; kingdom Viridiplantae; phylum Streptophyta; class Pinopsida; order Pinales; family Pinaceae; genus Picea; species Picea sitchensis. The sequence goes on from SNQJ01S0002058.1 coordinate 16,063, forward strand.
GCTGCTACCATAACTGACATTGTTTTCTTTCATCAAACTTTCCTTGACAAGTGGGAGGGAAAGAACATCAAACGGAACCAAGGAGTGACAGTGCAGGATTACTGCACTCGCTTCAACAATCTATACAATGCAATCCCTGCTGATATCAAACCACCACAAGGTTTGGCATTAATAAAATTCCATGATGGATTTGATGCTAACATGTCATATCCATTGAGGGAAAGAAACACATCAACTCTAGAAGACATGCAAAGAAGTGTCGTCAGTGTGGAATAAAATCTTTTGGCCAGAACGGCCAGGCAAAGAAACGAAAATACGGTCACCATCAAAGAAGAACCTTATGCTTCCTCATCAGATGAAAAATTAGATTCTCTCGCCAGGGCTATGGAGAAAATGATGGAGAGACTCACCATAACTGACAGGAACCGACCTAGGGAGAACCAAGTTTTCCCTCAAATTAGAAACCCAAACTTCAGAAGAAATCCACCTCAGATCAGGAAGAGAGATCCTAGAGATCAAAGGGAATAGAGGGGACCTGATCAGCAGATTAGACCACCTCTCCAGGAGAATTATGCCAATGATGGGGAGGAAGTAATCAAGGAGTTTGATTACACTCATATAAACCTAATGGGTGATCATGATCACGATCATGAATTCATTTTTCTCACCCAGGAAGAGCACGAAATCTTTCTCCTTTCACAAATAGAGGTAAATGAGGAAGCTGAGAAAATAGAATAGAAAGCCTTTCAGAACGCTATAATGGAGGTTCACAGGCAGTATAAACTGAGGAGAAATAAGGCAAATGAGAACTCTCCGAAGAAGGCTACTGAAACCAAGAAAACCTCAGAAAACCCTCCCAAGAAAGTCCCTGGGTGAAATAATGTTGAAGCTCCTGTGCAAAAAAGTCCAAAAATTCTTAAAAGACAAAGTCGGACGCATCAACCATTCAAACAAGTGTACCTAGTCATAGAGATTCTACAGATAAATAATAAGTATAGACCTTAAGAAAATCCACCACTCCTTTCAGCCTTGAAGGTGGAACTAGCTAAATTGAAGATTCCCATTCCCCTCTCTAAGTTGATGAACAAGAATGCTTACAAGTCTCAGGTGATAAAATTGTTGAAGGAAAAACTCCCTCCGGACAGGTAGATCTCCTCTTGAGAGCTAGACTCTTAACTCTTAAGATAGAAGATGCTTAACATGGGCACTGACTTCCTTTCAGATCTATACAATCTAATGCATGAGGAGGAAGGAGAAAAGAAGTACCTTTTACCGGCGTTTGTCCCTGCACGCTCCGAGTTGAGCTCCAATCTTTCACTCCTTGATGAGCCCTGTAGAAAAAAAATAGTACAACCACTTCTTACTCTATTTATATTAGCTTGAAATAGATCTATCTATCATAGACAATTTCATGTGAGATTAAACACAAACTAGAAAGAAATAGGCCAAGTGTGTCATATTGATGAGAACAATGACATGAGTAGCTTACAACCGTAGATGTGAATGCGACAGCTTCGTCAAGTCCCCTTTTTTCTAACCCTTTCTCAAAAGATCCATGATCCAGATGACAACAACTTTACTGATTACTTTCCTCCAGTTCACTGTATGTTTCCTATGAGATCATAGGTTTCATGCTTCCAATTCTTCCCCTTCTTCACCATGATAGAGCCTGCTTATATAGGTTCAGAGAGGCTTAACCTCTTGAGGTATCTTTAGGGTAAGTTGAGGAATTCCTTCCTTAGATCAGGGATCTTCTCCTAAGATCATGGTTGAACCAGGAATTCGAATGCAACTGCCTTCCAAACTTGAAATATCTTCCCCTTATTCTCCTCGACAGATCAACTACTGCCCAGATTAGACAGCGCTCCCTCAAAAGGGGCATCAGGGTGCTATAGTGCTCCCTAGTAGGCTCAAGGGGGGAGCTAGCACTCTAAAAATCTATAGCGCACCCTTAGAAGGGTTGTTTGGTTCTATAAATCTCCCTAGCACCTTAAAGGGGAGCGCCAGCGCTCCTAAGGGTGATGTAGGGGAGCGATCTCTCCCAAAACCTTAAATTAAATGCTCCTTTCAGGTGGCAAGAGGTTTTTATCTCCAGTTAGCCATTCCTCTTTCTTCAAATCAAGTGTTTGAGTCATTTTAAGTGTCTCCTTAGTTTCGTCATTATGGCAATATGTTTTTCTTGATACTTGCGACACTTATGAGCAACATGCAACACTTGCGAGCAACATGCGACACTTGCCAAAGCGGGTAATGTTGATGTGTAACAGATTGCCCCCCAAAGTATGAAGTTAGAAGATGAGAATTAATAATTGAAATGCTTTGTAGACTTTCAAGCAAGGGTATAGACTCGAAGAACCTGACAGAAGTTGCACACAAACATCCAACAAATATCATGACATGTTTCAAACCCAAGGCAGGCATACCTATGCTTGGGTGATCAAGACTTGCAATATATGGCCACCATAAAATACACTGCGGATCCATAATTGTATTGATAAAAAGGTATAGCCACTGAGGATACAATGTGGATCTATACTTTGATGACCTGAATTGATCGTAGCCATGAAGAATACACAGTGGATCTATGAGATGACAAGACATAGCCACGACCAATACAAA
>SNQJ01S0002058.1:24946-54299 GCA_010110895.2 Picea sitchensis
GAACGGTCAGGGGGGTCCAGAAAATCTTGTGAACTGTAGATCTCAACGTCAACTTCTCAATCGTTCATTTATGTGCTATCTTTACTCTGTGAGTGCAAAGTCATATTTTCTCCAAAACTTAGGATAGGTGCATTATGTGGATTTCATGCACTATTTCCCTTGCTTTTGTCTCCATGGGGTTAGGAAAAACCACTTAGCGTCAACAACCATGAATTTTATTTTCTTTCCCTTGAAAATAATTTGCAGAGATGAAATATTATTTGCAAGCCAATATACACCGAGAGTGAAAAATTTCCAGTCACCAGATGATACTATGAATTATAGGGTTATAACAAGGGTAAAAATGGAAATTTCGATAGCTTGTGGAAGGGTCCTTACACCATTCAGGCCTATAGAGGAAATAATGCTTTCCTTCTTAGTAATAGTGATGGATCAGACCTGCCAGGGGGACCTGTAAATGGCAGGATGTTGAAGCATTATCTTCTGCCTCAGTAGAGAGATCACATTTCCCTTTCCATTGTACATATCGTTTATTTTACAAGCAGTGTATGTGTAGGTGCATTTGCTCAAGTATTTGAAGCTCGCAGAGAAGGCCCTAAGACATTGAATAATGTCATCAAAATTTTCAAAATAAAGCAAGTCAGATAACAGAAGAAGCTCTAGAGGAAGTTTTTCAAAACAACAATAAACAAAATTCTTGGCATCTCACAAGGAGGATTCCATCCCCAAGTGGAGCCATTGTTATAACCCTATAATTATAGGATCAACTATTGATTGTAATTTTGTTTCCTTTAGTGTTTTTGACTTGCAGATATTGTTGCATTCTCCAAAAGAAATGAAAAGAAAAGAAAAGAAAAAATAAAGAAATAAAAAGAGGGCATGAAGGAAAAAGGATAAATCCCCATGAATTGATAATGACTTGATCCATACAGTTTAAACATGGCCAAGTCTTTTTAAATTTAAGTAATTAGGATTAGTGAATAAGCTTGGCTATACTGTCTAATCTTAGCCAAGTAAATTAGGTTAGCTAGTGAATAAATTTGACCAAACAGTCTAATCTTGGTCAAATAACCCCAGGTTAGAGTATTTTCCTAGCCCAACAATCTAAGTTGGGCTAAAGGTGCAAATGAGTAGGTTAGGACATAGGTTAGTTAGTTTCTCTTCAATAAAATTTGTAAGATGATCGATGAAAAATGCATGATTTTGATGGTGAAATGTTTTTCTAACCCCACAGTGACAAAAGCAAAGGAAGCAGCGCACAAAACCCATAAAAGGATCATTAAGCCTAAGTTTGGCCTCATATACTAAAATGCGCCATGGAGGTTAAAGATCGGTCCTAGATCTATGAGTAATCTTTTGGTGCCCAAATCTATGGCTCTGATGAGTTTTCTGACCCCCTCGACCGTTCGACCTTTAACGGTGGGTGGGGGGGGTCCGAAAAAGTGATTAAAGTGTGCACTCATATTTATGGTCATCCCTCTAGCGCATAAGTGGACGATCCACAAGATATTCTGGACCCCCCTGACCATTCTACCTTTAACGGTGGGGAGCGGGGTCTGACATGATGGTTAAAGAATGCGCTTGAAACAACAGTTGATCTAGCTTTGTTCAGATCAACAGTTAGTGAGAGATCCTGAACCCCCCCAAACTTTCTACCTTTAACAGTGGGGGGGGTCCAGAATGAAGCAGTGTCCAATCGGGTCCCACCCCTACGTGGCATCTTCTCATTACATCTTACCTCCCCACTCCAAACATTTATCGCTTACCAATTTTCTAACTCACCACCATCATCCATAGATGTCACATCCCAAAACCACCCTTTGCAAGTCCCATTTCATCACCTTGTGAGCATGTCCCATCCATCTAACTGTTACAGGTCATATCTTTTTCGTTCATTCCCCAATCACCATTATTCATGTCATCTCGGTACACACATTAGATGTATTTAACCCTACCCTCTCACGCTCTAAAGGACATGTTGACCATTTATTACCGGCCACATAACCGTTGTTCACCTGAGCTGTCCTTTTTTCGCACAATGGACACCTGTTCACTAAATTCCAACCCCATTTCGGTCATTCACATTTCACTCACACTCCCTGCGTATTAGAGACTCATTTTTCTCTGCCTCTACAACATCTCATCTAGCCATAGTTTTCGCCTACTAATGTGTCTTCAGTGTGCAGGTACAGATGGAAATCAATGGCACCCAAAAGTTAAAATTAAAATGTGGAGGAAAATCCTTATCTCTCACCTCCTATCGATCTTGACCGAATCCCATTAGCAGACAAAGACTATTTAATTTCACAAAACAGGTCTGAATTCGACTTTGTCGAGATACAATCGTGGTTTAAAGACACTTTCATCGATCAGAGCGATTAAATTGGGCTCTGGGAGTCAAGTTTCCCTCTGTATATTTTTCCCCAAGTCAATCATTTTCTTGAATTCTCCCTCAAATGCCAAGCGCACTACCTCCCTGATCAGAGAGCCATAGTATCGTCGTCTAGAAAAACATTTTTCCTTGTTACACCTGAGGCCATCGATCAAATGATGCAGGTGCCTAGATCTGAACCCCATTCTCCCCTCACAATTTAAATATAGACTGAAATGTATCAAAACCTGTCTTTTCCCCAAAGAGCACAAATCTTTGAGTTGTTCCTCCCACAAGATGCCCAATTTCCTGAGAAGAATCCCCCTTATCATTCCTCCATATTTTCCGAAAAGGGAAACCATATTATCTTGACACTGTGTTGTTTGCTCAGTTATTTCTCAGATGAATGGGTAGATGAACCTATCCTAGGTTTCCCATCCATTTTCTCTGCTGAAGAGAGAGTTTCCACCCAATTTGATTACATCGGTTTTTTGGCCAAAAACCTGCACGAGCAACTGGCAAATCTCCCTACAGAAGTCATGTTCCAGTATTATTCAATACCGGCCTACATGTTTATGTTCTATCAAGCAGCCAAATTTTCCTTTCTCATGCAGAAGATGGACAAGGATGGAAAACCACAAGCAGTAACTTTATGGACATCATTCCTCAGAAGAAACTCCATTGAATTCAGTTTCAAACAGTTCATCAAGTTGTTTTATCACCTAGTAGTAAGCATGCTCAGTGGAAGACCAGAACTGAGGATAAACGAGGAGATCCAAAAATTTGTGTACCTTTCGGATCTCACAAAGACCGGGGATTGGTTCCTATATCATAATCACATAGATATCAGAGTGTATGGGTGCGATAGCTCCATACAATCTGCCTAGTATGTGCATGTTCGAATATTTTCACTAGAGTATATTCGTCAGATGATAAACTAAGATGGCATTCACTTTGTGTCTCTTAAGAAAAAACAACAGATGAGGATTAAAGGGAAAATAGGACCATTTATCTGCAACAGTCGAGCTATTGGGGAAAAGGCAGATAAACAATTAAAGGAAATGAAATTCAGCACCAGTTTCATTTGGAATTATGATCCAAGTGGGATCATTGCAGAGATGAGATCCAAAAACAAAATTTCACCTTGTGCTCACACCCTCAAACCATAAATTGAAAAGTATGTGAACCAGACAAAGTGGGAGGCAAATACTCTAGTAGATATTGAACAGCAGGAATCTCCTTTAGTCTCTTTTTCACAGACTACCACTCCACAGGTGTCAAAGGAAAAAAGTCCAAGAAAGGATGCCTCACCTTCAATCACTGAGGTATCAGTAGAATATTTCCAGGTATACTGCAAAAGACCCAAAACCACTCATGTTATTCACAAGTCTGGTGAGGAAGAGCCTTACTCTGCCAAAGTGTTTGAGGGAAAACATCAGGGGGTGTCCACTTCTTCTTCAAAGAAGCAGACGGATATAGTTGTGACCACCCAAACTCCACAAGGATCTATACCCCTAAACATTTTTGAAAAATATGACATGATTAAAAAGAAGAACCAAATGCTGACCAAAAGCACTTACGCTCAGTTATGGAAGCAAACCTCCACAACACAACACAAATTGTTGTCATCTTTTGACACAGAGAAAGGAAGAATGCATCTGGCATTTATGCAAGCATAGGTGCCTCAACCCAAAGAGATAATTGACTACAAAAGGACAACTATTGTTTTTTGACACCAAACAAGTCCATCCATCTAATCAGATGGATTTTCATAGACAGACTGGAGAAATGGATTTCTCCACATTGGAACATGCTTCCTATACAACAACAAAGTTACAGGTATCCCTAAACAATGTTCAAACCCAATTGAAGTTGGAAAATATATCCTCTTTTGCAAAGGATAACAGAATAAAATCTTTAGAGGAGTTGGTGCTCAATATTGGGTATGATCCCTCAAATGTAAAAGCAGCAGAGGAGATGATAAAGAAAAAGAATGTTGATATTACATCTCTTAGAAAACAACTTAAATTTCCACCAACAGAGGATTCACAAGCTAAAGAAATAGTTGAGGTAGAAGACGAGAAAGAGGAATTGTTGAAGCTAATCATGCAGCAGAACGCACAGATAAAGGAAATGGAGGAAGAATTGGAAAGATTATTGAAAGAGAAAGAACAATCAACCCCGATGGAATTTATTCCATTAAGTGCATTTCCCCTTGCGAAAGTCAATACAGCAGCCATGCCAATGACCACTACAGTAGAAATTCCATCAGCAACTCCATTGAAAGCAATGGAAAAGACTATGGAGGTAACAAAGTCCATGGAGGAGATGACTCTGCAAGGAAAATAGATCAATAGGCTGGAAATGGAGGTTGAAAGTCTCCAAGAACTCAAGTCTTACTTCCAAACAAGATACAATATTGAGAGACAAGTATTAGAGAAGCTTAAGAAGGAAATACAATAGCTCCAGAAAAAAACAGTGGCAGGTAAGACATTAGCAGAGTCTAAGGAAAATATCTGGACAGACATCTCCAACTCCACAAATGAGATTTGGCCCATGGTGCAAATCATGTTTGAGAAACATGATCTGGTGCTAAAGAGTAGGTAGGCCATCAACAGGATAAGGAGAGAGATGGGTGAAATGCCCTTGGCAGCTAATGAGATCATCAAGTTTCTGAATTCAAAAACCAAGGAAGAGCTTCAAGAAATGAAAGTTGAAGATAGAACAAAGACTATCCTCAAAGTAAAAAGAGTGTTGACCAAAAGAGGATTAGTGTTGCAGTTGGAGCGGAAATCTTAGAACATGGACATTGGAGTTCAGAGAGTTTTTAACAAGCTTGAGGCCTTACAAAAAAAGCGCCTTCCTGGCTTACTTGTCCTAAATGATAAATTGATGACTTTATCCGATTATAATCAAAATATTTCCAACATGGCCAAAGATAGTTCCAAGTTCTCAGGGATACAGGGCAGCATCACAGGCAAAGCATTATTAGAGACTTTGTAGCCTGACCTCAACATACAGCATGAAATCAAGTACATTTTCCTCACCAAGCCGACTTTTGGTAAGTATACCGAGATGGATGAAATCTATCGCCGGCATTGAAACTTACCATCCTAGGTACACAAAGATGGGATGAGCTGTGAGAATTGATTGAGTAAAGATAAAGGTCTCATCCAAATCAGCATCCAGCTCAATCAAAGTCATATGAACGACTCACCAAAGGTCTCGTCCAAATCAGCATCCAGCGCAGTCAAAGTCATGTGAATGACTCTCCAACGGTCTGCCCCAAAATTATCATGAAAGATTTGACGCGTCATCATCAGTTCCTATATTATTTCATCTTGTTAGCTAGTTAGTTGGATTCAGGGTCTGCCATGTCCTGATCATTAATGACAGGGTCATTTGTAACTTTGATTATAAACATTTCAAACTTACAAGTATTGAGGATTGATATTTATGCCCAAGCAAGCTGTAAACGTTGTAATTTTTATCAAGAGGTCATTCCAGTAATACAAAGAGACATTTCATAGGATTTCTGCGTGTTAGTTGTTGGTGAAGTTTCCTTTGTCTTCGTAAAAGGTTTTCTTTCTCAGTTATCATGTTGTTTTTCTAACCTAATCTTTAAAAGAAGTTAAATTTGCAGAATTTGCCCTTGTGTACTCTGTTCTTAATATTTTACACATTTAAATGTTTTCCTTTTGATTTTACGACAAAGAAATTCTTAATTGATTTTTTTTTAACTGATATCTCACCTTTTCATTTATCTATCATTTTATTCCTAAAGAATCTAGCAGTTGCACTACCTTGCCCTGTAAAACGAATCTTCTAAAAATTGTCCTTTGATCTACATTTTTATAAAATAGAACCCATAGCCCAATGGAAGCATAAGTGACATTCAACCATTTTATTAAAAAACACAAACAAGTCGGCACTATTCTTTTTTAAACTAGCCTAAGATCTGAAAATCCAAACAAATCTAAATCTTACAGAGAGATCCCTTTCTGAAACTGGCAGGGCTAGATCCCAGTTTTGAAGTGGTTTGTTAAGGTTACCTCTTGTAAATTTCTTCTGCCCTTTTACAACCCCTAGGAATTTACAGAGTGATAACATAAATGGAGACCATACTGGGGATGAACTGAACAAACTTTCCACCCCTTGATTTCTTTCCACTAGACAAAGATAACTTTATTTCTGAAAGAATCACAAACCCTAAATTTATCTAGAAATAATGTTCATAGGTTGTTAAAGTTTGTATATAGTAATTAAAAATCTCCAAAAAGAAAATAAAAAACAGAATTCTGGCTCCCAAAAGAATTTTTACTAGATCTCATCCTGACCCAGAACCTGTAATAGCAACAGACAACCCCGAAAGGTTACTCAGGAAGAAAAATACTGTAGAGATTTCAAGGGGTAACAACCCACTTCTAAGGTCCTCTTCCCTCCAAAAAAAGCTAGTTACTCTTCAAGATCTTGAGTTTGATATATCCTTTCAACCAAGCCTTTTCAAGACAAAATCTGACAGTTTTGTCAGTAAAACGGTCTTAGATCAAACCGTCGTTTAGCCCAGGACCCCTGAAATACTCTCTCCCAGAGTTGAAGTTGATCAACGTTTTCACCTCGAGACTGATAATATTGAATACTTAGTTGTGAATCTTGGTCAAGCCTTAGAAAAACTCCATCTTCAGCAGTCCGTCGAACTTCATGTTTTAACTATTGTTGCAGTTTCTGTTAAATCTAAACCAGGTCACTCCATTCCTCCAATCCCTTCATCTTCTATAGTTTAAGTCACTACCTCTTCTGTCACACAGGTTATTGTTCAGCCTCCTCCACCAATCATGGCAGCAAGATATGTTGCATTGGTATTGGTTGTTCCTTTACATGACATGCCTCAAGATTATCAAACCAGACTCCCTCAGTTTGATAATACTGGTCCCCTGAATGTACAAAAACATGTTGACAAAATGAACGATTATTTTGACTTACAGAAAGTAGATGAAGTTGATGTGAAGATGAGATTATTCATACAAAGTCTGATTGGAGAATTCAAAAAGTGGTTCAAAATATTACGTGCTGCTACCATAATTGGCATTGTTGTCTTTCATCGAACTTTCCTTAACAGGAGGAAGGTAAAGAAAAATCCTCTCCAGATTCTATCAAAGTATGAGAACATCAGATGGAACCAAGGAGAGACAGTGAAGGATTACTACACTCGTTTCAGCAATCTATACAATGCAATCCCTTCTGATATCAAACCACCACAAGGTTTGACATTAATAAAATTCCCTAATGGCTTTGACGTTGACAAGTCATATCAGTTGAGGGAAAGAAATGTAGCAACTCTGGAAGACAAGCAAAGAAGTGTCGTCAGTGTGGAAGAAAATATTTTGGCCAGAAGGGCCAGGCAAAGAACATAAAAGAGGGTCACCATCAAAGAAGAACCTTTTGCTCCCTCATCAGATGCCAAATTAGATTCTCTCGCCATAGCTATAGAGAAAATTATGGAGAGACTCACCATAACTGACAGGAACCCACCTAGGGAGAACCAAGTTGTCCCTCAAATTAGAAACCCAAACTTCAAAAGAAATCCACCTCATATCAGGCAAAGAGATCCTAGATATCAAAGGGAACAGAGTGGACCTAATCAGCAAATTAGACCACCTCTCCAGGAGAATTATGTCGATGATGGGGAGGAAGTAATATAGGATTTTGATGACACTCATATAAACCTAATGTGTGATCATGGTCACGATCATGAATCCATTTTTCTCACCCAGGAAGAGCATGAAATCTTTCTCCTTTGACAAACAGAGGTAAATGACGAAGCTAAGAAAACAGAACAAAAAGCCTTTGAGAACTCTATAATGCAGGTTCACAGGCAGTATAACCTGAGGATCAAGAAGGAAAATGAGAAATCTCTTAAGAAGGTTGGTGAAACCAAGAAAACCTCAGAAAACCCTCCCAAGAAAGTCCTTGGGTGAAATAATGTTGAATCTCCTATGCAAAAAACTCCAGAAATTCTTAAAAGAGAAAGTTGGACTGAAGATTAATCAACCATTCAAACAAGTGCACATGGCCATAGAGCTTCTACAGATAAATCAGAAGTACAAACCTTAAGCAAAGCCACCGCTCCTTTCAGCCTTGAAGGGGAACTAGCTAAATTGAAGATTCCCATTCCCCTCTCTGAGCTGATGAACAAGAACGCTTATAGGTCTCAGGTGATAAAAGATTTAAGCATTGAACCCGAGATAGGTACCAAAGATTTGAATGTTGGATCTGTACATCACTCTGACACAGTAAACCTCGTCAATGATCAACCTGAGCTCTTGTTTGGTCCTAAAGTTGACAGTCAAACTGATAATGGTGTCGTGGCCCCTTTTTACATCATCCTAAACATCCACGATTTGATATTACACAATGCTATGCTGGATCTGGGTGCCTCTCACAACCTAATGCCCAAATCCATGATGGAAAATTTGGGACTCGAGGTCACCAAACCCTACAAAGATTTGCATTCTTTTTATTCCAGCAAAGTCAAATGTATAGGATTGATTAAAGACTTTTGCATCACCCTGACTCAAATCCCAACAAAAAGTATGGTGATGGATATAGTCATTGCAGATATTCCCCCCAAGTATGGTATGTTTCTATCAAGGTCTTGGGGAGCTAATTTGAGAGGAACCCTACAGCTAGATATGTCTTACACCACCATTCTGGTTTTCGGACAACAGAGAAGACTGTATAGGAAAACACTAATGAAGTCTATGGTCAGCAGCCAAGAAAAGCCACACAATTACCCATTATACTCCACACACTCTGATCTGAACTCTTTTATTCTATACAACAATGGTGACTTTGAAGAACAAATCGCATAGCTGGAAGATGATGCACCTGATCCGAAGGATTATAAAGCAGTTTTCGAAGTAAGAAACCCCATGATTGAAGAGAATGAGGAGTTGCCAGTAGATTTCTGGAGCATGCACTTCGATGGCGCTGTGAGTAAAGAAGGAGCTGGAGCTGGAGATTGGTTGCATAACCACAGGTCAAAGTATTCAGAGAATCATTCCTACAAGCTAAATTTTAAGTGCACTAACAATGTAGTTGAGTACGAGGCTTTGATGCTCGGCCTGAAACTACTAAAGAAAGTTGGTGCCAAACATACCATGGTAAGGGGAGATTCCAAACTGATTATAAAGCAAATCAAAGGTGAGTATGCAGCTAAACACCCCAGACTTAGGGCTTATAGGAATGTTTTTTTGGATTATATTCAATGCTTTATTGAAATCAACTTGCAAGTAATGCCTAGACGACAAAACATATTGGCGGATGGGTTGGCCACATCGGCAGCTACTTGTAAAATTCCTTTTCGTCCCACTCGCAAGTACATAGTGGAGGTGAAGTGTAGACCAGTCATTCCTGACAACATTAGATATTGGCAGGTATTTGGAAATGATGATCAAATTGAAGGCTTCCTACAGTGTAAGAACGATTTCGAATGTACAAACATAGATTTAGAAAATGATGATGAGATTGTAAATAAATCTATATCTAAAAGTGTTAGTATGAATAACGTAGATTTCAAAAATCTCAATGAAAATAAAGTAGATGCAGATGAGTTAAATGAAAATGAGATAGATTCTGGTATTCTACAGTTGAAAATTAATGTGTTACCTAGAGGTTTAGTTCCGCTAGAAGATTTATTCTATTTTAACGACGTTGCCAAAAAAATGAAAATTGAAGCTAGTGGTAAGGAGGTCAAAGAATGCAACATAGGAACAAAAGAAAAACCCAAGATGATAAAACTTTCTAAATCTCACCCCCTGAGCAAAAACGCAAATACATCGAACTTTTTAAGGAATACTTAGATGTTTTTTCTTGGGGTTACGAGGACTTAAAATCCTACGACATGAGTATCATACAACATCGCATTCCCATAAAAGAAGAACACAAACCATTCAGACAGAAACTTAGGAGAATTAATCCCAAGTTGCTTCCCCTGATAGAGAAAGAAATCAAAAAGATGTATGATGCAAATATTATAGTCCCCTTGAGATTTTCCAAATGGGTTTCTAACCTAGTTCCTACCAGGAATAAAACTGGCGAGATTAGACTTTTCATAGATTTCATAAATCTGAACAAAGTCTCTCTCAAAGACTATTACCCTTTGCCCAAAATGGACCATATTTTACAAAAGGTGTTTGGATCCAGTAGGATCTCCTTACTAGATGGTTTCTCTGGTTACAACCAAGTTCTGGTCCATCCAGAAGATCAAGAGAAGACATATTTTACCACACCCTGGGGAACCTTCATGTATGTGAATATGCCTTTTGGTCTGATGAACGTTGGGGCTACTTTTAAGAGAGCAATGGACATTGCTTTTATGGACAAGTTTGGGATATTTATAGTCATTTATCTAGATGATGTAACTATTTACTCCAAATCTGACGAGGGACACTTTCTCCACCTCAGATGTGTGTTTGAGAAGTGTAGGAAATGTGGGATTTCATTGAATCCTAAGAAAATCCTTTTCGGGTTAGAGGAAGGTAAATTACTGGGACACATAATCTCGAAAGACGGAATTAAAATAGATCCCAGCAGGATAGAATCCATCCAGAAGGTGGAACACCCTAGGAATATCAAAGAACTACAATCTTTAATTGGAAAAATAAATTTCCTTAGAATATTCATACCAAACTTGGTCAAACTTCTCAGGAATATCACAAATATGTTAAAAAAAGACACAAAAATCAAATGGAACGTCGAGTCCAAACAGTCATTTGAGCAGGTGAAACATGCTCTCACTCAAGCCCAAGTTCTTATTATCCCAGATTATACCAAAGACTTTCTTCTTTTCTCCTTCACATCTGAACACACCATAGCAGTTGTGTTGTTGCAGAAAAATAGTGAAGGGTACGAACAACCCATAGTGTTTTTTAGCAAATCTTTGAGATATGTTGCTTTGAACTATAACATCATGGATAAACAGGCTTTCTCTCTGGTGAAATCCATAAAGTACTTTAGAGTCTATATTCTCCATTATCACGCGATTGCATACGTCCCAAACACAGTGGTTAAGAATATCCTGACCCAGGATAATCCGGATGGTAGAAGTGAAAAATGGATTGCAGTTATTCTGGAGTACGACATTGAAATAAAACCTACTAAACTGATCAAAGGACAGGGTTTGGCCAAATTAATGACTGATTCTTATTTTCATGCTTTAGATATTAATTTTTTGGCTGCAGCAGACGGACTAGAAGAGCAGGCAACTCCAAACATAAAAGAGGTATTCTTAAACTCCCCTTGGTACGCAGACCTCATTTTGAGAACTTGTTGATGATGCTTGATGTGATCTTCCACCGCTTGAACCTTAGATTTTGTTTTTAGAGAAGAAGTGATGGAATGAGGGTGGTATCCATAGAGTGCCATAAATGGTTTCATTTTTGTTGCAGTATGAAAGGAATTGTTATACCACCATTATGCCAAGGGAAACCATTTGAACCATTGTGTTTGTTTATCAGAGATAAAGCAACGAAGGTAGCCTTCCAGACATTTGTTACTATCTCGGTTTTTCCATCAGATTGAGGATGATAGGATGAGCTATGAGCCAATTGAGTACCCAAAAAAGAAAATAATTTTGTCCAAAAATGTTCAGTGAAGATGGGATCTATGTCACTTACAATAATCTTTGGGCTTCCATGTAGCTTTTGAACTGTCTCCATGAATGCAGTGGAAACTGTACTGGATTTGAAGGGATGAGAGAGTGCACAAAAGTGTGTGTACTTGGTTAGTCTATCAACAATCACCATGATGACACTCTTTCCTTCAAACTTCAGTAACCCTGTGATGAAATCCATGGAAACCTCCTCCCAGTGCTGACTTGGGATGGATAATGGTTGTAAAATACCTAGGGTCTTAATTGTTTCCACCTTATTTTGTTGGAAAACCAAACATTCTATCACAAACCTTTGAACATTAGTTTTAAGGCCATCCCAAAAAAATTCCTTCTTGACCCTATGGTAGGTTTTCAAAAATCCTGAGTGCCTTCCTACCAGAGAGGTGTGCAATTCCAATAGTACCTTTTGTTTGAGTTGGGAGTTCTTATATAAATATAAGCAATCTTTGTACCATAGTGAATCATTTTTCCATGTAAATGTATATGATGCATTGGAATCCTGTTGCAACCTTTGAATGAGAGTCCACACATTTTCATCATTCTTCCATTCATCCCTTGCTTCTATTATCCAATCGGGTTGGATGATCGAGATAGCACAAAGAAAGGCCTCAACATTTTCATCCTTTCTTGAGAGTGCATCTGCCACAACATTTTGCTTCCCTTTTTTATAGACGATTTCAAAATCATAACCCAATATCTTGGTCACTCATTTTTGTTGTTCTTTTGAAGAGTCTTGTATGGTGTTACTACTGTAGCCGGGGTGGTATTTTTGGTTGTATATTTAGCTATCCATTGTGCTAGGGTTTATCTATTCATTCATGGTTGGACTTGTTTAGACGAAATCTCTCTAAGAAAATTTGGTTGGGTTTTCCCCCCATTTGGGGTTTTCCCATGATAAATTCTCATGTCTTCTTGTGCTTGTCACTGCTACTCTAATTTTCAGTACATGATATAAATGTTAATGTGAAATAAAATATAAACATATTGGTAAACCTAATTGGTTTGTAAAAGTGAATAAAATATAACAATGTTGGCTCCACCTCTGTAGCCATTGTAATCCAGTACAAGCCTCTACATCTGAGCTAATGTTGAATTTTGAGCTTCCACTCGAAGTAGTTATGTGGCATGAGAAGAATTTTCAGTGAGTACTCCATTATTTCTAACTACATCTTCCTCATGATCCTGCAAATAAAATTCTTATGCATTTTATCCTAGCAACAAAGCTCTGATACCATATGAAGTTTTGTGGAAAGTTATCACTCAAAGAGTCTAGATATTAGAAAAATCACATAAATCTTGCAAGAGAGAAAAGAGAAAGAGAGCCAAGCTTGAGAGAAAAAATGAAAATAATTGTATTCACTAATGAGATAATAGTAAAAATATACATGATATACTCTACATGAGAAAACTAATGTTCCATAGTAGTGATCTAGAGAGATGTGAGCACTCACTAACAAACTATGGAGTGAGCTGCCACCTAGTCCTAGTTAATTGGCCATGCGATCATCAGTTAACTAGCTAATCATAAGTGGAGTGAGGAGAGAATATAGCATGCACATGTGTGTCACCTTCCTGGTGATGATCCCAAGGTAAGTGCACCCTCATGGTGATGATATCAAGGTATGCATGGAACACTTGGTGATAATATCGAGGTTTCCATGCAAGACTACACTCCACTAGTCTAAATGAGGTGTATATGACTCAAGACTGAAGAGGATGTGGTGCCCTCATCTAAGGGAGAATATTCTCATCTAGGGGAGAATATCTCCTACCAGGGGTGCCCTCAACATATACTAGTCAACCTAGGAAAAAAATTCTATGTGAGTGTGTAATATCTCCAATAATGACTAATCCCTATGTAGAAGAATTTATTAAAATACTTGAAATAAGATTTTTCCTCTCTTTGATGGCATTCACCGTAACACTGACCATAGAAAATCAGTAAGTTGGAGATCACAATCAAGAACTTCTAAACAAGCATTATTGTAGAAGACTCTATATTACTGGAAAATTTAGGATAGAATATATACAAGATCCCAAATGAATATTGTTCCCTACAGCACTGAATGTACTACCTTTTGAATTTTGGGAATATGATTAGAGCAGAACACTTAAGGTGGTTATTTTTTTATAATGTTTTGCATAATCAAAGGAAGCAATTTTCAATTGTGTATGTTTAAAGCTACACCTCCACAAGTCTAGCAAAACAATTCAAATTGAAATGGGTGCTAATATAGTTGATCGTAGATACACTTTCAATCTCAAACATGGTCATTACGTAAAGAATGTATGGTAGGTAACCAACTCACTTATAGAGACACTACGTGATGACATGCAATTCCATGTTTAGGGACAATTTGAAGGAAAGGTTGCAAGAAACCTTTCCTTGCCATTTCCCTTTGTGTGTGACATAGAAATATATTTTGGTTTTAGAGATGGAACCTTGTTAAGGTTTAGCCACACCATATCTACAGTCCAAATAGTTGATAGGTAGTGGAACTTTACCTTTGTTGAATATTGAAACCAAGGTTAAGACTGCTAAAATTATGATAATTGGATCACTGTCAAAAGACATGATGCCTACATTCTCCATTGAAGACAATGAAAAGACTGGAAGTACAAAAGAAGACATATTTTCTCATAATCTCCCTCATTTCATATTAGAAGAGGTGCTAGTAGGAAATTTATATTTTGATAACCATGTTCAGCTTGAAAATATTGAACCTCAAGAAAACCGACCTCTTGCAAGAAATACAATATGGTATGGATATCCTTACAAATATCGCAACATCCCTAGTAATAATTTTGAACCTTGAGAGGAGGTGAAACTAGATTTACAACCAATTGTCATGCATATTGAAAGAAATATTATGATAGGAAACATTTTCTTTTTGGTAAGCATCACTTTAGAGTGGCCAATCAATTGTCATAATAAGGTATCTTCATGGCTTCCAAATTCTTTCCCAACGTTCTAGGATCATTGTAGTTACTTTCATGATGTCATTGGGACCAGATCGGAGTCATCTTTTGCTCAAAATAATTTATTCCAACTAGAGAAGATTCAAGATAGTTGATTCAATTTTTTTTTTGGGACCATGGCAACATAAAATTGGTGAGATGCAAGATTATATTTGAGGAATCTGAGAAAGTATGGGTTTCTATTAATTCAAGCATTACCCTTCCACTAAATGTTGCATGTTGAATTTTTTGAACAAATTCACATAAACCTGAATGTAGGCTTAGTTGGTTATTTATGTCATAATACTTATTCATCGATGTGTCCTTATATAGAGGAGGTCTTAGTCATCCTTATTTTTCAACCAAATTCTGCTACACTAGAAGCTAGTTTAAGCTAGGAAGGATTTCTTGATTTGAAGGATAGAACAAATTTATGTTTGTAGATTGATTTAACAAAACAATCCATATAATTGCTTATTGGTCTAACCGATTTTCCATATTATTGTATCATGCTTAACTTGTCACAATCTTATCTTATGTCTGACTTGTATGCAGGTACCAATGGTTGAATATTTTTCTTACTTGAGAAAATGAATATAGAGCTTGAGAAAGAGACAAGAAATGGAAAATTTGATATATCTATGGGACATAGCACTTGGAAACCTCATTTACAAATCTGTTTTGAAAGTCCAAATTCAACATTGCGTAACAATTCAATTGTATATAACCCTTATTTTTAGAAAATGATAAGACCTTCGTATAGATTTGATCTGTTTTTAGAGTAATCAATCCGCGTTCAACCAGGAACTCTACCAACCCTGCTTTGAAATTTTCTACATAATTTTTTGTTTTAAGTCTCTCCATTTATTTTGGGATAGTTAAAACATGCCTTATGTCATGAATGACTTCTCTATGCAGGTATAATATTTTATTGATATCATGTGTTTGAATTGAATTCGTGATATTGTGAGAATGTCTATGATTTGAAATAGTTTGCAATACCATATCCATTGTAGATGATTGGAGAGCCAGAGAGTGGTCACATCTCAACCTACAATTGTTGGTTTACATTCAGACCATGTTTTCTCTTAAATTATTTCACAGCGACGAGATTATATCTCAACGAAATTCACTCAGAGCATAGACTCCACCGAGCCATAAATATAATGTAGTAATGGAGCAAAGATACAAAAGAAGGGGGAAATGAAGCATTGTTAAGTTCCTAGATTTCTTGGAACACAAGGCGACAAGAAATAATTGACAGGATCTAAGAAATCAAAAGTGAAATTTAATTCTAAAACAACCTAATGTCAAGGCCCATTTAGACAAATTGTTATGTGTCTAATATTTTCCAAGAGCCTGCATGAATACTTGTTGCATTATGACACATGAATTTTTAAGCCACATGCAGTGCCAACATTTGTGATTTATTTTTTATAATATTTTCCATGCTTACTGCCTATCTTTACTCATTGTTTACTAAAGGTTTGATCTTTCAGTTGTATTTTGGTTTCAAGATAATATTTATCTTTATCTTCTAAATATATCTAAAAGGTTTTATTTGACAATCTTTATTCCCTTGATGACAACCTGCATTTTCGATTAATTTTCTTTGAACTCATTGATCATGGTTGATAGTATACATGTTTCTTAGCTCCATTATCTCACTTTGGCAACACCATGTACAAAAAAACACGCATGAAAAAATCTACATGTATTTCCTAGTTTATGAGCTAAACTGAAGGGACATACTAAAGATAAACTAGGGATGGTTTGGAATATTGTGATAGTGATTGGACCATGACCTAACATAATGAATAATAAGTAATTATACTTGCATGTTGGTTGATGAGAAATTCTTATGTAATAAAGGATCCACTCATACACTAAGAAACTTCTCATGTGAAGGGTGACATGTTGATTATGTCTCGAGGCCCTCAGGTTGAAAATATAGAGTGTTGAGAGACTACATGACCAACAATACCCTTTTGCATAGATGGAAAACCCACTCACCACCACATATGGTCACAGATTTCCATATGGAATCCACCACATTAGTTGGACTCCAGAAGGAAGTGGGCATTGATCCATGAGGTACAAGTCACTATTATGGTGAGCATCATTTCAATATTTAATCCAGTTGAGTATGTTGTATCTTAGATTGCTCTATATTTCATGATATATGCTTGGACATTATGCTTGTCACCCTGCTTCACCTTGGTGGTTGACACTCTTCCCTAGTAAGTGGTCTTCCTTGGGGATGGGTTTTCTACTAGGAAATCTCTTAAAGAGTCATTGTACCATTCCTGAGCATACTTACCACTTTCCATCATTATTCCCATCCATTTCCTTATCTTTTGGGATTTTAGGGTGTATTGACCCAAGAAGGGGTTGTCCCTCATTTTATGGGAAGAAGGAGTTGAAGGCCCAGAGGGGTTGATGTTGGGTAAAAGATAAAATTATTATATAAACCTTATATATTTGATCAATATGGATATTGGTGGCCACCCACCTTTTCCAACTGGCTCAAAACAGTTTTCTGACAATTTTAGCAATTTACTATTTTTAGCAGTTTTAACTTTCGGGGCCATTTTGAGGGCCTAAATGAAGGTTTTTCAGGATGGATATTATTAATGATATACAAAGGAATAATTGAGCCCCCAAAATGAATCTCCTTGACAATACCTTTCCAATGGGATATCACACACCTAAAACAGAGATCGTATGCAAAAGTTACGACCTCGGGAAGTTGATGTACTAACTTACCCAAACGAGGCCCACATGACTTTTGGCGCTTCATCTCCTAGGGTTCGGTTTTTGGATGTATAGGGTTTTGGAATTCTTTTTTATTCTAAAAAGGCCTTGAGATCCTCATTGTAATCTTCTTCTTGCGAATTCGCACAACCATCACATCTCTTCTCAAAGATAAGTCGCGGCCATTCCAGCAAGCTTGTTTCCGCTGCATTTTACAGTTTCAGCTT
The DNA here is from genome assembly GCA_010110895.2 of Picea sitchensis. Classification (NCBI taxonomy): domain Eukaryota; kingdom Viridiplantae; phylum Streptophyta; class Pinopsida; order Pinales; family Pinaceae; genus Picea; species Picea sitchensis. Next base: position 42,930 of record SNQJ01S0002058.1, read on the forward strand.
ATTTCGTTATTGAATAGAAAACCAGTTTTATTGTATCTCTGTTATTTTTTGTTACACGCTTGTTAATAATTTGTATTCATTTTTTTCTACTCATAAAATCCGGATCAATATTCTTCACCTAAGGATCACCCAAGAAATTATTGAAACACTTATCTTTGAGTAAATGGGACCCACAATATAATAAAGAATGCTTAAAAGGTTAGTTGAAGGATAGGAGCTCTCATCACAAGCCGACCTATCATGTCCATGAATATCTAGTGGTATGACATTAACATCATATGGTCACCAAACCAAGGCAATGGATCTCAGTTGCATGGTTGGGAGAAAGGGGGTATCATCACGAGCCAACCTTATCATTTCCACTAGGTGTTTGTGGGTGACATTGCCATCATTTGGTCACCACGGTAGGGTAGTGACCTTCAACCATTCCTTATGCTATATTGAAATAAAATACAAATAAATAAATATAAAATGAAATTGATGGGCTTGGAAAAAGTGCATTGTGGACGAAGGTACCGCACACCCTCTGCAAAGGCACCCATGAATGAGACACTACGACCCCTTGTATTCCATGAGCCCTATTCCCATTGATTCTTGACCCTAACCACTTTACATGGCTTAGACAGGTATCTCTAGGAAACTCTCCTTCACCTAGGGCAATATCTACCCAGTAGGACACCTCGTCAACCCTCCCATATTCAATCTTGAAAACTCGCATAGTGTCTTTGAGAGATTAAATGTTTGATATAGTGATATTTGATGCACATGCTTAGATGTATTGTTTATTTATTGGATTCACTTATCATGATGTTATGACTTGAGATCTTTGGAGTTTGTGCTCATTTGTCTTTGCAGGACCTAGTTGGTGGACAATTTTGGGAGAACAAGCCTAGCTTGGGCTTCCATGGGGCTACAAGCCCACAGGTTGGATGCCAAGAGAATGCATGCTGGATGAGAAAGATCAAAATTGGAAGGCCTTGATGATTACTTGGACAACATATCCCATCCCTCACTTGCCAAATGACTTGCCCGGTAGGGGAAAAACGTCCTATTTTTGAAGCTTGACGTCATGTTTGGGGGGCTAGGGCATGGTGGTGAAATGATATGCATTGGCACTTGGACGTTTTGAAGGGTCTTGAGCCTTCACCATGAAGGAAGTTGTTGGATGCTTGACATGTGGATTTGGGAATCCTCTCTACTCCTCTCCATCACCAATGACCTCCTCCAAATGCCAAAATGTCCCCTAAAGGGGTGATGTCCTACTAAAATTAAGGTTTTATTTGTGTAGAAGTGAAAATTTAAATGAATTGTTTAATATTACTTTGTTAAAGGGGGGAAGATTAGGGTTGTTGACCCCTAGTCTTTTGTTTTACCCCTTAAATTATGGACAAGTCACCTTAGTGACATTTTGTATAAATAAGAGATCAAAATATCTCATTTGATATATAACTCTCCCTCATTGTGAGAAGTATTGGTCTGAAATTTTCTCTACACTTGGCTCTATTTGTCTCTTGTGCAATTGTTTATGGCTATCTTGATGAATGATTGATGGAGTGAGGCTCTAGACTTGGATGATGCTTTTCTAGATTTTATGGTGGATTATCTTGGCATCTTTCTAGATTTTGGTATCGTATTTTACTCTTATGATATCATTCTTTTTCAAGTCAAGTATTTTTGTGCTAGGAGCTAGGTGGGAAGTATAAGGACATACACCCCCACCATAGTCTTCATCATTTTATGCTTCATGTTATTGGTTAAATAAGGGTTTGCTAAGAGAAGTATAAGGGCATACACCCTCTTAGCTTAAACCCTAGCTAGATAAAATTGCCTTGGGAAATAAAATGGATTACACCCTCAAGGAGGCAGATTATCTAGCTCTTTACTTTATTTGAATCCATTAACCCAATAGTAAAGGCATGAGTCATATATTGTTTGCATTGGAGATATAAAATCATTGCCTTGGGAAATATGAAATTTTATCTTTTGAAAGGTCTCTTTCTTGGAGTTGGTTTGCCTCATTGAGAGGAGTCTTCCCCTGCTAGGGAATCCCCTCTCTACCAATACTTTAATTTCTATTACAAACCCTAATCTACAGCCATTAGGGCTAATCTAACCTATATAAACTACTAATCATAACTCCTAGACTAACCCTAGACTAGCTCCTAAATTTTTCACACTAACTCCACTAATTAGGGCGCATCTTTTGGGATAATTGTTGGCATATTTTGATGGTGTAATTTGCTTATGTAAGTGACTGAAAGATACAACCATAAGGCTTCAATTTTCTGCAGAAATATACATGTTACAACAACTTGCTTTATTCAGCTTCAAAGTCTCATTTTTCAGCCTATATTCATTGCTAATCTTGATGTTGATTTTCTTAACTAGTTTAGATCCTTACATGTTGATTCAGATTCTTTATTTACTGATATAAACTGTTATATATTGATGAAAATTAGGGACAACAAGCTTAACATTCTGATCCATACTAACATATATAATTACAAGTTGGATTTTCTTGTGTCTCGGGCAGGTACAATCATCCGGATAAGTACTATACCTTTGGAGAAACAATCACTTGACTTACAAGGAATATCTTCCCACATTTCACTCCACTTAGAATTGACCTATAGGGGCTTCACTTCCATCTCTATCCATATCCATCTCTTTCCCCCTAAGGTCACCGGGATCACCTCCCCAGAGTGACCTAGTCACCCTTGAAGTGCAGGACCTACATCGAGGTGACATAGGTTGTAGGATTCCCAAGTTGTATCTATTTCTTTGTAGTTGGGTCGGGTGTTTCACAACCTAAAACTTGCACTATAACATTTTGGTGTCGTTTCTAGGGAATATTTTGAATCTTCTTCGCACCCTAATGACACTTTGGTAAGCTACCCCAAATCCTTTCCCCTAGATTTCCTAGTGACTCCACCTAAGGGACGTTCCCTTTCCATTTTCCTTAATGAGCTCACCTTGAAGATTATTTGGATACTCCACCTTCTACGAACCCACTTTTCCATTTTCCCCCTTTCATCACTTGATGAGCCTTGAGCTCATCTAGTGACTCCAATGAGGTATTACCCTAAGTGATGGAACCATGGCCTCACGGGACTTACCATGGGAATTACATAATGTGTATCCTTCTCTTGATGTTCATAATGTCCTTGGCTATCCAAATAATTATCCAATAGAATGGAGAGCAAGTTTCCCCAAATTTGATGGTGATCCAGCTCTAGCAATCACCCATGTTTTGAATTATATGAAGTATGCATCGAGTTTAAATGTTTTACATGAAGATGTGATGATGAAAATTTCCATGTCTTCACTGGAATCAAGTCAAAAGGATTGGCTTGCACACTCATGTGATCCAAAGAGTATCCCTTCTTCTACAAATATTATTAAAGGATTTCTTAGGAAATATCGGCCAGCTACTCAAAGTTTGCAAGATTATTTCCAAGAGCTCAAGCACACTCTTTGACGAAAAGGTTTTTCAGTCGATGATGAGACCATATATTAAGAAAATCTTGAACAAGATCCTGATGAAGAATATCTAGATGAGACATATGATGAAGATGAAGTATCTTCTCTTCCACTTGATGAGGACATCTAGACCTCTGCTCCTACTACACATCAAGAAGAGAAAATGACGAGTTATAATCCTTTTTAGAACTTTGATGATGCTTTGTTTCATGACTGTGGAAATGAGGAAAATTGCCAAAAGGATCTCGATGAAGTTTCTCTTGCAGAAGGCCTAAATGAGACATTGTCCTCTACTATCCCTTTCGAAGAAGATGAAGTTATCTAGTCTTGTGAAGAAGTAATCATCTTCTATGATGCATATGAAATCATGGAATAACCCCCTGATACAATTGATGATCACATTGATGATTTCATACAGACTGGGAGATGCATATGGGATTTAGGTTGTTTCATTTTTTACGGAGATCCTATCTATGACATTGAAGGGACATCTCGGATAAATGATACATAAATAATTTCTTTAGAGGATTTCTTTTTACAGCTAGAAGGTCCATATGTGTGCCAACCCAATGATATTGTTACATATTTGTTCCATCCATTTAAGGATGACTTGTCGCAACATTTTTAGGATGATTTTCAACCACCATACTCAAATTTTGATAGACACCGGGTCGTGGCCTGCCCAAAAAAATCTGAGGTCCATACTACCAAACAAAAGTACTTTCATGTTGAGACTTTGGGCAGGGATTTGCAAACAAAGAAGAGAAGTTTCATGAGTCCAACAAAGGAGTTTTTCTCTAAGGTTGTGCCTTACCCGGTTTCCTCTTGTTTGGGAAATCATAGGGTTTTTTTTTTTATATCTTTTCCTTTCTCGGCCTTCAGGGAACAGTGATATTCTAAGTGAAGATGAAGATAAGTCATCGTCAATGTATAGTATCCCCCTTCAGAGATGTATTGATTGGTCTTGTGGCTACTCTTTCAAGCGATATGATCGAGATGATGGTTGTATGGCACACTTTCACTTTCCAGTAGGATATACTTTGATGAGATGATCAAATGGTTGCACTGGTTGTATGACTTCACTTGAAATCATCCAACACATGATTTTCAGGGCCCCAAGGCCCCAGGTAAGTAGGTAAGTCATTTTGATTCCCTACATTTCCATTTGGATTGCTCATATTATTTTAGATGCATTTTCATTTTTTTCTACTTGCATATTGATTTCATGCTTAGCTTAGGAATTTTTGAAAACATGTCAAAATTTTCTCTTTCTAACTTAGTTGGTTTTGATTATGATCATATGAGAACAAGGATGAGTAGGACATCCTGAACTTGAGAATTTGATGTTTCCTTGTAGGCACAGGTCTACCATGAGATGTTGTGGTTCTCATGCATTCTACAGTGAGCACATGTCCCCAACTAGAAGCCAGATGTTATCCCCATTTTGTTGATAACTAAGGAGATTATGTATCGAGGCCCTCAGGTTGCATATATGGAGTGTTGAGAGACTACATGACCAAAAATACCATTTTTCATAGATGGAAAACCCTCACCACCATAGATGGTCACAGATTTCCATATGGAATCCACCACATGAGATAGCTTCCGGAAGGCAGTGGAATTTTCTCCATGAGGTACAAGTCACTATTATGGTGAGAATCATTTCAATATTTAAGCCAGTTGAGTATGTTGTATCTTAGATTTCTCTAGATTTCATGATATATGCTTGGACATTATGCATGTTTCCCTACTTCACCTTGGTGTTTGACATTCTTCCCTAGTAAGTGGTCTTCCTTAGGGATGGGTTTTCTACTAGGAACTCCCTTAAAGAGACATCATACAGTTCTTGACCATACTTACCACATTCCATCACTATTCCCCTCCATTTCCTTATCTCTTGGGATTTTAGGGTGTATTGACCCAAGAAGGGGTTGTCCCTCATTTTAAGGGAAGAATGGGTTGAAGGCCTAGAGGGGTTGATGTTGGGTAAAAGATAAAATCCTTGTATAAACCTTCCAGATGCTTTTCCCAAGGATCACCTAAGAAAGCAGTGAAACACTTAGCTTTGAGTAAAAGGGATCCACAATATAAAAAATAATGATTAAAAGGTTATTTGAAGGATATGAGGTCTCATCATGAGCTGACCTATCATGTCCATGAATATTTAGTTGTATGACATTGCCATCATCTAGTCTCATCACAAGCCAACCTTTTGATTTCCACTAGGTGTTTGTGGGTGAAATTTACATCATCTAGTCACCATGCTAGGGAAGTGACCTTCAACCTCTCCTTATTCTATATTGAAAGAAAATACAAAGAAAGAAAGATAAAAGGCAATTCATGGGATTGGAAAAAGTGCATTGTGGATGAAGGTACCACACACCCTCTACAATGGCACCCATGAGTGAGACACTACGATCCCTTGTATTTCATGAGCCTTATTCCCATTGAGTCTTGACCCCAACCACTTCATCCACTTTACATGGATTATAGAGGTATCTCTTGGAAAATCTCTTTCACCTAGGGAAAGATCTACCCAATAGGACACCTCATCAACCCTCCCATATTCAAGATTGACAAGTCACAGTGTCTTTGAGCAATTAAATGTTTGATATAGTGATATTTTAAGCACATGTTTAGATGGATTACTTATTGATTGGATTCACTTATCTTGTTTTTATTCCTTGATATCCTTGGAGGGCGTGCTCATTTGTCTTTGCAAGACCTAGTTGGTGGACAATTTTTGCGGAACAAGCCTAGCTTGGGATTCCATGGGGATACACACCCATAGGTTGGATGCCAAGGGCCCGCATGCCGGATGAGAAATATCAAAATTGGAAGGCCTTGATGATGACTTAGATGACATATTCCAACCCTCACTTTCCAAACTGTTTTCCAGGAGGGGAAAAACGTCCTCTTTTTGAAGCTTGATGTCATGTTTGGGGAGCTAGGGCATGGTGGTGAGATTATATGCATTGGCACTTGGACGCTTTGAAGGGGTTTGATCCTTCACCATGAATGAAGTCGTTGGATGCTTGACATGTGTCTTTGGGAAGCCTCTCTACTCATCTCCATCACCAACGAGCTCCTCCAAATGCCAAAATGTCTCTTAAAAGGGTGGTGCCCTACTAAAATTAGGGTTTTGTTTGTGTAAAAGTGAAAATTTAAATGAATTATTTAATATTACTTTGTTAAAGGGGGAAATGTTAGGGTTTTTGACCTATATTCTTGTGGTTTAGCCCTTAATTTATGGACAAGTCACCTTACTAACATTTTGTATAAACAAGAGATCATAAGATCTCATTTGATATATAACTCTCCCTCATTGTGAGAAGTATTGGTCTAAAAACATTTCTACACTTGGCTATATTTTTCTCTTGTGAACTTGTTTATGACTATCTTGATTAATGGTTGATGGAGGAGTGAGGCGTTATACTTGTATGATTTGTTTATATCTTTTATGGTGGATTATCTTGGCATCTTTCTTGATTTTGGTATGGTATTTTACTCTTATGCTATCATTTATTTTCAAGTCAAGGATTGTTGTGCTAGGATCTAGGTGTGAAGTATAAGGGCTTACACCCCCACCATAGTATTCATCATTTTATGCTTCAAGTTATTGTTTAAGCAAGGGTTTTATAAGAGATGTATAAGGGCATACACCCTCTTAGCTTAAACCCTAGCTATAGAAACTTGCCTTGGGAAGTAAAAGGGCTTACACCCCAAAGGAGGTAGCTTCTCTAGCTCTTTATTTTATTTGAATCCATTAACCCAATAGTAAAGGCACTAGTCATATATTTTTTGCATTGGAGATATAAAATCATTTCCTTGGGAAACATGAAATTTTATCTTTTGAAAGGTCTCTTGCTTGGAGTTGGTTTTCTTTATTGAGAGGAGTCTTCCCATAATAGGGTATCCCCTCTCTCATACTACTTTAATTGTTGTTACAAACCCTAACCTACATCCATTAGGGTTGATCTAACCTAGATAAATTACTAACCATAACTCCTAAACTAACCATAGACTAGCTCCTAAATTTTGCACACTAACTCCACTAATTAGGGCACATATTTTGGGATAATTGTTGGAATATTTTGATGGTGTAATTTTCTGATGTAAGTGAATAAAAGATACAACCATAAGGCTGAAATTTTCTGCAGATATATACACGTTGCAACAACTTGCTTTATTCAGCTTCAAAGTGTCATTTTTCATCCTATATTCATTGCTAATCTTGATGTTGGTTTGATTAACTAGTTTAGATCCTTGCATGTTGATTCACATGCTTTATCTACTGATATAAAATTTCATCTATTTATGCAAATTAGGGACACAAGATTAACTTTCTGATCCATACTAAAATATATCATTGCAAGTTGGATTTTATTGTGTCTCGGGCAGGTACAATCATTTGAAAAAGTACTATACATTTGGGAAAACAATCACTTGACTTACAAGGTATTCCCACATTTCACTCCACTTAGACTTGACCTCTAGGAGATTCACTTCCAATTCTATCCACATCCATCTCTTTCCCCCTAGGGTCACCAGGATCGCCTCCTTAGAGTGACCTATTCACCCTTGAAGTGCGAGACCTACATCGAGGTGACATTGGGTGTAGGATTCCCAAGTTGTAGCTCTTTATTTGTGGTTGGGTCGGGCTTTGACAAACCTACAACTTGCACTATAACAGGTACAAAGGATAATCCCAAGTTCGCAAACATTGGAGATTATTGGAATGAAGAAACTATCGAGAAGATTATTGATTTACTGCGTGAATACTAGGACCTTTTTCTGACTACATTCTTAGAGATGAAAGGGATTGATCAGAAGGTTCTTTCGGATTTATCGCATAGGTTTTTTGATTTTCGGCGCTTCGGACCAAACTAGTGTGGTCCATCATCAAGAAAACGTTTTGTGAGAAATGAAGGAAAAAAGATAAAATAGGTGTATAAATACTTGAAAAGTTGTTATAAGGAGTCGACTTATTAAAAATGAAAAATGAAACCACGAATTATAAAAATTATATTTGTTTGTTTAATAATTTATTTTTTGTTTGTTTAATAATTGTTTATTTGTTTGTTTAATAATTGTTTATTTGGTTGTTTATTAATTTTTATTTAATAAGATCCGATTGGAAAAAAAATTATAAATTAATATCTAGAATTATTCATATTGACTAGGGTAGGGATCCAATTTTGACTAATTTTCCATCCATCATCTCTGTTTAGATCGTTAGGTTGTTTTTCAATTTCGATTCCTTCTTTGAATTTTCTATTGTGATAGTGATCTATCTTGGCAAGGATTTTGGCCTCTTCAATACAAATGTGATGTTTAGTTTTGTCTGAATGTTCTGCAAGAGATGAAGGACGAGTGTGATTGTGTTTGATGTCAACGACATGTTCTTGAATCCTAATTCTAAAGGAATGACATGTTTCTCCTATGTATTGTTTACCACACGAGCACGGGATCATATAGACACCTTTTTGTTCGATGGGATCAACATAGTCTTTGACTGACCTAAGGGAATTCCTAATAGTGTTTAAGTGTTTAAAAGTTGCCCCAATGTTTTTCTTCTTTAAGATCCTAGCAAGTTTGTTTGTTGTCCCTTGTATGTAGGGTAAGTAAACCTTGGACACATCATTATTTGTTTGTTCTTTATTCCTAGGTGTTTTAGTGGTATTTTGAAAGGTTTTCATCACCTAATGTTTTCTATAGCCATTATCTTTAAAAACATTGAGGAGGTGATTTTTCTCTTCCTCTAGGTGTTCATCATCAGAAATTTTGAAGGCTCTAGTGGCTAAGGTGTTGAGAACACCTAGTTTTTCGGAAGGGTGATGATGGGAATCGGCATGAAGGTATTGTTCAGTGTGAGTTTTCTTCCTATAAACTTGATGGGATAAGGATCCATCAAGTCTTTTTGTGACTCTGACATCTAGAAAAGGAATACTACCATTATTTTCAACCTCCATAGTGAATTTGATGTGATCGGATTTTTTATTAAGGTGAGTCACAAATTCATATAATTTGTCACAACCATGGGGCCAGATGACAAAGGTATCATCAACAAACCTATTCTCGTATTTAGGTTTGAAGGGTGAGGAGATTAGGGAAATGTTTTCCAAATCTTCCATGAATAAATTGGCTATGATGGGAGAGAGGGGGGATCCCATAGCAACCCCACAGGTTTTTTCATAAACATCGCCTTGGAAACTAAAGAAAGTGGATTTCAAACAAATCTCAACTAAGTTAGCAGTACCTAGCTCAGTGATGTTTTTGATGACTTTCATTGCTCCGTCAATGGGAATTTTAGTGAAGAGAGAAACAACATCAAAGTTGACGAGGATGTCATCCTTGTCCAAATTAATGTTTTTGATCTTGTTTACAAAGAAAGAGGAGTCTTTAACAAAGGAGATAGTGTTTCCGACTAAGGGTTTGAGTTTATGAGCTAGGTATTTTGCAAGTTGATAAGTAGGGTTGCCTATTGTGTTGATGATGGGTCGAAGAGCGGCCCCTTCCTTATGAATTTTAGGAAGTCCATATATCCTAGGGGTGGAAGGGCAGCTAACAAGCAATTTCTTTTTTTTAGACGCCAGGTGTTGTTAATAAATTCGATGGGAGGGTTACAATGGCAATCAAGATTGTTGTAGCTATCATTGCTGCGTTTTTTATCAAAATTTGTTATATGTGTGTCAAAACAGTTTGGTTTGTTATCACAATTTCCTGTAAGAGTGTCGTTATTATCATTGTAGTTAGAATTATGATTTATTTGTTGAGTAATGGAGGTGTCAGGGTTATTTTTTTTGGCGTAGGTATTACTTTTGTTGACTGAGTTTGCGCAGGGACTGTTTTGGTCAATACCGCGCATGTTATCGGAATTGTCTAAACGCACACCAGAATTGTTTAGATTGTGATAAGTATTGTTTATACGCGTGTTGCTTGGGTATTTTCGGAGATTGTAGTTATTATTGTTTTTGTTAATGTTATTATAATTATTGTTTTCTAGGTTAGCGTGGTTACTGTTTTGGATGACGGATGTGTTATTTTTGGCTTGAAGATTCATGTCGTTATTAAATATCATAAGTCTATTTATAAAATTATTTAAGTTGTTCTTTTGGGCAGTGTTAATTATGCTAAAAGAAGGAGTTTCGATGTTATCTTGGAGTGTATGTACAAAGTGTTCATTTTGTTCAGGGTGAGGAGGCACTCCGTGCATTCTGTTCATCCGTACCTATTTCTGCGTGTTTTCTAGTCGAGTAAATTTGTTGTGTTGTTTGTTTACAATGATTTCTTCAAGTTTTGCGGTTTTTAGGGAAGAGAAGGCATCTATTCGTGCCCAAAGAGATGGTTGGATGATATTTCCCAGAGTAGTGTGAAGAACGATAAGTTTACATGACAGATTGTCTAATTTAAACCTTGCTTTCTGAATTTCATTCTGTAGTAATGAAATGTTGGCCTTGTGAAAAATATAATCGTTTTTCTTATTGCGAAGTCTATGATTGATTATGGTAAAAATAGGCGTAACATCGGCATCCCTACATCTTTTCAGAAAAGTTAGATCAGATTTCCTTCTCATTACTTGCAAACACATCCGCTCAAATTGTCAGATTTTATCAGTTGTATCATGTTCGTATAGGGTCAGTGTTTTTGTTCTAAGGATTTTGCGACCATTGTTTTTATCAGAAGGTTATTTCGGATTTATCACATAGGTTTTTTTTATTTTCGACGTTTCGGACCAAACTAGTGTGTGTTAAGGTCCTAACCCGCACATGGGTAGATTAATGTATTCGGATGTAATAAAGGTCAATATTAATAAGACCTTTCAATAAAAGAGAATTAGGTGGATGTAAGAAGACCTAATAGAAGCTTCCGCTTCTAGAAGGATCTTCC